>OY755243.1:87874829-88462329 GCA_963576725.1 Azorinus chamasolen | reverse complement strand
TATAGAGAGGTTTTACTGTAGTTTGTATCGTATTTTACATCGCTGCGACACTCGACTAAATACAGATGGAGGAGGACACCACATGCTTTTCCGTGTACGGAACAAATTGAACTGACCAGAAGAACGCCCGGGCAGAACCAGCGACCTACCGCTAGTCAGCAGGAAGGCTTCCTCACATCAAAATATTTCAAATGCACTGACCGGGCATTATTGTTGAACACTTCTAATTCGCATGTAGTTCAGAAAACCCATTGTTTGACTCGGAGTTTCATTATATTGTCGAAACAGAAAACATGGTTATTGAATAGGACAACGGGGTGCCTATAGTCACTCTTGAAATGAATTAGCTACCCTGGGTGAAGATAAAACTGCAGACCACTGTGAAAAAACAACCAACCCTTTACTACATATAGACATGTTTTCACGCATCTGTAAAAAATGATTGCACAGTTTCTGCCATAGCCAAAAGTTCCTGTGTTCATGTGTCCATTATGAAAGTTCTATTTATTAATATTGATCATGTCGTTCTTTCTTACATGAATATTCATGGGGTAAATGGTTATATGAGGGAACGTGTTAAATATTAGCATGCTTCGTGCAAGTACATAATAGCAGACAGTTTGGATCTCGATGAAACGTCGAGTATCATTGTGTGACATCAGGATCTAAACTATTGGGTTACATCATTCAGCATAAATAGAAAGATGTATTCATCCAAAACTGAAATGGAGGAAATTTTCTGTCGATGAAAATGTGTCCAGCATGCTTAATTTTAAAATGCATCAATATGCATAAAGTTTACCTTTTACTTCATAAATATTCATGTAAGAAATCATGACATCGTGAATATTAATTAGATTAATTATTGAAATGGCATATTCATACATGATTCTTTTTATTTGCGAAAGTAGAAACTATAGAACCAGATCTACATGTATATTATACCATAAGCAAACAGAGCAGACCCTGGTCAGACAGCTCCTATAGGAACCGTCTGATCTGGGTCTACTTTGTTTGCCAACTTGCGAAAAGACATTTTAAGTTACAATTATGCATTACATTACTGATGTATGACTGTATGTAAGGAATGTATGCCAAAGCAATTTACCAAGAAGACATATTATGTGATTGCCGTGAAGTTAGCCACACAGCATTTCAAGTCTGCATACCCCTGGATGAACGAGTTGCAAAAATCGCTTCGACTCGGTTAGCCCAGTTAGTAGAGAGTCAACTTTGGGATTGGGAAGTCGCGGGTTCTATCCTCGGATGTGACACACTACATTTGTTAGAAACGAAAGTAGCTATAATGTTCGGCACACAGACACGCGCGCACATACATACGTGTGCGAACACACACACACACACACGCGCACACGGACATGAACATTTACTCATCCATTAATTTCTTTATTTCCTCCAATAAGGAGAGCATTTGGGGTCTACTCTGTTTGCAAAGGCGTGTCTATAAAGGCGTATTCGTGGAGTAAAGGGTTAAGAAAATACGCCACATGTGCTTGTAACATCCAGATTGCCCCAAGGCTCTATCTTCGGACCTTTCTGCTCTCTGATACACATTAAGCTTGACTATTTGTGGACGATACTGTCATCCAGCAGTAATTCCAGCAATGGCCGTTTGTTTACTTTCTTTCAATTTGACCTTCATATTAAAAATAGATTAAATCTATATTTTTAACAATTTTTCAGCAATTATTTTAATACAGTTATTAAGTATTACATGAAAAACAAAATTACATGTACTTTGACAAGATGCTGCAACTCTGTGAGAGGATATCAGTGATATGAAATACATGGAAAACACAACTTTATTTTAAAATGAGATTTAATATACCAAATATTTTGTCCGAATCATTCTTTAAAGTTTTATACGGACCTGTTATGTCCGCGTGGTAGTAGGGCTTACAGACGGAAGAACAGTTGAACAGTTAAGCACTTTAATTATTGGTCTAGCTACATGGTTAATACACAGTATATGAATGCTACAAGTAAACTGTCCCCAGCCTAAAACGCTATCAGAGAGGGCCAGTAGGTAATTAACATAAAGAGGCGGAGCTATGCTGTGAGTGGCAATAGAGCTCTACACTACATCTCCCCTTAACTTAGATTAATTGTAAGGTGGTGAAATATCAAAAGAGCCATCTCTGATTTCGCTTCACACTTAATTATCACCGTTAGATTACAATAGTTCCAGATGTAAACATTGTTCGGAGTATCAAACATTCCAGTGAATTTATTACTTCTGCTTGACCTTAGCACAGTTCATATCAGGTCATTGCTGGCTGGCTCGGCTTAGTTAATGAGTTCTTGATAGTCTTAATTGCACATTTCACAGAGCATTAATGGATTTGAGTCTGATACCTGGTATCTGTGAATTTCCAGTGTCTTAGAATTAATGTTTCTGTCTCTAGCCGGATTCTGTCTTTAGCAAGTGTTCTGTTTCATATTTAATTGCAACACCTTTAACATGTCGATACATTGTAAAAATAAATGACTAATATTTACTAATGACGATATCTAAATGCATATAGGTTACACACACGTGTAAGTTTGTATATTGTGTACATGTATACGTTACAGCAATGTAGTACACAATAATGAATTTCTAAATAGTAATAATCCATTTGTGAATGCACTTAATAATTCCATATAGAATATAGTAATCCAGTGGAATATTAGAACTGCACTTGTTTGATGCAATGGTTTATTATGCCATTGAAGTATGCACTATTTTAACACAATTAACTACACACATAATCCTTGAGATAATCAGGTGGTTTACGAGTCCTGGTGGATCTACGTGGCAGGTTGCTGGCATCATCGGGACCATGAGAATTAGGAACATGAGACTCGAGACCGTTCGGGCGTCCGTTCGTCTGCTGTTTTCCATTTGAAACGAAAGTGTCCTCTGATTCGTCATTACCAGGCAGATCGGGTGGATTTAATACAGTCTTAAATTTCGACGAATTTCGTGTGATCTGTCTGTCTTCCCGTTTGGCTGTAATCATTGTTCCTTTCTTTTGAACAATTTCATAAGGTCTAGGATCAAATGGCGGTGTGAGTTTGTTTTGTTTCTCTTGTTTAACGAGAACTCTGTCACCAATTTGAAAATTTGACGGCTTGGCATTTCTCCTTTTGTCTGTGTACTGTTTCATTTTTCCTTTCATTTGCTTGTCATTTGATCTAGCTCTTGTATGTTTGCCAGTCGATTTTTGTTTCTGTGGTGCATTTGGTAGTTTGATGTTGATTTGTCTGCCATAAAATAATTCTGCTGGCGAAATCTTTGTCGTCGCGTGTGGCGTAGCACGATAGTTACGTAAGTAAGCATACATCTCTTGTTTCCAAGATGCATTTTGAGTATGTGCTGCTCTGATTGCTTTGCCTATTGAACGCATAAATCTTTCACATTCTCCATTTGCTTGTGGCCACTGAGGTGTGATCTTGCGGTGTGCAAATCCAAGATATTCAGCGAATTGTGCAAATTTGTGAGAGTTCATGGGAGGACCATTGTCACTTTTCACAGTTTTCGGAATTCCGAATTCCGAGAAGATTTTGTCTAACACGGGGATCACTGTGTTTGCGTTGATTGAGCTTACAATTTCGACGATTGGAAATCTTGAGTAGTCGTCAATCAGAACTAACAGATATTTTCCATCAGGAAAAGGTCCGCAAAAGTCCAAACTAACTTCATCAAACACGTTTTCTGGCATTGCACTCATCCTGAGCGGCTCTGGTACATTTTTGTTGACTGAAGCTAAGCAGGGTATGCAACTTTTGCATGTGTCTTCTACTAGTTTGTCGATTCCTGGGAAATATACTTTTTCTCGAAGCAGTTGTTTGGTTTTAACTATTCCTTGGTGTCCTTCGTGTGCGATCGAAATAACTTTCTTCTGAAGCGATTTGGGTATAACCAGTTTGGATTCATGAAGTAACACTTCACCTTGATCTACAGTAGCAACTGTTAAGTCATTTCTGCAACGCGTGAATGTATCAAGTGTGCTGTTTGATTTGTATGACTTATTCCATGTGTCGTTTTTTACATTCAAGATTGCTGTTTGTAGGTCAGTGTCCTTGGACGTTTCACGAGCAATTTCGTCCAGAGTCATTGCTTTGGGAACGTTGTGGTGTACAATAAATGACAGGTACTCCTCTGCGATTTTCGATGAATGACATGTATGCGTTTTGGTAAGATGTGGATGTCTACTTAGGTAATCCGACATGTTTGTCTCGCCTGGCTTGTATATGACCTTGAAATCATACGCTTGAAGTCTCATTCTCCAACGTTCTAGTCGTGCAGGGGGTTTTGATTTCGGATTGCTGTAGATGCTTTCCAGTGCTTTTGCATCTGTGATTAACACGAATTTATGTCCAAACAAATATATGTGCCAGTGTTCAATTGCCCATATAAGTGCAAGGCTTTCCCTTTCTGTCTGCGAGTAGCGCTTCTCTACGTCGGTCAACGATTTGCTTGCGAAGCAGACGACTTTTCCTTCCTGTAGCATAATTGCTGCAATTCCCACAGGGCTTGCGTCTACTATTATCTGTGTCTCTTTCTTGGGGTCAAAGTAGGTCATAACTGTTTCACTACTAAGCCTTGATTTCAACAATTCAAATGCGTTTTGCTCTTCAGCATTCCATTTCCATTTGGTGTTTTTGCGTGTCAGATTGCGCAATGGTTCTGTAATTGTTGAGTAATTGGGTATGAACCTTGAAACATAGTTTGTCATCGCCAGGAAGCTTCTAACTTCCGATACGTTTGTTGGCGGTGGGGTAGATTTGATTGTTTCACATTTCTTCGGATCAGGCGACATGCCGTTTTCTCCAAACACATAACCGTAGAATTCCAACTTTCGTTTGTTGAATTCACACTTTGTTCTGTTTAGTGTCAAATGTTTGTCTTGGAGCCTTTGTAGAGTTGCCTCAAGTCTCTCGTCGTGCTCCTTCTGTGTACGTGCGAACACTATTATGTCATCACTAATGTTTCGAACTCCATCAAGTCCTTCTAAAGCTGTACGCAATGCATTTTGGAACAGTTCGCTTGCACAGGTAATACCGAAGTTGAGACGTTTGTAGCGTCGTAAACCTAGGTGTGTTGTAAACGTTGTCACATTTCGAGACGATTCAGATAATTCCAGCTGATGATATCCTTGATTAAGATCTAACTTGCTAAACACTTTGGCACCGTTCAGATCCAGGATCATATCATCTATTGTGGGTATTATGTGACGCGTGCGTTTGATTGCCTGATTTGGAAGTCGCATATCTACGCATATACGTACTTCGTTTGTTTTGCTTTTCGGTTTTGGTGCTACAACGATAGGCGAGACCCAGTCTGTCGGTCCATCAACACGTTCAATTATATCCAAGTTTTCAAGGCGTTTAATTTCATTCTCAACTTGCTGCCTGAGATGAAATGGTATGCGTCTGTGTGGTTGCGTAACAGGTTGGATTGTTTCATCCACGTGTAACTCGACTTTCACGTCCTTGAGTTTTCCAATTCCCGTAAATACTTTCGAATACTTGGTGCAAAGATCATCAGTGTTGATTGATTGCATAACATTGATTTCGGGAATGATTTGCAAGTCCACAGCAGTCGTGTAGCATATCAGATTACCGCTTCTGCCTTTTGCAACGTATACTGGAGCAGTAGTCATTTTGTGTTGTGTTTCAAATGTGCCTTGAAATTTTCCAAGCAATTTCACTGTCTCGTTTGCACCATATGCGTATACCTTTGTGCTTGTTTTGCATAGTTTTGGTTTGGTTACCATAGCGTTGAATGTATTTTCATCTATGACGTTTATTGAGCTTCCAGTGTCTATCAACATTCTGAGTGATTGATTGTTCAGTTGTATGTTTATTTTGGGTCTTGACGACATTGCTTTTACGATTTCATTCAATCCAAATGAGTAGGCTGTTGTTTCATTTTCACTGTCGCAGCTACTATCATCACTGTATCTAGGGTTTTCAACATTATGAATAGTTTTCGGTTTTGCATTTCCTCGCTTTGCACGGCAAACAATTTCAAAATGGTTTCTCTTGTGACAGAAGTTACATTGCTTTCCATCAGCAGGGCATTTTGAGTTTTTGTGAGGATAGTCTTGACCACAATTTCTGCATTTTGTCACTTTTCTGGAGCTCGCGGTGTTTCTCGTTTCAAATGCTTTAGAATGTCGATTTTGTGATGGTTTTTGTGTTCGTTTTCTGATTGAATTTGTCTCTACATACTTTTTCTCAATTTCTAATGCATGTCTGTCAGAAAGTTCAAGTGCTCGAGCTTCTTTCAATAGATCATCCAGCGACATATCCTGTCTCAAAGCTTTTCTTCGCAGCCGTGTAGAAGTGCATCCTTGTATTATTTGAGATTTTATTTCAGTGTCACAGTTTGCAAATTCACATGTGTCTGATAGTCTGCGTAGCCTAGTGTGAAAACTATCGATATTTTCAGTTGTTTCTTGCTGTGCCTGACGGAACTTGTAGACCTCGAATTCCGTACATTTCTTTGGTGCAAAGTATTCTGTTAGCTTTGTCTTAGCTGTGTCGAAATTGTCACCTGTATCAGGAAGTGTGTCAAAAATATCGTTCACTTCCTCACCTGCATAGTGAAGAAGAAGTGCTCTCTGTCGTTTCACGTCTTTTATGTCCATGCCTACAAGTAGGTTTTCTAACCGTTTACACCATTTTTTCCAACGGGTGTCTACAGCTGGTTCATTTACACTAAAACTGGGAAAAACTGGTAATCCTTGTGCCATTGTCATTAATAAAGAATCAATTCTATTAATAATTCACTACAATGTTAGCAGGTAATATCCAGCAAAGTTATTCACTTTTTAAATCCACAAAATAGAAAATGAACAGTTTGTTTCTGCATCAATTAAGAAACATTTAACATCCTCGTCGCCATTGTTATGTCCGCGTGGTAGTAGGGCTTACAGACGGAAGAACAGTTGAACAGTTAAGCACTTTAATTATTGGTCTAGCTACATGGTTAATACACAGTATATGAATGCTACAAGTAAACTGTCCCCAGCCTAAAACGCTATCAGAGAGGGCCAGTAGGTAATTAACATAAAGAGGCGGAGCTATGCTGTGAGTGGCAATAGAGCTCTACACTACAGGACCTATCTCGCTAAATTTAGCATTATTATGCTAAAATATATTATGCAAAATGTTGCCTATCTTGGCCGCAAATATATCAGCAAATATGACTCAAACAGTCTCTTTTCTAGTCGTACCCACTGATCAGAACAACAACAACAACAACAACAATGGCGACTAATACTAAACGTATCGTGTATGTTGGTAAGTTATATTGATTTTCTATTAAAATGAGTTGAAACAACCTTTAATCAACCCAGAAAAGTGATGAACGATCATGATCGAATTGTATTTTTATACGTTTAATATCTATTTCATTGCCAAAGGACTCGTAAACACACTTTTTGCAATCCGTACCCAGCATTCGGTATCTGGCCATTTCGTACCCATGACATGGGTAATAGATAAAGAGTTAATAGGAGGACGAAGAAGAACTAATAACATGGGCCATGTTATTAGTTCTTCTTCGTCCTCCTATTAACTCTTTATCTCTTAAATATACACGGAAGAAATAACGACATCATGAATATTTATAAGATGTGTTTCATGATTGTGAATGATTACAGCATTTTTGCCGTTTCAAAAAAATGGAAGTAATTCTATTCTAAGGGAGGAAAAGTTTAAGTTTAATCATATTTTATTGTAAATTGTCAACAATATACAAACATTCATGAATACAATATATAATTAAATCATGTGAATAATAATTTAATAACAGATGACAATACAAAAGGGTTGGACCACAAGTTTTACCAACATTAGAAATCGGCCCGTCCCTAGAAGGGAGGAAAAGTTACTGGCCTCTACCGGGATTCGAACCCCGGACCTTTAGAATACTAATCCGACACTCTAACCATGTTGCAAAAAGGTTAACCCAACAGCAAGGCTGTTGGACACGTCTTACATAGGCTGATTACTACACTCCCCTCCCTCTTAACCTTTAGGAGCTAGGCATAAATACCCATGCCCTGCAAATCTGCATGCCCCTAAGACTTTACATGCATCCCCGCATATGGACAGAATTTTTTCAGAGGTATATATTTATGTTTAATACACTATAATATATGACAGGCTTCTAGCAACCGGGCAATTTTGGTGAAAAACAGTCAATAAGGTGAAAATCAAGTTGCCCTAAATTTCAGACTGTTCCAACTGCAGTCATTTGTCAACTACAGGCCACATACAATACCCACAGATATGTTAACCTTTTATTCCATAAATACACCCTTCTACGCCTTTGTAAATGGAGTAGACCCAGATCAGATGGCTCCTATAGGAGCTGTCTGATCAGGGTCTGTTCTATTTGCTTCTGGAATTATATAGATCTGATTCTACAGTTTCTGCTCTGGCAAAATAATTAAAATTTAATTCATGTGTAAATATGCCATCTGTATTCATTATGTCATTATTTCTTACATGAGTATTCATGGAGTAAATTAATGTACCACATTGTTTGATAGATAGGGTTTCAGACCAATGCCATTTCACATAAAATGTATACAAGTCTGACCTCAAATTCAACATTACATTATGTTGTATATCTAAAAAAAGGTATTGTAGAGTAAAAAAAAATAGAGTCAATGTTTATACACAAAATCATACATGTTTGATGTTCAAAGACTGATTGTGACATGATTCATAATCTGTCCAGAGCTCAGGATAAGGAGTTTATTTCCATGCAAAAATTCTTAACTCTCCACCAAACCCTATGTTGTGACCTCTCGTTAGTACAGAGCACGGTGCGTGCCCAAATACTACAATTGTCATTTCTCCACCAAACCCTATACTGTGACCACTCTTTAGAGTCGTCTCTTTGAGACGATTCTAAAGAGTGGTCATAGTATAGGGTTTAGTGGAGAAATAAAGGAGCTATGCTAGAAAATGTTAAAATTTACGCATCTTATCTGTAGCACTGTTTATAGTACTGTCTTAACCTTTTGAATATGGGAAATGAAGATATTGGAATTTTCAAACAGTGTAGACCCAGATTATTGGACACCTAGAGGAGCCCTCTGATCTGGGTCTGCATTCTTTGTAATCCAAAATCATGTTGCTAAAATTTAATCTTTTGTACTGAATGGACTTTATCAATAATTGCTGTTGGGCCATTCCACTTTGAATAATCAGCATTCAAAGGATTAACCCTTACAATGCTGAATTTTCTATTTACTATTCCTAAATTGAAACCGGTTGAGCTTATGGTAAATATTTAGGGATTTTTCTAAAGAAAAGTGTAATATGACAAACAGTGCAGACCCTGATAAGAGGGCTCCTCTAGGAGCCCTCTCATCTGGGTCTACACTGTTTGCATAGGACATCAGTGACTCGTGACCCGCACTGTAAGGGTTAAAGACAAGATTCTAAAGAATGGTAACAGCATGTAGGGTTTGATGGAGAAATGAGGAAACTTTTAGCGTATTACCCTATTTTCCCGGAGCCCTTGCTATGCATGAACATGTATAATGTAATTGCAGGTGGTCTTGCAGAAGAAGTAACAGAGAAAATCTTGCATGCTGGTTTCATTCCATTTGGTGACATAACAGATATCAATATACCCCTGGACTATGAAACAGGTAAAATATGTTGAAATATTGAAATGAACAGTGCCATTAGCCTGACTAGCTGTGACCAGCAACTGCATTTTCAAAAGTGCACCTGATTGAAAGAGTATTTTCATTTACAGATGATGAGAATATAAATAATGCTCTTGGCTCTATTAAAAGTGTTCAGGTTAACATATTCCCTCCTAGACTATTTTTAGAAACACCAAATAGTATACTTTTGAAACCAGTGTGATACATAGAGCATTTGCTCAGGACTATGAAGCAAATGCTCTATTTTTTCAAAATGGTTTAAAAAATGACTTTTACAGAGGCGTCAAAAGGCATTAGTAGGAGGGAATGGGTTGTAATATGTCAACAACCATTGCTGACAGTTTTCCAAGTATATATATGTCACCTACTATAAAATTTATAACACTTTTCATTTTGACCCCATTAGGGGAGAATATCGGCCTATATACTTTTGTACTTGTCCATCTGTCCTGTTTATCTCACTTGAGCTCAAAGTGATGATAATGAAATTTTAGGATAATTTAATGTTGGCCGTCTGTCTATCTTTCATAATTGGTTGGATAAATGGTATAGAAATACCAATAAATGTTTAAATTTGCGAATGCTTGATGTAAAATTATGGATGTCATGGATATTATTCTCCCGCATCATAGTTAATAGTCCTTTTGTGCATTTTAGTTCTTTATCAGTCATAACTAATCTGTTGTGTTCTGTTTGGCTTTCCGAGGTGTTCCATTTGGCTCCATATGTTTTCGCAGTATTGAAATAATATTTTGTTCTAGAATAATTATGACTGATGATGTAAACTGTTATTATATACCATTTTGTGCTTTTTACTTTCAGAAAAACATAGAGGATTCGCTTTTATTGAGTTTGAACTGCATGAGGTAATTGAAAACTTTTTCTTGAAGCTCACCTAAGCAAGGGGACATTTAACACATTTTCCCCTAGTGCGCATCTATAGAAGTCACTTTATGAAACCATTGTGGTAAATAGAGCATTTGCTCCTATAGGATGGTTTCAAACTACAAAATTGTAAAAATTTCCTTTTCTCTAGTTAATGCTCCTTTTCCGTAGATTTTTCAAAGTGGTTGGATCTAAAAATAGCCTATGAGGGAATGGTTTAATTAGTTGAATTTTTATAAAGCAAAACCCCTCTAATGCGACCATCAAAAAGGGGCATAATTCTAGGTGCCAGAGGCAGGTGGCAGCTTAATGCAGGATTAAAGTAATGCAGAAAGCTCCTATAGCAGCTTTCTGCATTACTTTCTTCCTGCATTAAGCTGCCACCTGCTTAACAAAATAGCTATGGTTATCCATTAAGTGATCGCATTAGAGGGGTTCTACTGTAATGATACACAATCACAGCAGTTTATAGCCTTTGTAGTAACTTTAAATTTATATCTTATATTAGTCTATTACCGAACAGAACAGACCCTGATCTGACAGCTGCTACAGGATCGGTCTTGGCTCTTCTCTGTGTGTGTTTGCAAATGCATAATGGTGCATCTTTATTATAAAGCAAAGGTTTGGAAAGAATCCCTTTCTACTGAGAAGTCTTGCCTAGTTTTGAGGGAAGCGTGTTTTTAGATTTCTGACTCGCAAATTCTCACATAGATAGTTAGTTATACATACCATTGTTAATTGCAGAATAATCATATACAATTATTATGCAGATATTTTTGCAGGGAAAGTTGAATTTGTTTCTTGATAAAAAATATCCGATATGTTTTAAGCTGCCCCATTTCCATATTTCCAAAATAGTACTGTGGACTTAGTTTGAACATATTTTATTTCATGTAATTTCAGAAACATGCGTATCATCCATAGGTACAGAAAGGATTGGGTCGAAAGCAACATGCTTATAAAGACCCTCTCCCTAGCTGTGGACTTGAGTGGTATCTCCAGTCTGACTTCTATTCTCATTTCTATATACCGGTACATCTTGTATCACTGGGTAGAGAAATAGGTTTCACTTAAATTTTTCTGCTACCACATAATTATATATGTATACTAAACTGTATCTATAGCGCAAATAATTTTCTTTGACTGACATAGTATTCAGTTGTACAATATGTCAACCTACCCTAATCACACCCAGTCAACACTGATAAGTTAATTGTTGGTAACTTTAAATTAGGCTGACATAGTAGCAAAATATGAAGACCCTGATCATACGCTCCTTCAAGAGCAGTTTGATGTTGGTATGCACTACATGTATTTGTCTAGGCATGTCAGTCCCAATTTTATAACTCTAAATTAGTCTGACATAGTAGCAAATAGTGAAGTCCCTGATCAAACAGCTCCTTCAGGGCCATTTGATCTGGGTCTGCACTAATTCCCTGAGTTTGTCTGCCCAAATCTCATATGGAAATTAGGGTTCTCATTAGAATTGCTTTGCAGGGACAATCATAATGAGTACAAAGGGTTTGGTGGAAAAATACCTTAACCCATTCCTCCATAAATACGCCTTTCTACGCCTCTATAAGTCACCTGTTGAAACCATTGTGATAAATAGAGCATTTGCTCCTATAGGAGCAAATGCTGTATTTATCACAATTGTTTCAAACTACAAAATTCTAAACTTTTCCTTTTCTCTAGTTAATGCTCCTTTTTGGTAGATTTATTCAAAGAGGTTGGATCTAAAAACAGCCTATGGAGGAAAGGGTTAACCCTTTACTCCTTTGCAATCAGGAGCCATCAAATCAGGGTTTCCTCTGCTTGCTTATTAGATATAGATATGATTTTACAGTTTCTGCCATCGCCAAACATTCTTATGTCCCCGTGTGATTATAAAACTTAATCTGATTAGTATTCATGATGTCATTATTTCTTACATGAATATTCATAGGGTAAAGGGTCACGATAGAGCAGTAGTCCTATTATTTACAGATCTGCAATACTACCTGTAGCTACTGCAATAATGTAACTGTAACTGATATTAAAGTATGTCTCTTGTGAAGGAAAGGGTTAATAAATTACTCATTGAATATTCATGTCAGAAATAATATCACCATGCATATGAATTAAATTATTTTTATAATGGCACATGGACACAGGAATTGTAGAATCATATATCTATATTGTATCATAAGCAAACAGAGCAGACCCTAGTCAGATGGCTCCTACTGGAGCCATCTGATCTGGGTCTACTGTTTGCAAAGGCGTATAAAGGCTTATTCATGCGGTAAAGGGTTAATAAATTTATTGCATAGTGATGACTAAGTTTGGCTTTGTTTCAGGATGCAGCGGCAGCTATCGATAACATGGTAAGTGTGATTTTCTTCCAGTCTTATTAGAATGTCATTAGTTTTAGTATTCCCATCTCTGGGTGTTTTATACATGTCCTGTACAACTGTAAGTTTCAGAAACTGAAAGGTTTTCTTTGAAATCTAGGTGTGTAAATATAGAATATCTTTTAAACCTATTAACATTGTTTTGCTTACTTTTTATTTGATAATAGAGAAAATTTGGTTACCTGTTTAAGACCTTTATGTAGTAGATGCATCAAGATTTGCCAAGATGAAATACAGTGCTCCCTCTCTACAACGACACCCTTTGGGATATGAAGATTGTGTGTGTTGATCAGAGGGAGTTGTTATAGGGAGGGAAAATCAAACATAACTAGCTTGTTTGCAGATCCCCAGATAAGGTGTATTTCGAGAACTAAAACTGTTATGCCTCAATCAAACCCTATGTTGTGACCACTCTTTAGAATCGTCACAAAGTGACGATTCTAAAGAGTGGTCACAACATGGGGTTTGATGGAGACATAAAGAAAATACGATGGAAAAAAGTTGTTTCTGGAGCCTTGTTGTTTCGGAAACAGTGACATGCGTTGTTGTAAGGAGGGAATCGTTATTGAGAGGGCCATTGTAGGGAGGGAGCACTGTATGAGTCATGTTTTACAGAGAATTATGTGATAATGTCATCTGGACACATTTTCACACATTTACAAACTGCAGACCCAGATGACAAGACTCCTGCAGGAGCCGTCTGATCAAGGTCAGCTCTTGACATGATATACATAGATCTAATTCTACGGTGTTTGAACATCTTAAAAAATTCAGCTAATAAATATTCATGATGTCATTATTTCTTACATGATTATTAAACAGGGAAAAGGTTAAATAAAGTTTGGACGGATATATGGAGAATCATATTCTACTACTATCAAGACAGACTTCACTTCTGGGGTCGTATTCCAGTAGCATCTTAAGTTCTCACTTAAGATAAAAAAAAATCTTAATTTTTTCCTTAGCTTAGATAAAAAATCTTAAGTTAGGTTTGTATTCCAAAAGCTTCTGAAGAAATTCTTAGCTAAAACATTTCTTAAATTTAAAAAATCACTTTAGAATTTTCTTATCCTGTTGTCAAGTGAATCAGGTTTTCCCTGTTCCAACGGAAGTTGTAACTTTCATGCGTACGCATATGGCGGCCATTTAACTAAACTTCTTAGTTTCCAAAGTTTGTAGGCTATAAAAGAATTTCTCTTACGAAGTTGGTGCAAAATAAAGCTACGAGTGTTTCACTAAAACATTCCCACGAAAGTGTCTTGCGAGCTTCGCAGCTACAAAATTTGTAACTTCTCTTCACAACTGATGTAGATTCCATAGCAATGTACACTTAGAACAGTCACAGTCGCAGGCGTGATTGAAATTCGTGACTGCATATTCACTGTGTAGGTTCCGATTTCAGTCACGGAAATATTTACGAATGGTGTCTTTTTGAAAGTCCGGTTTAGAGGGATTTTACCATAATATAAACATGTGATGTATGTGTATTAATAGGATATGCAAATGTTGTAACTTTTCAGAATGATTCAGAACTGTTTGGAAAGACGATTAGGTGCAATCTTGCCAAACCCATGAAAATCAAAGAAGGTCATGCAAGAGCAGGTAACACAGAATTAATTAATATTTTATATTTCTGAAAGTTATCTCCCTTGTGCCTTTATCTGATAGAACTTCTCTGTTTATGCAGTTGTAAACAGAGTAGACTCAGATGATATGGCTCCTGTAGGAGCTGTCAGAACGTTGTTAGCTCTGTTTGCCTTTGTTCCCAATATGTTGTAGAACTAACGTGTAGAAAAGCCATTTTCAAACAGCCTTGGAAATATTGAATCATAAGAACCCTTTAAAATGTTGGACATGAGTGTACTGTTATTTGCAAACAGTGTGGACCCACATCAGGGGGATTCTAGAGGAGCCCTCTGACCAGGATCTGCCCTGTTTGTCATTCAAAATCCTCTTGCAAATTCTACTGAATAGACTCTACAGTGATGGACCATTCCACTTTGAATATTCAGCATTCAGCATATTTTAACCCTTCGCTTGCTATTCACGTCAATATACGTACCTGTAAATAGTGAAGACCCAGATGAGACAGCTCCTGCAGGAGCTGTCTCATCAGGGTCTGCACTATTTACAAGTTGATTGTGCAACCAGTGCATTCCACAGCAGTGATTGCACAGTGAAATACTTGTACACAGTGAAGATATATGTAATTATACAACAGGACATGGGTAAAGAAGGAGAAATGTATTTTAAAATTCAGCAAGAGACGGGTTAAGTGGTTAACCATTGGTCATAGAGACAAAAATGTTGACCTTTGCAGCAGAATAGACCCAGATCAGACACAGACTCCTGTGGGAACTATCTGTTGAGGGTTTGCTCTGTTGTTTATGAAATAATATAGATATAATTCTACAGTTTCGACCAAGACCAAAATGGATTGTGTTTGTATACCATTATATTAGATCAGCTAATGAATATTCATGATGTCATTATTTCTTACATAGATATTTATGAGGTAAAGGTCTAAGCCTTTCCTTCATTTTAACATGTTTTCACACATTTGCAAACAGAGTAGACCCAGATCAGACGGCTCTTATAGGAAATTCGAAAGATCTGTTTCTTTACTTTCTAAAATGGCTACAATGTACCACCTTGCATATTTCATTATAACTCATTATGACTATTTTGTCCATGAATATTCATTAGGTATTGACATATGGAATAAACATAGATTAGAACAGGGAAAGAGTTAAACTTTTACAGAAAAGTTTTACATGAATATGTTCCATTTGGAATTCCTTATACAAAGTGTTAAGTTATGGTAATTTCCTTTTGCCTATCAATGTGTGAAATTAATGAAATTAAATCATTTCCAACCGTGTTCATTTGTAATCAATGCTAGATGTTTTACCATTTTCGGTATGGCTTTTTTATCTTTGCAAAACTTGCAGTTTGGTCAGAAGACACCTGGTTACAGGAACACACAGGGGACACACTTACAGAGACAACAGATGTAGATAGCTCTCAAGGAACCAAAAGAAGCAATCAGACTAATTCTGTAAGTAGAACTTGCTAGTTATTGGCAGACACTGTATGGTCTATGTGCTAGTTATTGCCAGACACTGTATGGTCTATGTGCTAGTTATTGCTAGACACTGTATGGTCTATGTGCTAGTTATTGCCAGACACTGTATGGTCTATGTGCTAGTTATTGCTAGACACTGTATGGTCTATGTGCTAGTTATTGCCAGACACTGTATGGTCTATGTGCTAGTTATTGCCAGACACTGTATGGTCTATGTACTAGTTATTGCCAGACACTATATGGTCTATGTGCTAGTTATTGCCAGACACTGTATGGTCTATGTGCTAGTTATTGCCAGACACTATATGGTCTATGTGCTAGTTATTGCCAGACACTGTATGGTCTATGTGCTAGTTATTGCCAGACACTGTATGGTCTATGTGCTAGTTATTGCCAGACACTGTATGGTCTATGTACTAGTTATTGCCAGACACTATATGGTCTATGTGCTAGTTATTGCCAGACACTGTATGGTCTATGTGCTAGTTATTGCCAGACACTGTATGGTCTATGTACTAGTTATTGCCAGACACTATATGGTCTATGTGCTAGTTATTGCCAGACACTGTATGGTCTATGTGCTAGTTATTGCCAGACACTGTATGGTCTATGTGCTAGTTATTGCCAGACACTGTATGGTCTATGTACTAGTTATTGCCAGACACTATATGGTCTATGTGCTAGTTATTGCCAGACACTGTATGGTCTATGTGCTAGTTATTGCCAGACACTGTATGGTCTATTTGCTCATGTTGATTAACCCTTTACTTGACGAATATTGATGACGGAAATGATGACTTAATGAATATTAATCGGATTAATTTTTATACGCCCGAAGGGTCGTATTATGTTATGGTCTCCATCGTCTGGCCGTCTGGCTGGGTGTCCATCTGTCCGTCTGTCTGTCTGTCCGTCTGTCTGTCCGTCCGTCTGTCTGTCCGTCCGTCCGTCCGTTAGCAAATTCGTGTCCTGGCTATAACTTACTCATTTTTTCTCCGATTTTCAATTCTTTCACACAAATGTTCAGTATCACTTGAAGGTGTGTCGCGTACAAAACCCAATTGTGAACTTTCAAGGTCAAGGTCACAAATAGGGCGTTAGCAATTTTCGTGTCCTTGCTAAAACTTACTCATCTTTTCACCAATTTTCAAAATTCTTTCACACGTATGTTCAGTATCACTTGAAGGTGTGTCGCGTACAAAACCCAATGGTGAACTTTCAAGGTCAAGGTCACAAATAGGGCGTTAGCAATTCTGTCCGTCCGTCCGTTAGCAAATTCGTGTCCTGGCTATAACTTACTCATTTTTTCTCCGATTTTCAAAATTCTTTCACACAAATGTTCAGTATCACTTGAAGGTGTGTCGCGTACAAAACCCAATTGTGAACTTTCAAGGTCAAGGTCACAAATAGGGCGTTAGCAATTTTCGTGTCCTTGCTAAAACTTACTCATCTTTTCACCAATTTTCAAAATTCTTTCACACATATGTTCAGTATCACTTGAAGGTGTGTCGCGTACAAAACCCAATGGTGAACTTTCAAGGTCAAGGTCACAAATAGGGCGTTAGCAATTCTGTCCGTCCGTTAGCAAATTCGTGTCCTGGCTATAACTTACTCATTTTTTCTCCGATTTTCAAAATTCTTTCACACATATGTTCAGTATCACTTGAAGGTGTGTCGCGTACAAAACCCAATTGTGAACTTTCAAGGTCAAGGTCACAAATAGGGCTTCAGTATCACTTGAAGGTGTGTTGCATACAAAACCCAATTGTGAACTTTCAAGGTCAAGGTCACAAATAGAGCGTTAGCAAATTTTGTGTCCTGGCTGTAGCTAACTAGACCTACATCATTACCTTTAAGGTCAGTCATATTTGAAGGTGAAAGGTTAAACGCACTTATGTCACGTTCGGTTTAAACTTTCTCGACTTTTTTTCCAAAGTTCAAAAAAGTCTGAAAGTCTGAAAATGATTGCTATGTACACTGTTCTTACCATGCTCATATCTTGGATATTTATTCACTTATTTCAAACTTGTTCATTCTGGAGTTATTGCCCTTTGATAGTTTCGGGTAGCAATTTCACTCCTCCTTTATTTTTCAACATAATTTCTTCAAACTGTGGGCTCTCTTCTAATTATTTGTTGTAAAGAAAATGTTTCTTTGTTATTCCTTTTACCTGCTACTTTTTTTTCAAAATAAATGCTCCTTTTTCAGCTTTCAGTAGGCCCAAAGACAAATAAAAGATTACTATTACAATAAGCAGTTTTACTCTCCTTGCTATTGCCTTAGCCCTAATAGACCTCATATGCGCAACTTCTGAAGGTTCACACATTGTGTAAATAGAACAGCCTTCGGGCGTATATTGCCCCGTCTCGCGGTGCTCTTGTTTAAAATGGTGTAATAACACAGGAATGTTTTGCCAAAGCAGAATCTGTAAAATCAGGTCCATATTACACTGAACCGCAAAATAAACGCAACTTTTGGGGAAACACATATAATTCGAAAATAAACTGATCAAATGCTGAATAACAACTTTATTTCATTGCATTGGTAACTTACCTACATATGTTCGAATTTTCACACATTGTCAATACCTCATGGTTGACATGCATGCACATGTGTTTATTCATCATTTGAACTGTTTATTTTCAAATTATATGGGTTTTCCCAACCATTGCATTTATTTTGCGGTTCGGTGTATTAGTTTGAAAATTCACAAAAGTGAGCAATGTGTTTTGGAGCAGTGCCTGAAATAATTATTTTTCAAATTTCAGTGGATAATGATAATAAATAAACCATTTACCTCATTAATATTCATGTAAGAAATAATGAGTATTTAACTATATATTAGCTGACTTTGTATAATGATATATGAACACAGAATGTTTCATCCATGGTAGAATCTGATTTGTATATTTCCATAAGTAAACAGGGCAGATTCTTATTTCAGACAGCTCTTATAGGGGCTTCTGATCTGGATCTACTCTGTTTGCAAAAGTGTGAAAAAGTATCTATATCAGGTTAACTGTTAACCCATTCCCTCATAGGCTATTTTTTAGATCCTACAACTTTGAATTAATCTACCGAAAAGGAGCATTAATTAGAGAAAAGGAACATTTCAGAATTGTGTAGATTTGAAACCATTGTGATAAATATAGGAGCAAATGCTCTTTTTATCACAATGGTTTCATAAAGTGACTATTACAGAGGCGTAGAAAGGCGTATTTATGGAGGAAAGGGTTAAACTGCTAACAGCAAATCCATGATCATCTATTGCAAACAGTTTGGATCCAGATAACTCAGCAGCTGTGCAGAATCCAAACAGGTTGATGCTGTGTTTAACCCATTGCCTCATAGGCTAGTGTTAGATACAACCTCTTTGAATGAATCTACCGAAAAGCAGCCTTAACTAGAGAAAAGGAAAATTATAGAATTCTGTAGTTTGAAACCATTGTAGATTTGTGGTTCTCTATTTATCACAATGGTTTCAAAAAGTGACTTTTACAGAGGCGTAGAAAAGCTATTTATGGAGGAAAGGGTTAATGTACTTTTTTGAAAAAATATGTAAAATTTCAAAAATGATTTTTTTCAAATAACTATGTTTTACAGCAAAAGAGTCAAAGATTTTTTGCATCTGTTTTTTGGTACAATTGCATGAGTTGGTTTTGCAAATAAAGCAACTTTTTTTCAAATTATTTTGTAGAAGTAACTTGTGGAAAATGTGTCATTGTTGGGTATGAGTCATTTTAATCCTTCCCCCATATAAACAGAATAGACCTAGATCAGATGACTCCTGAAGGAAACGTCTGATCAGGGTCTGATCTCTTTGCTAATGAAATAATATAGATCTGATTCTAAATTTTCAGCCATAGTAAAGAATTCCCTTGTTGACCCTTTCTCTCATAGAAACGCATTTATATGCCTTTGCAAACAGAGCAGACCCAGATCAGATGGCTTCTGTAGGAGCTGTCTGATCGGGATTTGCTCAGTTTGTTTATATAATTATGTAGATATGGTCCTATAGCTTTTGTATAAGCCCTCAATTCCCATAAAATTTACATTATTAAAGTAGGTTAATGAATATTCATTAAATGATTAATTCATGCAAAAAAAACATATTGTAGAAAGGGTAGATAATGCTGTCAGAATTATATCTTAGAGGTATTCATCAGATAAAAGGACATGTGTTTATGTTTTACAATAGATCACATGACTTAATGATTTGGAGGAGTGAACTAGAGACATCATAGCCTTCTTGTTTTTATGATTAGTCACGACATGCTTGTAACTTGAGATCGTTATTCATTCCATATTTAGGAGACAGAACCAGTGATAAAGAAGTCTAGAGGAAACAGCCAGGTATTTTTTGATATCAAAATTGGAAATAAACCAGCAGGCAGAATTACAATGGAATTGCGGAACGACGTGGTGCCAAAAACAGCAGGTCAGTTTAGATGACCGTAACTCTATTAATTAACCCTTTCCTCCATGAATATTTATGTAAGAAATAATGATGTCATGAATATTAATTAGATAAATTTGTTATAATAGCACATAGACACAGGACGTTTTGGCCATGACAGAAACTGAATAATTATATCTATATTATATCATAAGCAAACAGAGCAGACCCTGATCAGACGGCTCCTATAGGAGCCATCTGATCTGGGTTTACTCTGTTTGCAAAGGCATAGAAAGGCATATTCATGGAATAAAGGGTTAACCCTTTACCTAATAGAGACAACTTTCGGTGCCTTTAAAGTAGAGTAGACCCAGAATAGACTCAGATCAAAAGTTTACTGGTAATAACAGTGAGTTTATCGAAATATTTGTGATTTTAAAAACCTGTTTGAACAGATATTGACATTGTGTTTAATTTTCATTTCAGAAAACTTTCGTTGTCTGTGTACTCATGAGAAAGGTTTTGGCTACAAAGGCAGCAGCTTTCACAGAGTCATACCCAGCTTTGTATCCTTTCTACTTCAAGATGAAGTCTTCATAATAGTCCTTAGTTATATACAGTAGAACCCCTCTAATGGGACGACTTAATGAATCAATATAGGTGTCGTTATAAGGCTTAAGCAGGTGGTTGCTTAATGCAGGACAAAAGTAATTACTTTTATTCTGCATTAAGCAACCACCTGTCTCTACCACCTAGGAATTTATCTCCTTTAGGTGGTCACATTAGAGGGGTTTTACTGTATATTATCAACACATAGTGAGATTGATATTGTTTTGGCATTGTCCACCCATTTGTTGTACCAGGAACTATTTGAGTACATGTAGCTTGGTTTGTACAGGGGGAGGTTGTGCTTTCTGATCCTGGTGGGGTCATACCAAAGACTTATCCCTTTCCTGTATATAAACATGTTTTCATGCATTTGCAAACAGAGTTGACCCAGATCAGACGGCTCCTATAGGAGCCCATTAATAGATGTTTAGACCCACTTAACTTACATTTGCCAACAGCTTGGATCCAAAAGAGATCTCGTGTTACTAGGAGTTTCATTAGAATCTAAGCTATTTGCCACTCAGCCAATGGTTTCTCAAAAGCTTGAATGAATTGCAACATATCAGAGTTTAACCCTTCTCTTGCTGAATTTTAAAATACATTTCTCCTTCTTTACCCATGCCCTGTTGTAGAATTACATATATCTTCACTGTGTACAAGTATTTCGCTGTGCAATCACTGCTGTGGAGTGCACTGGTTGCACAATCAATTTGTAAATAGTGCAGACCCTGATGAGACAGCTCCTGCAGGAGCTGTCTCATCTGGGTCTGCACTATTTACAGGTATGTATATTGATGTGAATAGCAAGCGAAGGGTTAAGTATTTTTAAAACATTATGTATAAACAACAGGAGAACAGTTAATGAATTTTAAAGTGGCTGTGTATCTGGATGTTCCTTAACCCATACTGAGATGTGTCAAGGAGGTGATTTTACTAACCATAACGGCACTGGTGGCAAGTCTATATATGGGTCAAAATTCCAAGACGAAAATTTCCAGTTGAAGCATACAGGTCCAGGTAATTAATTTAAATTTAGTACTTCGAGACAAAGTGTGTCTACCCTAGACACTAGGGAGACATGCATTGTTGTATATATGTTTTTAGGGCCTCATGGTATATTGACCTGGTCAAAGGAGTTTTCTCGTTAAATAAAGTTGTTATTATGCCCCCAGATCAGATCTGGGAGGCATATTGTTATTGCCCTGTCTGTTTGTATGTTTGTTTGTTTGTCACCAACTTTAACATTGGCACATATTTGTGACATTTCAAGGTCAGAGGTAAAATATATAGGTCAAATCACCGAATTTAACATTTGTCATAACTTTTGAACCAGTAGAGATAGAGACTTGATATTTGGCATGCATACATGTGTATCTCATGAAGCTGTACAGTTTGAGGAGTGATATTTCAAGGTCATCCTTCAGGGTCAAAGGCCATAACGGAGGCATAGTGTTTCACAAACCCATCTTGTTTTATAATTGTGTATGTATACAGGGATTTTTTACAGTGTCTGAAACTGTGGAATCATATCTGTATAATTCCAGAAGCAAACAGATAGCTTTTTACAGGAGCTATATGATCTGGGTGTACTTTGTTAGCAAAGACACTAAAATTGTTTCTACATATATACTAGGTAAAGGGTTTCTGTATTACTAGCTTCACATGGTTTTGAATTCCATCCCCTTTGTGCTCTCATATGAAAACTAGAACAGAATTACTTCTTGATTTTATGTTCCATAGAAAAATATTTGTAAGTGTACACTGTTCTAAGATATAAATAGTAAGTATATGTTTACAATGTTGAAACATTTCAGGTACATTATCAATGGCTAATTCAGGGCCCAACACAAATGGTTCTCAGTTCTTCGTTTGTACAGAAAAAACAGATTGGTAAGTAATTCGTTACATATTTATTTGAATCGTAGATTGATTTGAACGTGGTTTTTGTGTCACCTGCCAAGAGGCAGTGTGTCACTTAGGGATCACTTTTCCGTCGTCCGTCTGTCCGTCACACTTTCTTTTTTTTTGGCTGTTATTTCTAAACTAATCGTTATAGAGCTTTCAAATTTCACATGTGTCTTCCTCTCGTTGAGGACCATTAATGTAACTAAGGTCCATCACTCTGCATCCGATACTTTTTGAGTTATTCCCCTTTGTTATTTTTTTCGCACTCCAGCATATTAATAGTTTCTGTGTCGGTTGCGAGCAGGTGACACATGTGATTAAATGTTATTGTTTTAACCCTTTACTCCATGGCTTTTCATGAAAGAGAAAATGACTTCATGAGTGTTAATTACATTAAATTTAAAAGTGGCATATTAACATATGAAATTTTTAGCAAAGCAGAAACTAGAATTAGATCTATATTATGCCATAATAGAGCAGTTCCTGATCAGACGGCTCATATAAGAGCTGTCTGATCTGGGTGTGCTCTGCTTGCAAAGACATAGAAAGGCGTATTTATGGAGGAAAATTAATCCTTTATCTCATGGATATTTAAGTAAAAAAAAAAAATATATTGTAAATATTAAAGGTAGTCTGCCCATAAACAACTTTTAAGCCATGAATATTCATGTAAGAAGTATTAACATCATGCATATTAATTAGTTTTTTTTTTTTAGCTCACCAGAGCACAAAGTGCTCAAGGTGAGCTATTGTGATACCCCTGTGTCCGGCGTCCGTCCGTCCGTCCGTCCATCCGTCTGTCAGTCCGTCCGTCCGTCTGTCTCTCCGTCAACAATTTCAAACGACTTCTTCTCTGAAACCGACTGCCCAATTGTAACCAAACTTGGTCAGATACATACTGTGGGTGGGGGCTTCAAAAGTTGTTAAAAGATAGTGGGTGGGGCCATCGGTCTTGTTACCATGGCAACTGTACACAATATCTAGAAAAATCTTCTTCTCCAGAATGACTTGTCCGATTGAATATAGTTTTCACCAAAATGTTTCTCAGTTGATAGACTTTAAAAGTTTTTAAAGAATTTTGATCCGGCAAAAAACATGGCCACCAGAGGGCGTGGTCATTTTTTCCATATATGGTAATATGGAATTTTTCATAGGAAAATCTTTAAAATCTTCTTCTCTGAAACTGTAAGGCCTAGACCTTTGATATTTGGTATGTAGCATGATATTATGGTCCTCTACAAATATTGTTCAAATTATGACCCCCGGGCCAAAAATGGCCCCGCCCAAGGGCTTATCAGTTTTTCATAGGAAAATCTTTAAATTTCTTCTTCTCTGAAACTGTAAAGCCTAGATATTTGATATTTGGTATGTAGCATGATATTATGGTCCTCTATAAATTCTCTTCAAATTATGACCCCCGGGCCAAAAATGGCCCCGCCCAAGGGCTTATCAGTTTTTCATAGGAAAATCTTTAAAAATCTTCTTCTCTGAAACTGTAAGGCCTAGACCTTTCATATATTGTATGTAGCATGATCTAATAGTCCTCTACAAAAGTTGTTCAAATTATGACCCCTGGGCCAAAAATGGCCCCGCCCAAGGGCTTATCAGTTTTTCATAGGAAAACTTTAAAAATCTTCTTCTCTGAAACTGTATGGCCTAGATCTTTGATATTTGGTATGTAGCATGATATTATGGTCCTCTACAAATACTGTTCAAATTATGACCCCCTGGGCCAAAAATGGCCCCGCCCAAGGGCTTATCAGTTTTTCATAGGAAAATCTTTAAAAATCTACTGAAACTGTAAGGCTTAGACCTTTGATATTTGGTATGTAGCATGATCTTATGGTCCTCTACAAATATTGTTCAAATTATGACCCCAAGGCCAAAAATGGCCCCGCCCAAGGGCTTACCAGTTTTTCATAGGAAAATCTTTAAAAATCTACTGAAACTGTAAGGCCTTGACCATTGATATTTGGTATGACTAACATGATCTAATGGTCCTCTATAAATATGTAGCTGTGGCTTGTGGTCCTCTGCCAAGAATGTTTAACTTACGACCCTGACCACTGGGCGAAACTTGGCCCTGCCTCAGGGCTTATCAGTTTTTCATGGGAAAAATATGAAATATTATTTTTCTCTGAAACCATAAGGCTTAGACCTTTAATTAATGGCATACTGCTTTGCCATGTGGTTCTCTACCAAGGTTGTCCACATGATTTCTTGTGGTCAAAAATGGCCCCGCCCCTGGGGTTATCTCAGGTGAGCGCTTCACGGCCTTATGGCCCTGTTGTTTGGTAATTAGGCTAATTACTGTGGTATGACCCTTTACTCAATGAATATTCATGTAAGAATATCGATGTAAGAAATGACATCATGAATGTTAATTAGATGATTTTTTATAATGGCACATGGCCACAAGAAATTTTAGCCATGGCAGAAGCTTTAGACTCATATGTATATAGTTTCATTATAAGCAAACAGAGAAGACCCTGATCAGTGATCAGAGGGCTCCTACTGGAGTCATCTGATATGGGTCTACTCTGTTTGCAAAGGCATTAAAATGTGTATTTATGGAATAAAGGGTTAATGGCTAGATAATTATATTTGAGTGAGTTTGGTCTTATGGCACTGCGACTCTAAAAAGGTTAGATAGCGCCAATAGTTATCTTTAAATAAAAATAAATGGGAGAAATATATGCTTCAAACATTGGTTAGAATTACAAGTTTATTTTCATATAAGTATAGTCCCAATTAATGGGATACATAAGCACTTTTTAATAAGTAAATAAGATGGTACAGAGAAAAAAGAAAACAAACAAAAACATAAGGAGTGGGGAATTTAAATACATATAGACAACTTTTGACAACTCTGTAAAAGTCACAATGGTTTCAAACTTACAAAATTCTAAAATTTTCCTTTTCTCTAGTTAATGTTCCTTTTTGGTAGATTTATTCAAAGAGGTTGGATCTAAAAATAGCCTATGAGGTAATGGGTTAAAGGAAGTTTGCAAGGATTTGTCTTTTATAAGTTAACCCCTTATCTGATAGAGATGCCTTTTGATGCCATTTAAAAAAAAGTGCGGCTTTACAAACTTGTGGAGATGAAAGATCAGGTTCCAGTTGCTTAGGTTAACCCTTTCCCTGTTGAATATTCATGTAAGAAATAATGATATCATTAATAGTAATTCATTCCCTCCTACTGACTTATTTTGATGCCTCTAGAAATTATGTTTTGAAACCATTGTGATAAATAGAGCTTTTGCCTATGGAGCAAAAGCTCTATTTATCACAATGGATTCAAAACTACACATTTCTAAAATTTTCTTTTTCTCTAATGACTGCTCCTTTTCGGTAGATTTATTCAAAGAGATGGGGTCTACAAATGGTGTAGGAGAGATTGAGTTAATTAGAATATTTTTTATATTGAATCCATGACATTTTGGCTCAGGCAGAATCTGTAGAAACAGATTGTTATCTTACCATAAGCAAGCAGAGCAGACCCTGGTCAGAGGGCTCCTATAGGAGCTGTCTGATCAGAGTCTTCTGTATTTGCAAAGGTGTTTTTATGAGGGAAAGAGTTAACCCTTTCCCTCATTTAAACACATTTTCATGCATCTGCTCTGTGTAAATACCGCTTTCCCTGTTTTAAATGTCAATACCTACTGAATATTCATGGACAAAATAGTTTTAATGAAATGTGGAAGGTGAAAAATTGTAGCCATTTTAGAAAAAAAGAAACATGATGATGATCATCATCATCCATCAGTAAACAGAGTAGACCCAGATCAGATGGCTCCTATAGAAACGATCTGATCAGGGTCTTTTCTATTTGTTAATGGAATTTTATAGGTCTAATTCTTTACTTTCTAAAATGACTACAGTGTTCTACCTTTCATATTTCATTATACATGTAACTGTTTTGTCCATGAGTATTCAGTGGGCACTGAAATTTGTATTAACCCTTTCCCTAATATAAATGTGTTTTCACACATTTGCAAACAGAGTAGACCCAGATCAGACAGCTCCTAGAGGAGCCGTCTGATCAGGGTCTACTCTGTTTGCTAATGGAATTTGAAAGATCTGTTTCTTTGCTTTCTAAAATGTCTACAATGGTCCACCGTTCATATTTATTTATAACTATTTTGTTAATGATTATTCAGTAGGTATTGAAATTTGGGCTAAATATAGAACAGGGAAAGGGTTAAATACAGAACAGGGAAAGGGTTAAATTTAGAACAGGGAAAGGGTTAATAAGGATGGTGGTTTATTTTCAGGTTAGACAACAAACATGTTGTGTTTGGTAAAATCATTGATGGTATGGGTGTAGTACGGAAGATGGAGGTAAGATCATTAGCTCCGCAAGCTAAGTAACCCATGTCTTCGAACTTTGTCATATTCTCTAAATTCATCAATTGGATTTTCTCCATTGTTTATCAGGATATCATGAACAGAGTATCAAATGTCACAGTGTGAAGGTTTATCATCACTCGTACGGCCTTGCTGTACAAGCGCGCATTTATGGCGACCTGGTAGAGTTCATGACTGCGAACCTAGTGACCCGGGTTCGATCTCTGGTCTGAGTGGGTATGTTTCTTTATAAGAACACCCGGATAAATTTGGCGTCCAAAGTGGGGCCATGACGTATTTGTAAGGTTAGTCTAAGATGCCTTCAAATATATATGTACTACTCACGGTTGAATAAATTTGAGGACGAATTTCAAATAAGTGGGGAAGTAATACTATGTCAGGGTACCGAACCTAACACAGTCGGGATGAAGAATATGTAAGTGGCCCGGTAGCTGGGTTGGTAGAGCGTTGAAATGGTAGTCCGCAGGTCCTGGGTTCGAGCCCGGTCTGGCTGCATATTTTTCTCCCCCTGTTGTCTAAGTTAAATTTATTTCTCTACCACATGATACAGCGATCCTATGACACAAACAGTTTAGATCCTGATGAGACGTTAAGATACTCAATGTCTCATCTGGATCTAAACTGGCTGCATAGACTTTCACGAACTTGAAGCTAGAGCTCTAAGCTTTAAATGTAACATTTTACAATCAGTTTTACGACAGTTTGAAAAATATCTGATAAATTCTCAGCTAAATAAAGGTATTATTCAAGTTTTATTTTCTAAGTGAATTATCTGACTGTTTAAACTTTACCAGTGTCCTACCATATAATAAGATGTGTGCAGCATCTGTGTATATTGTGGCTAATTAGATTGCACAAATGACACATGGATGCTGCATTGTAGAACCTTTTAATGACTTTTAGAAAATAAGGAAGCAGGCAGCCTGCTTCCTTATTTTCTAAAAGTCATTAAAAGGTTCTACAATGTAAATAAAACTCTTTCATCCTTGAATTCTAATTATTTAACTCTTTCCTTGTTGAATATTCATGTAAGAAATAATGACACAGTGAATATATATACAAGCTGAATATGTAAATAGGATTGTTTTGTATTAGTAGAAACTGTAAAGTCAGATCTATTATAACTTCATAAGCATTCGGAGCAGATCCTGATCAAATGACTTCTACAGGAGCCCAACCTTGGTCTACACTTTTTCTAAATGTGTGAAAAGCATTTATATGAGGGAAAGGTTTAAAGTGAAATGGTCTGTCAGTGTTTAATTATAGAATCTATTGATAAATGAAAGGCTTATATTTGTCAGGACAGTGCATACCCTGATCAGAGGGCTCCTCCAGGAGCTCTCTGATCTGGGTTTACAATGTCTGCAGATGCAAGCAAAGTCTTCCTGGTTTCAAAAGGCTAACCTTAAGCCTGCTTTGAGAATGTTTTATTCATAAAAATGTCTTTTCAAAGACATAATCAGTTGTCAAATAGTTTGGATTCTGATTAGATGCAAATGACTTGGCTTCTTATCTGGATCCATACTATTTCCAAAAGTATCATAAATGTGTCCGTAGCAAGTTAAAGGTTTTGCTGTAGCAGGACAAGATAAGGGAATGGAGAGACTCTACAGTCTAGAAATCCAAGATATATCAGAAAAAATGTTCTTTATCCAACTTGAACATAATTTGCAATACCTTTAGAAGTAGCTCCTCTACTTATATAATTAAAGATGTTTTTAGGGGATATAAGGGAATCAACCAGTCTGGCCTTTTGTGAGTCTGTCAATTATCTCCCTTCCTTGTTTTATTTTTTTTGCAAAGATGCTGTCTGGGCTATAACTTTCTTATAGCTTTATAGCTCTGCATTGATAAATTTCAATGTAATTTGACAAACATCTTAAACATTTCCTCCATAAAACGCCTTTCTGCACCTTTTGCAAACAGTAGACCCAGATTAGGGTCTTCTCTGTTTGCCTATGATATAATACAGATATGGTTCTGTTTTTTCTGCCATGGTCAATATCCTGTGTTCATATGCTATTATGACAATTAATCTTAGAAAGGATTAAAGAGTAGGCAGCATGTCACATCAATTTTTAATAATGGCAAATCTATGTATGACTTTTTTGCCGTGGCAGAAACTGTAGAAACTGATCTGCATTATATCATAAGCAAACAAAGCAGACCCTGACCAGATGGTTCCTATAGGAATTCATGGTGAAAAGGGTGAATGACTTAACCCATTCCCTCATATTGACGACTTTTGACGACTCTGTAAAAGTCACTTTGTGAAACCATTGTAATAAAAAGAGCATTTGCTCCTATAGGAGCAAATGCCGTATTTATCACAATGGTTTCAAACTACAAAATTCTAAAATTTTAATTTTCTCTAGTTAATGCGCCTTTTTGGAGGATTTATATAAAGACGTATCTAAAAATAGCCAATAAGGTAATGGGTTAATATTTTGTGTATGTTGTGTTTCAGGGTTGTGGAACAAAGTCAGGGAAGCCGTCGGAGAAAATAGTAATTGTGAACTGTGGTGAATTGGTCTGAAATGTGTATCATGGGCGTAGTGGAATACTATTGCAACTACAGCTGATGGGATGAACTCATTATGATCTATACAAACAATTTCTGTCCAGCTGAGATCCAGAGAACCATGACATTGCATCTTGAACCAAGGTGTTTGGTACCCTGGTCCTGATTCTAGAGAGTATTGAAAGAAAACATTGCTTAACCCATTCACACTTAGACTATTTTTAGACCTAACCTCTTTGATTAAATCTACCAAAAAGGAGCATTAACTAGAGAAAAGGAAAATTTCAAAATTGTGTAGTTTTGAAACCATTGTGATAAATAGAGCATTTGCTCCTATGGAGCAAATGCTCTATTTATCACAATGGTTTCAAAAAGTGACTTTTACAGAGGCGTCAAAAGGCGTCTATATGAGACAATGGGTTAAGAGCATAAGAAGAGGAAGATTTTGCAAATGTATAGAATCTTAAACCTTTCAACATTGGTCAAACTTACTGTGAATATTCAGGCTTTTTTTAAAGAAACATGTAACAAGCAGTGCATACCCTGATTAGAGAGTTCTTCTAGCAGCCCTCTCATCTGGGTCTACACTATTTGCAGCATATATTTTGCACTAAGCCCTCGATATAGACCATTAGTTGGGAGTATCTCAAGTGATAGCTGGTGCTTTGTCAACTATGAAATCAGACATACAGATTGCAGCAGAGGGAAGTCCATGTGCACTCGGTAATACTGCAAATAAAAGAAAGAAAAACAAACCGTTTCTTTTACACATACTAGGTTGGCAGAACACTCCACTTCTTTAACCCATTCTCTCCTACTGACACCTTTTTGCGCCTCTGTGAAACTCATATTTTTTAACCATTGTGATATCACATTGGTTTCAAAACTACACAATTCTAAAAGTTTCCTTTTGTCTAGTAAATGTTCTTTTTTGGTAGATTTATTCATAGAGGTTGTGTCTAGGAGGGAATGGGTTAAAAAAGCATGAAGGCGAACAATAATGTATCTGGATATGAATGCAAGTAGATCACATACGATGTACACAAAATGAAATAGTCCATTTATTTACATTCTTTGAAACTCTCCAAAGAAACACAATCTAAGTCACAGTGCCTTTAGCTTTAGCTTTTGTCCGTCAATATGCATAAAAAGCTTCTTAGTAACCGAGCCTGTAACGTCTTTCAACAAATAATATACTAATAATAGGGCCATGACTCATTTGTTCAACAAATAATGTAATTAATGTGTCTGAAAATCAGACAACAGTTAATATGAGATTTTCTACAATTGAACATAACCCCTCGCTAAACTTCTATTTTATCTATGTAAAATGAACTGGAGATATATACATCTACTAACTGTTAATATTAATAATTTGTATGGAGTTTGTTTGAACCCATCAATTAGTTTAGGAGAAGACACACTGACGATAGAAAACATCAAGAAACCCATACACTTGATCATAAACACAACCACCTGTCACATAAAAAAGAGCAGACACTAGAAGACAACAACAAGCAAACAACACATTTCTACAATTACTCCGTTATATTCATTCAATCAAAATGAGCTGATAATATGTACATCTACCCTTGGCAAGACTCATTACCATGACGTTTGGTAAAACTCCATCATGTATTTAATGAGGAGAAACGCAGAAAATAAACAAAATACTTTCCTACAATTAAAGTCAAATAACTCCATTAAAATGCATCAGATCAAAATGAGCTGTCGATATGCACAACTACCTTGGTATGAACCATTACTATGAAGTTTGATTAACATCCACTCAACAGTCTACTGACAGACCGGTCGACAGACAGACAGATGAACAACAAAATCGTTACTACTCGGTGGTTTCCGGCACGCTTTTTAAGATTTATATCTGGCATCTTTTGCGCTGTGATATACTGATAAACTTCAGCAAAGTATTTTTAAGCGGTGTTGATATAAATAGTGCACATTGCTTGGCGCCACAAGTTCTGTCAATACCGAATATTTTTTCCAATTCTGCAATCAAGATGGAGCCTCCTACAAAGAAAGTGAAGAAAGATAACATTTTATATGAATTCAGACAAAACAATGACCTTGCTACAAGATTATTGGCAACAAAAAAGCAATTCGTAAAGGATTTCAAGAACTGAATGTACATTTACATTCACTAGTGCTGGCGTTTGTGAGCATGAGCTCGTGTTGGCCCTGTTTAAATCATCTTCTTTAAACCATTGGTTGTGTACTCAAACCACTGGTGTGCATTGCGGAGATGGCAAATATATCTGTACACATATGTGGCTTAGTATCACCTCTCTTAGTATCACTTCTCTTCAGAATTTAGTATGCCGATTGGAAGTCACTGTTGAACTTGTAGTCCTTTGTTTTACGCAGTATTGATTTCACTGTTAAAACCACTTATTGCGTTCACTGTTTCACATGCAAGATAGTTCTATGCATTTACAACTCTGTTCGTGAATCTATTTTGGCTCTGTTTCGAACCCATGTGAGTTTTTTGTAGTTACTCAAAGTGACTTCTTCTTATTCATGTATAATCTTAAACAACTATACTATATCAGTCCGCCCTCTTCTATAGTAAAGTATAGACAGCCCAAAGTGGACGTTTCTATAATCTTATGAGGTTTATGCTCTTGTCGCTGTCCGTTGAACATTTTCTATACTTAGGATGTATTTTCTATACTTAGGATGTCTTTCTTGCAGCGGAAGCTTAAGACGGTCGTAGCCTATTCCAACTGAGGTCTTACAAAACGCTTATACAAGGATAGAATATTTCCTTTTCCAAACATGTGAAAGTTTTGCATATCATTCCAAGCATTTAATTTGCCTATTTTAATTTTCTGAGCCATGCGTCGTGAAAATTCGAGTTCACTATCAACAAGCGTTCCCAAGTCTTTCTCCTGGTCTGTAGTGAAAGTACCAGTAACTGTATTACTAGTTTTCATGTGTTATTCTTGTTGTGGACTATTTTTCTCTAAATGTGTGCACTTACATTTACTGGATTTAAAACGTAACTGCAAAGTATACGATTTTTCTATATATTTTAGTGTCATCAGGAAACAACTTAACTATGTTTACTACAAAATCTGCCGTCGTACGTGGTCGTGTGGTAACGTGGTAACAATACCAGGGGTCCCGGGTTCTATACCCCGCCGGATCAAGTCCTTCGGACGACACTATAAACCGAGATCCGACGTATCAGTGCTTCACACTGAGCACCTAAAAGAACCAGAGAAATTCTGTTGATAATAAGAGTAGGGCGTCGCGGGTGGGGTTCTCTATATCCTCTCCCCTCTATCCGCGGTGTCCAATAAGCTCATAGTGAGCAGAGACGGACGTTAATCAACACAATCAACCACCACAACATCTGGTACATCGTTAATGAATATTAAAAAACAAAGCGGGTCCGGGTACGTATACACTGTTTTGGGGGAATTCCGCTTCTTACATCTGTCCACCTTGAACAGCTTTACCGAACGTAACCTGCTGTATTCGGTCACGTAACCTGCTGTATTCGGTCACGTAACCTGCTGTATTCGGTCACGTAACCTGCTGTATTCGGCCACGTAACCTGCTGTATTCGGTCACGTAACCTGCTGTATTCGGCCACTGAGAAAGTTTCAACCCACTTGTGAGTTTTCCACGAATGTCACGTGTATAAAGGTTGTCATTGACGAAATGAATGACACTATCGAAGGCTTTCTGAAAATCTAACTAGATACAATATATATTTCCCCCTCTTTCGAGTATGTCCGACCACTCTTCCATTACCCCGCGAAGTTGTATGATGCAGGATCGTTTCGCTCTGAACCCATGCTGAAGTGGAGTAAAAGGTCACTGTCTTCTATATGTTTGTTATGCTGTCTCTAATTCTAAAACGTTACATATGCTTATTGTAAAACTCACTGGTCTGTAATTACAATACTGGTGTTTATCGCCCTTTTTAAACAGTGGAGAAACTTTTTACCTTTTCAATTCTCCCGGTAATTCACTAGTTACCAAATAGGTTTTGAATATACATGACAAGACGTGATTCAAATAGAGACCACATTCTTTTAAAACCATTGAATGTGAGCCGCCAATGCCTGGTGATGTTGGGATTCAAAGCTTTCAGCTTTTTTCGAGGATACATTTAAATCACAGAGTTCATGGCGGGAGTCTCTCTCTTCAGTGGTAATAGTATTAACAGTTTCATTGTCTGTGAATACACTAGAAAAGAAGTCTCCATACCGGAATCCGTAAGATCGCCATTAAGATCCAATACGTTACTAATGCCTGGATGAGATTTAGCCTGACTTCGCACATAATTCCAGAATGAGAAAGGGTTACTGTCTATTTTAATGTTTTTGCTATTTGTCTTTCAAAATTCAACGAAGCACTACGACAGGTTTGAGTAGATTTATTGCGTTTCTCAGCATAACGACAAATTTTGCTTTGATTTACATTCATGTCCTTCCGTTCTTTTTTACGGCTAGAACTGAGTCTGTTCATCCATGTTTTTGGCTTTGTTAGATGGATTAACTGTTAAAACAAAGTTTGTTCTATATGTGGTGTTTCCTGCATGACTCATTTTTGTACTTTTACTGATTCTCGACATAAAACATTCACTTAGACAGTTCCACTGTTCATCAGTTGATAATTCTTGGATACCACTCCAGTCCATGGTGTCTTAATGACACATAGTCAATAAATAAGTGTTTTTGAGTGAAACTGCTTTGCGAATAAGCATAATTATTCATCTGTTTATTGTTTACTTCCGTTGAAGAAGAACTACGATACGTTCCTAATCAGCAAACTGACCGGCATATTCACTTTAACAAGGATCAAGACAAATTCCTCAAATCCTAAGCTATTCAAAATATCTACATCAAATACAGGTAAAACGGTTTAAAATAAATAAGCACTCTTCTCCCATTGTTCATAGATGCCAATACAAGATTATAACCCTCTAGATTAAACATATTCTTTACTAGGTTCCTTTTTGCTTTGTGCCTTTTAGTCAAAATGTCATTTATTAGGATTATATCATAGGTTTTGCTCTGCACAAACAGTCATAGCTCATCATATATTTTGGTCAGGATTACATTATCCACAATGGAGTATGCAATGTTTAAAACTGTCTTACGTTGAAAAGCCGATGTAATGAAATAAAGTGAGTCCCCGTAATATTCCGACCCCGTTCATAATATTACGGAAAAAGTTACTCCCATGCCGTAATATAATGACCCCTTTGAAATATTGGGACCTCCTAGTTCGTGAAATTAAATTGTCCATTCCATCGAGTTTTAGAATGCTTCACTTAAATGTATCATCAACTATGGTGATATTGCACTTTGTGCCTTATTAAACGGCAAGTTTTAAATAATCCGGATATTGAATATACATTGTCTAGACGTTTAAGTACAACAATGCGAATGCTGGTAAGCTGTAGGGAAGAAATTCATCAAAAGTTATGTTTTGTTAAATACCGGGTATGTTCAAATTTGTTGAAATATTACAATCAGATGATACTATGAACAAACAATTTTAAAGTCTGCAATTACTTTGCGCTGTACATTTATCTATAAAATGCTCTTTCTCTTAAAGACTACAGCCATAATTGACCAGTAGCATTGCAGGAGTGACGCTCGAATGGACGAGGGAGTGCTAAACCGGATTAGCTGCCGAAAATCGCAACGCTTACAAATCGGGGCTTACACGTTTATAATTTTTTATAGTCTAGCAATTATGGCAACACTCTATACATCGATCAGATTCCATTCTCTGGCGCGGTATCTGATCTCGGCCTGTGTCATCTGTTCTGTTCAAGCGTTTCTCTTTGCCTGACGTTGATCAATTATATTAAAAACAAGAGACGTTCACATGAAATCTACCATTTCAGCGCCATTTCTATTGTCGTTTGCAATCAATTTATTGTTTTCCTTTGTAAATATATAATGATTAAAGTATATAGAATATTTCAGAAATAATCCTTTACTTTTCATCAGCAGAACATTATAAACAGCGAAGTCCCTGACAGTTCCACTATTTGTAATTGTGCCAAAAGGCAAGGTTGGCCGTGGAAGAATTAACATTGTTTTCTGATTATATACACGCGAGGTTTTACGCAAGCGTAAACTGGCTGCTTAAAACGTGTTTAAGCAGGATAGAAGATAAAACAGAGAGCAATATTATTATTTAGTAATTTTGATTATGTAAGGACATAAAAAGTTCTGACCAAAGACGATCAACTGACTTCTCTTTAACATTTATAATAACCTTTGCAAACAGTCTGTATCCATCAAAGTCCAAACTGTTTTTCACTCTGATATTTGTTTTTAAAAATATCTGGAATAATTTCTTTTGCAACAGACAACAATATTTGCAGTCATTAATTACTTAGAGTGCAGAAGGTATTTGGAATACATTATGCTGGACAGCAAATGTCCTGCAAATGACCTGCATAATGTTAACAACACATCAAACATCAACGAGTTATTGGGTATTAGTGAGGCGAGGTGAGCACAGTGAAAAAATATTGCAGCTGCATTTTTCTGGAGTGTACATCTGGAGTGTAGTCTCGCAGTAAATTATGATCATTTTAAATTTCCATCAAAGAGTGGGTTGCTTTCGCATATGTCCGAATAATGATATAATGATCTACAACTCATTATATGAAATGTGTGTTCTTGATTCATTGCTGAAGGAATTAATGAAACGCATACGGGGTGCAAAAAACTATACCGGGCTAAAACTGAAGCACTGTCTCGATACAAAAGCTCAGGAAATAAGTGTCCGCTATCATTATGTCACTTCAACATCAAATGTGAATCGAAATAATACAAACATTTGCTTTAATCGTCAATGTTTGATGGGGTCAATATTTTATGGGAGTCATTTTGTTTTATGTGGAGTCTGTTTGTAATATGTAAGGAGGGTCGTAATATTTTGACCCCGCCTCCAGTCGTAAAAGTATGACCGGGAGACGAATTATTATGACCAATTACCGTAGTATTATGACCTGGGAGCCATAATATTACGGGGTCACAATATGTCATTACATCGGCGGTGTCACCGCCGCTCGGTACTAACACCACATCATACTGTCTAATAGTAACATTCTCACCATTTCTCCGACGAGCTTTCTTATATGCTTGTACTTCCGTATTTACTTTACGCTGGTCTGGTGTTATGTCTTTGACTATGTCTATCTTTATCAATGATTCATAGTCGATACTGACACTCGTGTTAGACATCTTCTTTGTTGTTTGAGAGTGAACACTACTTTCAATGGTTTTAGTGACAGGGTATCTTTACCTCCAATCCTGCAGCATGTCGTGATTTTGAATTCCTCTTTATCCGGGAATAGTTCACTTAACATCTTTAGCTGCTCTATTTATGTTTCTGCCGTTCCTTTGAACCAACATCGACCGACGCTTTCACGTGGAAGACCGATCAATTTGTTTGCGCGATTCTTCCCGTCCTCCATTTATTCAAGTCTAGACTCTACTAATTTCTCAACAGTGTCTGCTATATCCTTAATAACTTCTGTAATATCCACTTTGGCAGATTCGATTTCTTTCCTAACAGTGCCCTGCATCAATTATTGTTTTAAAAGACTGCATCATTTCTCTTCTTCTTGCTGAAACCTCTTATCTATCATTGGGTGATTTTTAATTCTACTATGTTGGAATTAATTGACCTCAGGTATGATTTCATGCCCTTTCACCCACAATATAACCAACCAATGCTATTGTTTCTAAGATTTGCATCACTATCCTTGACCAATTCATCATACAATCTAGGCGGCAACCTAGAACAGATCAAACAAATCCATACTACATGAGTCACATTCCAGGACTGAGGTACATTGCAAAATGGCCACGTTACAGAATTTATGCATGATGCTCTTTTGTTTCTCACTGATGCACTCCAGCTCATGCTCGTCGTGTTGCCCTTTGATTGTCCTTTTCTCTGTAGGCCAAGTTTGACGAATAGGCCAGCCTCTGATGAAAAATAGTGTCTCAACAGAATGTACCAAGTACCAATATTTCGCTCCGACGATCTTCGTTAGTCGCGAAAACACATTACATACACATGTTAATCGTTCTATGAGTTTCTATCTGTGGTTACAAACTGGAATATACTACAAAAACTTTCTATCCATACAGTTCTGCGTTTTAGACTATTATCACAATTAACTTTGGCCGAAACAACGGATATTGTCCGTTCCGACGAATTTTCCCGCGTTTCCATAGCATATACACACAGTGTTGTTTTGATAAACCAGTTTTCTAATATCTATCACTATGATTTGTTCATGTGTTACATGAGTACAGACTATGTAAAGAGTATTACATGAGGCTAATTGATTTGTTCATGTGTTACATGAGTACAGACTATGTAAAGAGTAGTACATGAGTACAGACTATGTAAAGAGTGTTACATGAGTACAGACTATGTAAAGAGTAGTACATGAGTACAGACTATGTAAAGAGTATTACATGAGTACAGACTATGTAAAGAGTATTACATGAGTACATACTATGTAAAGAGTAGTACATGAGGCTAATTGATTTGTTCATGTGTTACATGAGTACAGACTACTAGTATGTAAAGAGTATTACATGAGTACAGACTATGTAAAGAGTAGTACATGAGGCTAATTGATTTGTTCATGTGTTACATGAGTAGACTATGTAAAGAGTATTACATGAGGCTAATTGATTTGTTCATGTGTTACATGAGTACAGACTATGTAAAGAGTAGTACATGAGGCTAATTGATTTGTTCATGTGTTACATGAGTACAGACTATGTAAAGAGTATTACATGAGGCTAATTGAGTAATCCCAGATTGGACAATTTCTGTGGAAGTTTCTTTTCTTGGTATACACAATAATAATGCCATATTGCACTTTTTCGAACTAGTATTGGCGTTCCATTTGATTTAATCGATTAAATTGTACATTGTATGGCTATTCTGTCCTGTCTTTTAAATTACAGATATTCTTATTATATTTCTGTTTGTTAAATATTTTGTATGGAATGCTTGAGTTAGAGGGCCCTGGGGTAGATTAGTCTGTTGACTAACCGGGTAACCCTCATTAAATAAGTCTTTCATTCATTCATTCATCCATTCATTCATTCATTCATTTCATTCATTTCATTCATTTCATTCATTTCATTAATTCATTTATTCATTCATTCATTCATTCATTCATTCATTCAAAGTTTTGTCACATTATCGAAATTTCCGGGTTGATTTCCGTTATTATGGTTCATCCACAGGAGAAAAATATAATCCTCAACATGAAATGAGTGTTCGTGTGTGCCTTTCAAAATTAATTTTCCTCCCGCTTCTAAAATCGTGCAGCCATTTCTGCGCATGCGCACTAAATTGTGGTTTTGGAAATATGGTGCACCAATGCATCTACAAACACATGTTTATCATGGCCTTCCTATCACACAGAACAGTGTACTGGAGCGGAAATTTTAACAATAGCAGCCTCATTGTTTCCGGAATTAAAAATCTGAAAAAATAAACTAAATTAGAAATCGTTTGATAGTTGTCTAATTACCGACACACATTGGTTGGAGGCATTGGAGAAACTAATTCACTTTTTATCTGAAGGTAGGTTTGATAGAATTAAGGCGATCTTTTATAACATCGGTTTTATTTAATGCCAGCAAGATATGAATGCATAGCACGTAAAGTAAAGTACCTAGTTATAGTCTACTTTGAGTCCGAAGGACCGCTCAGCCGACTGTACATTTACTCCCCTGGTCATTGAGTCATTCGCCTACAGCATTGAGCAATGCTGACATATGGTGCAATCATGCAGTCGGCTAGTGACCCTCACAGGTACCCATTTAACCCATGGGTGAAGAGGATAGTTGGAGACACTTTAAAGCGTCTCTAAAATTTCCGGGAGGGACCGGGATTTGAACACCGGACCTTCGGATTGCGTTACCACTAGACCACCGCACACCACTTATTTATTGCGAAGTCACATTAACGTTTATTGGGATTTGAATCAACAACATATGCCATTCGATTGACAACCGTAAAGACCTTTGTCACTGTTTTAGTGTTACATGCTCTATCAGAAATCTTAGATGGTTAACCATCCAGTCAGTTGATGCTTATATGTGCACATTTACCAGCACTTAGCCCTTTACTCTATAGAAATCACTTTTTACGCCTTTGCAAACAGAATAGACTCTGGTTATAGATAATGATACATGTATAAATTGACAGATTTTCACAGGGTCAAAACTTTCAGGTTCATACCCTGTTATAAATTTCAAAACAATAATACATTAATAGTTTTACATTTGTCTGTACATATGTATAGCTATTACATAGTTCTGGAACTATCAAACCTTATGGAACAAACTCCACTGACATCTTCGATAGGTCAATCTTGATTGTACACGTGTGCATAAACGAAAGAATTACAGCTGCAATCTTTTTTAACAAAATTAGTGATAACATTTTTTTCTGAGCGCTTGGTGACAGAAGAACTAATGACATCATGAATATTAATCAGATTAATGTTTCATAATGGCGAACAAACACAGGACCCCTGGCCATTGCAGAAACTGTTATCAGGTCTATATTATACATTTAGCAAACCATGCAGATCCTGATCTGACGGCTCCTACAGGAATCGCATGATCTAGCATGATCTAGATCTCTGTTAACAACGTGTTAAATGCGTATTTATGGAGTAAAGGCGTCATATGCCATTTCGACTCCTCTCTGCATCTGCAAAATATTTTACATTAAAATATAATTATACTGTACAAAATATCGTTTTTCAACCTCCTCTGAAAACTTTCGATGGGATTAATTTGAATTCTGAGTTTTTGCTTTATAACGTTAGCTGTAGCCATTAGGCATTGGCCATTAAATGCACCTGCACAGTTTTACATTATATATAAACCGCTCCTACACTGTTAATCAGATTTGTTTGAAACTTTCATAGATGAACAACATCGACGTGGATATATGCATAAAAAAGGAAATTCCAGCGGTGATGAAGTTTGCTAGGCCATGGCCATTTGTTTGTTTTTTACAATACAGTACAGAGTACAAAATCTTGTGTGTCTAACGCCCTAGAAATGTTGATAGGATGTGATTGAAACTTTACATATGAGAACATTAATACCACGGGCCCAGACAAGATGCCTAAATGAAAATATTTTCAAGAATAGCCCTTTTAATTCTCCATCAAACCCAGTGTTGTGACACTCTTTAGAATAGCCCGAACAGATCATTCTGAAGAGTTGTCACAGCATAGGGTTTGGTGGAGATATTTGATTATGTGTTGCTCTGGATATGATACATGTATGTAGATATGCACAAAGTAAGGAACTCCATCTGTGATCATATTTAACCCTTTCCTTCTTATAAAGGGTTTTCTACGCCATGATAAATAATGTAGACACAGATCAAATGGCTCCTGTAGGTATCGTTTGACCAGGGTCTGGTCTATTTGCTTATGAAATTATAATAGATCGGACTCAAGTCTCTGTTAATACCAAATATCTACACTATAAAACTTCAGCTAACAGATATTCATAAATTCATGAATTAGTGAAATTTGCAAATTGGAGGCTTCCATGCTCTACAAACATAATTCCCTTTTACTCACTTAATGTTACGCATTCTGACAAGCGCTTGTGTGTTGTATACCCTACTTACCCAAAGTCTCCGGTAGACTTAGGCAAATTTCAGGACCTGTTAGACCAGGTTCTTCACTAATTGTCTTCACTAATTGCTACTATATCAGTCTGGTTTTTAGCCATAACACAAAAGTGTCAAACTGACTTATTCAGCTGTACAGACCCATTGAGGATGGGGATGGGGGTCGGGTGGGGATGAGGGTGGGGGTACTGAATACTTAGGATAGTTCAGGTAACACATTCAGTGATCAATCTTGTTTCAAAGATACAGATTGCCAATACTGTGCATGCAGAAAATAATCTGATATCATAGAATTGCGATAGTGCATAAAGTAACATACATGTTCTGTTTTGCCATTTTGTTTTGCTTTGAGTGCTTTATTGCTTCCTGCAACTTCAATTCTCATTCGCTGATCAGATCACTGTAATTCTGATATATGACATTAGTTTACTGTGTCATTTTTGCCAATAGACCTGTATTTTGCATACTATTGCTTTATAGTGCAGCGTGTCTACACTTTTCTCTTACTTTCAGTTCGTGCAAGCGTTTGAGTAACTTTCATTGACTGAGCAGCAAATAGCTTGGATCCAGATGAGACGACACTGTACTCAGCGTCTCATCTGAAACCAAACTGTTTGTAAAAATCTGCCAGGTCGCGCCAAGCAAGCGAATGGTTAAGACATGATGTTAAAGATCTGTAGAGACCTGGCAGTTCTTACTTTCCTATTACATATGTGCTTTATGTGCATTGTAAAACATTTTATGTGCTGACAACTGTCTCATTTATCCATTTGAAGGTTTAATTAAAGTCGTAATGCAAGTCATTTCTTTGAGCAATCCCATGCTGCACTGGTGCATTGAAATTGTTTTAGAGTTTGCGCTGACAGCTAGAGTTTGCATTAAAAGCTGGAGTTTGCATCGAAAGCTCGAATTTGTACTGAAAACTAGTTTGTACTGAAAGCTAGAGTTTACACTGAAAGCTGGAGTTTGCATTAAACAGTAGTTTTCGTTAAAAGCTAGAATTTGCACCGAAAGATGTAATTGCACACAATACTAGTTTATATTAAAAAAAATCACTGAATGCTCGAGTTGTATTGAAAGCTAGAATTTGCACTGAAAGCTATATCAAAATAAGTGTTCTAGATTTTATTTACATGATCTCTTCAGATGTTGAGGTTCAGATGTTGAAACTTGAAATGTAGGAATTGAGCGTATCATTGATTCATAGTGTCACGAGTTATTGTATAAACCCTACTGGAACTTTCTGATCCGGGTCTACACTGTTTTAAGGTACTAGAAGCCATTAATATGATGGAAATAGTTTTAAAATTATTTTTGGATTGATCATACGCCATTTTACAGAAACCTCTTGTTTTTGTGGCTTTGGTCACCGAAAACAATATGCTTCTCACTTAACTCTTGACTACGTACACATGCACTTTGATGCCGTTGCAAACAGAGTAGACTCAGGCCAGATTACTCACGAAGGAACCGTCTAATCAGGGTCTGCTGTGTTTGCAGTTGGAATTAAATGATTCTACAAGTATTCAGCCAATACATTTTCATAATGCCACCATTTCTTGCATGAATGTTCACGAGTTAGAGGTTTAAATACACTTGTGATAAAATCAACGATGACAAATATGTTGGAGTATGTTAATATACCATTTGTAAAAAGAACCAACTTATGTTCGGCCGCCGTATTTCTTTTAAATATAATTCCATGTCAGCCGCAAGGAATCCGCACGGACCCTATGGTCTGTAAAAATAGGGATAAATCGTACGGCGGACGTGCGGGAGCCGCATATTGTCTACAGCCGCCGCAGAAATCTCTCGATTTCAGCGGTCTACCGCGGCTATACGACAGCCGTAGAATAGCTATGATTGGGTTTTAATAGATCCGTCATATTTTCTTGGGATGGGTGACAGGTTTAACCATTTCCATAATATGGATGACACCAAACAACATTGCAGAGTAGAATCCAGATCAGACAGCTCCTGTAGGATCAACAAAGCTGACTGATTAGGTTCTGCTTGTGGTCTGCTTGTGGATTAATATAGATCTGATTCTGAAGTGCCTGCCATAATCAAAACGTTTATTGTTAATGTGAAATTATATAAAACCCACTGGGGGCCAACTACATATTATTATCAAAATGTTTTGCTTCGACAATTTATATGAGTATTAAAATATATTTGTTTTCCTACGAAGGCAACTTTGTTTTCGTAGGAAAACATTTCCCAATTAATACACTGGCTTCGTAGGAAAACAAATCTATTATAATACCCATATAAATTGTCGTAGCAAAACATTTGATAATTATACGTAGTTGGCCCCCAGTGAAACCAGCCCATGAACATTTATGCATTAATGGTAAAATCCCTTCAAACCAGACGTTAAATATAGTATTAATATCGGTCTTGGAGACAAGTGGCTGCTTATGCAGGGTGAAAGTCATGCAGAGCTTTCTGAACGACTTTCACCCTGTATTAATCTGCCACCTGCTAAAAAAGTATTTTTTCTCTACTAGAACTCCGATTTAGAGGGGTTTATTGTATTGCGGTAATTTACAAGCCGGGATATTGAGTATCTCAAAAGTGTCGCTGAACCAGTCTTTGCAAACTCACCTAGAAACGACTTGCATTATTTTAAAACACAGCTTTCTTGATGTTGTCGACATAACATGTAGACGTACTAGCTATTATAGCCCGCATGCTGTATGTACTATGAATGGTTGGACTATAGATGTATTCTATGCTGTTATTGTGTAAACTCCATAGACATGATCCAGCGAGCTGGGGAGAATAGGGAGAAATGGAAAGGGTATATATATAAAAAGAATGATAAAGAGAAAGTGGCGGGAAAGACAGACAACAATAAAAAACATATTCGATGTTATCCATAGGGAGGTGAGTCAACAAATCAATATATTTCGCTAACTATATACAATCATTTTCAAGATTAGTAGTTTCACGAGAAAATGTGACTTTGTTTTGCAAACCGTTAACCAAGCCGCGGCGTCGAATCAACAAACTTTATTTTCTGTTAACAACTTTGACAACAGTGAATACCCAAATCAGACGTTCCTATAGGAGCCGTCTGATTAGGTTCTGCTCTGTTTGCTTATGGAATCATGTAGATCTGATTCAATTAACATAAACACAGCTCATCTATCTATCCACTTAAAGAGGAAGTCCCTACAATGAACGCATATTTTCAATAATGTCATAAAACTTAATATTTGTTATGTTCAATCATTATTATGAAGATTGTCAATTTGTATCGAAAAATGCCATTGTGATACAAAATAAACCGTTTTCATCGACACTTATAATTTTTGTTCTACAACAAAAAATTATCAACCTTGGTCGAACAGTTAACGAAACTAAAACGCGAGCCGAATAAATACTTCTACATTGCCGAATAACATATCAAACATTATGCAAGTTGTGTCTTCTTCGGTGTTTATTCGATTGGTTTTCTTGCGCTATACTTCTTTTCAGCATATAAACAAATGGGTTTTGTATAGTTTAGGCATTTTTGAAACGTGTCGAATGTAGGGACTTCCACTTTAACAATAAACTTGCGTAAAGAAAGTCGTCACCTGCGAGTTCAGCTTCTGGGTCCATGCTTATAAAGCTTTAAGTTGAGTCTGAGTTTCGTTCTCAGGCTTTTGATTGGTCAGATTTGAGTTCTCAAGCTTTTGATTGGTCAGATTTGAGCCAGAGGCTCAAATCTGACCAATCAAATGCTTGAGAACGATCTCAGGCTCAACTAAAAGCTTTATAAGCATGGACCCTGGCATCGTTCGAAATTATAAAATAAGCAAACATGTAATCTAAGAATATAAAAAATGCTGCATTAAACATCCACATGCATCTTAAGACTCCTATGTTCAATAAATGAATTGCCACCATGGACAGGTTCTATTGTATACGGAAGCTATTTAAGAAGTATAGGAGGACACACGGTAATGACAAATCTATCAGCAGTCTAAAATCTAAATACATATGGGACAGAAACTATGGATTAACAACAAGTGTTAAATGAATTCTGTAGTCGTTTGCTTACAAATACAAACCTGAAAGAACAACTATTGGTCTGATTTTAAAGACGTGACACGTTTCGTAAATATCCATGCTTACAAGCCAATTTTCAACTCTTTACTAATAAATAAGGAAAGGTTTTGAAATGTGCTGTATAATCTAGATTTTTCAAAATCAGATGGTTTTCATGACATTGGCCTACGTTTTGTAAAATTATTAGCGAATAATATTTGCATTTGTATTCATTACATTATAGTAGAACCTGTCCTTAGCGGCCATTCATTTATTGAACATAGGATTGCTGAAAAGCAGATGGTAGCTTAGTGCAGGACAAAAGCAATGCAGAAAGCTTCTTTATGAGCTTTCTGCATTACTTGTGACCCGCATTAAGCTTTATAGACCCATACATTAGACCTCGGGTTGATGTTCGCTTAACTCTTTCGGCGCCAAATTTCTAATTGTCGTCTGCAATCCAAGTTTGTTAAATCATTAAGTAAAATAGATAAATGAGATAAATAAATGCAAAGTTCAAAGGAATAAAGCAGATATATAGAAATAGAGATGGAGACAAATAGTGAAGTCCCTGATCAGACGCCGTCTTGAAAAGGCGGCGTCTGATCTGGGACTGCGCTATTTGTCGTGGTGCATTTATGCGACTGCGGTGGTGAAAGGGTAAAGAAATGTTCTACTGTATAGAAAGAAATATAAATATTATTCGCTGATAACGTAACACAAATAGTGTTTTTCGGGAAATCTGCCAAGATTAATGGGTAAATTCTCACGAGCCTATTCGTGTCCTATACCTAATGTGTCTAAAATTGTTGAAAAACATGTTTATCGTATTATCATTAATCCTTTACCCCGTAGAGACGCTTGTAATTTATATGTTTTCACATGGCTACAGATAACGATGCGCACCCAAATACTATAATCGTCATTTCTCCACTAAACCCTATACTGTGACCACTCTTTAGAATCGTCTCTTCGAGACGATTCTAAAGAGTGGTCACAGTATAGGATTTGGTGGGAAAATAAAGGAGCTATGCTTGAAAATATTTAAATTTACGCACCTGATATGAAGCACAGTTTTCAAACCAGACTCATTGGTTTATTTCTTATCTCGATTACAGGAAACACATTGGAAATCTAAATTGAACTGCCATCAAAGCAAAGCATTACATACGGTGTACCGTTTGGATCCATATCAGTTCGCCTAAAGGATATTCCTTTTTGACATTATCGGTGTTTTTATACTTCCTGGTCCCATGGGATCATCAACCTTAATGCTTTTAGTTATGAGGATTGAATAGCACTTAAGCTGATGCTAGTGGGAGTGAGAGATATTACACTTTTAATAACTGCTATATGAACAGTTTCAATAAAACCGAGTCTGCGATATTCTTTTTCGGCATTGCTGTTTTGCTTTCAGAGGATCTCCTACTTGTATAACATGGTAACGGTATCAATAGCACTGATATGTATGCATGAGATATAGCTATATGTGTAAAATTCGCCGATCAAAGCATATTGTTGAAATTACTTCCCAAATTTGTTTAAACCGACTTAAAACTTGATGGTTCCATCTGTTGAGGGTCTTCAACATTTAAACAGCAAGAGTTATACTGATTACATGTTAATTAATATAAAATAGCCAAACGCCTGGTAAACTTCGGGAGTGGTGGTCCAGTGGTTGGACGTTTGATATGGGACCATTCGGTTCGAATCCTGCCATCGGACTATCGGGCTTTTACTGAGCATAAATACATCTCACGTTTGCTCCTCTCCACCCAGGTGTATAAATGGGTACCTGTGAGGGAAATAAGCCAAATGTGCCATGCCTGCCTTGGCCGCAGAGTATTAATGGCCGACTTATAACCCAGTGATCAGTTGGCAAATTGTGAAGTCTGGAGAATATTTATATAGAGCCTGACTATAAACCCCACCTTTACCTTACACTCATATACGTTAAACATAGCTATAACTTAGTGAGAAACGGAGAACAATGGAGACAACAATTCAACCAATCTATTCCTATTGTCTCGAATCAAAATTAATATGACATTCCTATTTTGTAATGCTTATATTCAGCCCAATTTTGGTTTCTGTAATATAATCTGAGTGGAATTATAGGTTAATCTGTTTAAAAGATAATCCCATAAAAAAAGAAATCGTGTAAATTGAGTGATGGTTTTGTGTGTGTGTGTTGGGGGGGGGGGGGGGGGGGGGACTGGAGCTCCGAGAACGCAGGAATTACGTATCTCGTATCATCGAAAGTTAATTTTTAAAATAGTTTCTTTGCTTTCGATCTATACGAGACACATTAACAAACAAATTCCGTGGAGAATCGGATGTGACGTAAATTGTTCGAGACTCGAGAAAGCAGATGCCTATGATAAGAGTTGATTTACGGAGGTCTCGTCTACATACCGATTTAAATACAATCTAGTGCAGATAAAAGAGGTTTATTCTACATGTGGTTTCGTCTATTATGAATCGTATGCATTTAATGCTATTCTAATTTAAAATATTAATAATATGTTCAGTTATAGTTTTTATGGCAAAAGTGCTAGCCAATTTTAAATGTCTATTGTTAATTTCACAAACGTTTTCAAAATGTTTTAGTCTAAGACTTGAAGGCCGTTAATTTATAGTATTTACTCAAAGTGTAAAATATGCCTTAATCATTTGCATTTGTACAACAATCAATTTTCTACCTTTGACGACTGTTTTATTTAAGTTACAATAGTGTACTGTTAAATCGCTGTATAGCGATTGCTTCATGAATATACATATGTGTCTTTAAAAGCGTGAAGGCCTGTATTCACTCATTCCCTCCTAGACTATTTTGGACCCAGCCTGCTTGAATGAATCTACCAAAAAGTAGCATTAACTACAAAAAGGAGAATTTTAGAATTGTGTAGTTTTTAAACCATTGTGATAAACAGGAGCAAATGTACTATTCATCACGATGGTTTTAAAAAAATGAATTTTACAAAGGCGCAAAAAGGCTTCAGTAGGAGACAATGGGTTAAGTTACCACCATCTCATCTGGATCCAAACTGTTTGCAAATGTAATCACTCATCCCCCGCAGCAGGCAAAATGTGGTACCCTGTAGCCATTTAAAAACTAAAGAAATAGATCTATCAAAACCCATAAGCAAACAGAGCAGACCCGTATCAGACGGCTCCTATAGGAGCCGTCTGATCTGGTTATTCTCTATATGCATGAAAACACGTTATATATGAATATGAGTGAAGTGGTTAAGAGTGTTCGTTAACAATGCAAACAAAGAGAAACAATATTAGTTTAGGACTAACACTATGACTGATAATGATGACTAGCGCAATCCTATAGGAACTTCTGCATTACTTTTGACTTGCATTAAGCTATCACCTGCCTTAGAGACCCATAATTAAACATCTTTTTGATGGCCGCTTACGGACAGTTCCTTCTTTGAACAGTTTTTGCCTTGTTTTCAAATTTTCATTGTTCATAATGCCATTATAAAACCCAGTTAAATGATGTTTACATTGTTATTATTTTTACATGAAAATTCATGAGATAAAGGGTTAAATAAGTTGTCATTATTAAATAGTCTCTTCTGAGGACTTGAAAATAAATCCTCGTAAAATAGCAAGGATATGAGTAACACTCAGTCGCCGTGATTTGGACACTTCTGTCAGATGAGGCAGGTGGTATTTAATCTTACAGTAATCATCGTTTTATTGCCAGGCATATGGTTATTCCATGAACACAGACGTTTGATATACAGTGAAACCTCTCTATAACGGCCATTAAATTGTTTTAATTAGTTGGTATTTAGAGCAGGTGGCTGCTTGAAGCAATGTGAAAGTAAAACAGAACGCTCCAATTGGAGCGTTCTATTTAACTTTCACCTTGCTTTAAGCAACTACCTGACTTTAACACAAAATACTTGATGTACTTTAGTGGCCGTTATAGTGAGGTTTAACTGTATTAAAAACGAAGATCTCAAGGCATTGTACAGGATAGTTGGCAGGCACCAGACTTTAATCACGACCATCCCTTTGCTATCACTATAAAAGCCACAGTACGTTGGATAGTCAACAATTGGAAATGTTGTATAATGACATCATCTCTGAGAGCTGAACAATGAACCAAACGAATGATATATAAACCGAATGAGCGATATACATTTAACATCATACTTGGAGGATGTACAGGAATACCTCTCTCTAACGGCCATTAAATTGTATTAATTAGTTGGTATTTAGGGCAGGTGGCTGCTTAAAGCAAGGTAAGAGTAAAACAATGCGCCTATAGGAGCGTTCTGTTTTACTTGCACCTAGCTTTAAGCAGCCACCTGCCTTTAGCAAAAATACTTCATTTAATTCAATGGCCGTTAAAGAGAGATTTTACTGTATGTCAAACTAACTGAAGTTTTGCGTTTTAAAGTACACCTACAGTACTGTCTGTCTTAAGCAGTCATTTATCTAATGAGCATAGGAGTCTTAAAAACCTCGTGGCTGCTCAAGGGAGGGGAAAATGATACAGAAAGGACTATATCACTTTTGTCCTGCATTAAGCTACTACCTATTTTAGAAATCGATATCTAAATATCTTTCTACGCCTCTGAAATCGTCACTTTATGAAACTGTTGTGATAAATATCTATCACAATGGTTTCAAAACTACACAATTCTAACATTTTTCTTATCTCTAGTAAATGCTCCTTTTCGGTAGATTTATTCAAAGAGGTTGGATCTAAAAATAGCCTATGAGGGAATGTGTTAAGAAAGGTGCTGCAGTAGCTCAGAAATAACATTAAACTGCAACATCCCTTGTATGACTGAGTTATTGTCTTCAGTGTGCAATGATCGAACTTTGTTATAATTTCGACAATTGCTTACTATAAAAAGACTCATTTCCATATTACAGCAAACCTTGGACCATAATGGCCACATTACGGTTTGTTGAACAGCCCTGTACTTCATTAAAACGTAGTTGCTTCACGCAGAACGACAGAAGTGCAGAAAGTTCATGTGTTAACCCTTTTATCAAAAATACACATTTTAGCACATTTGTAATCAGGGGAGACCTAGTTCCTGTAGGAACTGTCTGAGCTGGTTTGCTTGTGGAAATATCTACTCGGTTTGCTTGTGGAAATATATAGATATGATTTAAAGAGTTCAGTCATGCCTAACAATCATGTCTTCATATACCTTTATAAAAACATCGAATTACTATCCATAGTGTCATTATTTCATACATGCTTTTTCCTAAAGGGTGCCTTGAAGACCCACACTTAGGCTTATTTGAGCTGCGAAAGCAGCCCAACCTTATAGAGGTTTGAGTTAAGACCATGATTTACTGCGTTCCTGTTTTTCTATAAAAGCCACTCATTTTAAAGCGATGGATTAGAGCGATGGATTAGGAAATGTGAGTTCGTGGGTTCGATACTTGTGGAAACCAAAATTATATTTTTCTCTCATTTTTTCTTAGCACCCTTAGTTTACATACCTTTGCTTTAAAACCATTTTGTACATAAAAATATACGTCCTTGGTTTGCATTTTGGCTACGGTAAAGGTTATTTAGCTTAGACCTTTTATTACTCGTGGTTTCGTTAACCGTTTTGCATATTTCACTATTGTGCATGTAATCTTAAATGCATATCTTATACTAACCTGTTCTTAATTTAGGGACAATATAAGTGAAAAAGTTAATGGGCATTGCGTCGATCTATTCGAATAATTTCATGTAGACTATACGTATGGGAGTTTGTATGTCTATTTAGCAGTAGTTATGCGAAGTGTTTGGTGGAATTAGTGGTGAATTTCGTATGGTGCTGGAAGCTTTGTGATTTATCATAAATTAATTCTACTTGTAAACATCACTTAATGTGATAATGGTTTCTATGTCAGTGTGTTTCAGCAAATGATTATGCATCATGGCTCATTAAAATATTACCCCGTTTCTGCTATTAATTTATACATTACAGTCATATTTTCCCAATGTATCTGTTAATTAAAAGTAATAAACAATATTGCTCCCTCATTTTCTTCTATCCTGCTTAAAGACATGATACGCAGCCATTTTACGCTTGCGTAAAACCTCGCTTGTACCGGTATTGAAATGGGTTTTGCAGGGATGTTTTACTGATCAAACTAAGCGGCGACAGTTTGTGAGAAATGTAATGTACGCGGAAAAATTAACCCATTACTCCATAAATACACTTTTCTACGCCGCCTTTGCAAACAGAGTAGACCCAGATCAAAGTAGATCATAGTAGGAGTGTGTGATCAGGATCTGCTCTGTTTGCTTATGGTATATTATTTTTGTACACTTTCTCCTCTGACAAAGAATGCATGTGTTAATATGCCATTTTAAAAAAATAATGTAGTTAATATTGATGATGTCATTATTTCTTTCATGAATATTCATTGAGTAAAGCTTAAAGGTATGAATGAATCTATTATTCCGGATATGCTTTCCCAGTTGCATATTCATGTAAAAACTAATAACACCATGACTATATATTTGCTGATATTTTATAATTGCATATGCTCACATCATGTCTTTGTGTTGGTAGAAACTGCAGAATCAGGTCTATCATAATTCATAAGCAAATACAGGAGAACCTGATCAGACGGCTCCTACAATGTCCTACTCAGAGTGCCACTACGACACAGTCCTACTAAACAGTGTAGACCCTGATCAAACGACTCCAATAGAAACCGTCTCATCTGGGTCTCCTCTGTTTGCAAAGGTGTGGAAAAGCCGTAAGTCGTAATTATTTCGCTGCCACATATTATCGTCTGCATCAGTTGCAGTCTGAAACATTTTCCTGGCGTTTCTTCTATTGTCTTTTCAAAATCATTATCACAGCATCAAACACGATCACGATGAGACACCGGGTGACTTGGCGTCTCTTCTGGATCTAAACTATTTTCATTGGTAATCACTAGTTCAACATCGACAGGCAAAGAGTTCTTATTAACTGTTTTCAAGGACAAACCGCATTTGTGAATTAGTTTAAACATATTTTATTTCTTTCAGTTACATACAATTCAGAAATTGCATCAACATATGAGAAAAAGGATTGGATCGAAAGCTAACAGCTTATATAGATCCTCTCCTTGAAACAATATGTTACAAAAGATATGGCGTAGCTACTCCTCATGAATATGTCATAACAGGGTATAATATACCAGCGTATGAAGTCTGCACTAGTTTCGATGTTTGTCAGTATAATACTAATATTATCAAATCTACGAAGTGTGAATTATTCATGGTGTTGTGAAGAACATTGCTTATGAGATAGAGATATTTACATGTTGAAATATGTCTTATCGGAAAGTGTACTTTTAAATCAAATTTGGGTCAAAAGGTTTTTGTTTTTGCATATAGGAAGTCGAATAATTGAATTAATAAATGAACAGTTAGTTCTATACCAACTGTCAAACTATGGTTAACCCTTTTCCTCATATTGACGACGTTTGACGCCTCTGTGAATGTCACTTTGTGAAACCATTGTGATAAATAGGGCATTTGCTCCTATAGGAGCAAATGCTCTATTTATCACAATGGTTTCAAACCACAAAATTCTAAAGTGTTCCTTTTCTCTAATTAATGCTCCTTTTCGGTAGATTAATTCAAGGAGGTTGTATCTAAAAATAGCTTATAAGGTAATGGGTTAATACACCACTGAAGGCACTCCAAGTCCGTTTTGCAACAAACTGTTGTGGATACTGCAATATCTATCACGTTCAGTCAGTTTTTCAACACATGTTAGTTTCACTTACGTGTTCAGTGGCTTCAGAATTTATACAAAAAGCAAACTCATAACATACCGTTATTCACAGAGATACACGACTAGCTGTAACTAGTATATACGTATATTAGCCTCAGATGTGCGCTTAAATAGTATCACTGTTAGTTTCTGACGTCACCAATAGCTTAGAAAGATGGTTTCACTGATGTGATTTATCAGATAGGTGACTGAACTTGATGAATCCTATACCTAATAAGAATACATTTTCAACTTTTTCAATCAGAGTAGACCCATATCATACAGTTCCTGTAGTAGTCTAGCTGTCTGATCAGAGTCTGGTCTATTTGTTTATACAATAGTATAGATCTGAATCTATAGTTTCTTTTAGAGTCAAATTCCTTTGTTCATTAGCCTTAACCCTTTCACCACCAATGTCGAAAAAATGCACCACGACAAATAGTGCATTCCCAGATCAGACGTCGCCTTTTCAAGGCGGCGTCTGATGAGGGATTTCACCTTTTGTCTCAAACTTTATTTCTATATCTGTGCATTATTCCTTTGAAATTTGCATTTATTTATCTCATTTCCTTATTTTACCGAATGATCTAACAAAATTGGTTTGCAGACGACAATTAGAAATTTAACGCCAAAAGGGTTAATAAAATTCAAATGAAAGGTGTTATTAGGTTCGCTAGGTAACTGGGACAAAGTAGGTCCAAAATTTCTAACTCTTTTTTTGACTTACTGTCATATCAACCAGGATCTAATTCAGACCTCTCTGGTATTCAATTTAACTGTTATAGTTTATGATACAAAAACATACAGAAACACGTCACATTATGACGTCATTGTACACAACATGTGTCTATGTAAAGCGCGCCATTTACATGAAGACCCACATACAGTCGCCAACACGTCTGACACTCACTGTCAAAGGGATTCAAAATGCGCCTTCGTTTTGGTATATTAAGCCCTTCATCAGTGTTGTATACACATGGACATGGACATTTCCACCAAGAAAAAAATCTCGATTCAAGTTCAGTGCACGTATGCACACACGCATGCACTCTCACGCTAGCACACACACACGCGTACGAACGCACGCACACACACACTATGTTAACGGATAAGTGTGTACCTTAAATTGAAATAGAGAAAAAATATAATTAATTTACCATAATAAACGAAAACCCTAATACGGTGTTGTTGATTATTTTACACGTCAAAATCTCTCCTTTCGACAAAATTTTATGTAATTATTTGCATTTACTGTGAGCCGTCTGTAGAAATGATGTCTTCCTCATCTTTGATCTAGTACAAATAACACCTACACTCGATTCGTTCAATGTTTCTGAGAAACTATTTACTGAGCCTCAAACAGCTTGAATCTTGATGAGATACTGATTTTTTCGCCGCCTCAACTTGATCCACACCGTTTTGCAAATATCACTCACATCGCGCTTTGTAGACAAAGGATCGCATGAAAGCAGGAGTGCTGTATATGTTTTACATCTTGCGTAAGTTTAGAAGCTTAATATGCCATCAGATGCTAAATTCATAGACTAATTAGAAATTTGATAAAATGAAAATGACAAATAACATCTAACAGAAAACAAAATCACAAAATACGGTCGAACACGTGCCGACCATGGCTGGAAGCCTGATTTCTTGCTACCATCCAAGCTTGCCCAAGACGAGTCATGTGTTTGTGATCAAATATGATAAAAATATATGCTGTCCAGTATGAATCCGACTGTGAGCTTGCAAAAAAGAACGCATATCACGCGAACTTAACCCAATCCCTCACATTGACGCCTTCTGATGCCTCTGTAAAAGTGACCTTTTGAAACCACTGTGATAAATAGAGTATTTGCTCCATTGGAGCAAATGCTCTATTTATCACAATGGCTTGAAAACTTCACAATTCTAAAAAAATCCTTTTTCTAGTAAATGCTCCTTTTCAGTAGTTTTGTTCAAAAAGGTTGGACCTAAAAATAGCCTGAAATAATGGGTTAAAGCGTTATATCGGAGCATTTGTATATTCAAGATCTAGCCGCTTCGACATCATGATCATGTTTTGAAAAGTAACGGAAGGTACATTTACTATGCAGGACATTTACACTTGTAATTGCTAAATTGATAACACACAGGTTCAAAACTGGTACAAAACGTTTGTGTTAAGCCCCTAATGACCTGAAACTACATCGAGCTTTCATAACCGCATTATGGAGACTGCATATTCTTGTTTTGGACAAATGTGGGGTTTGCTCATCTGAGACATAATGTTAAGGTTATCTATTTGGGAGGTCCTGTGTCCAGTAACGTCGTCGTTGTTGTCCGGTAGCGTAAGCAATTGAATTTCTTGAACATTTCCTAGCTGCTTGACTATTTCAAAACAAATTAACAGGAATGAGTCCTTTTGATAATATGCCAAATTTCTTAGAAATTATATTCATCATAAAAACATGACAGTTAGGGGCGGGAATAATAAGAAACAAAAGGTATATTTACAACCTTTTTTCTAAGAATTCTTAATGTTTTCTTTGGAATTATATCCATATGATAAATGGCCGCATGTGAGTGATTGAGTTTCCATACATGACTTTCTAATTAAACTTTTAAATATTTCAGTAACGTCTGATTGATCATATTTCATTTCTTAATACATTAGATAAAAAAGTATTGCATTGACTGGGTGCGTTTCCATATGTAGCATTATAATGAAACTTAAAAAGTCTCAGAATATACAGGTCTTATATCGAAACAATTTTACAGAAATGTATTTTTTATATCTTTATTCACCTATTATTGACAATATCTGATATACTGTGTAATTGTATAAGTGTATGCATTTGAATGCTTGTTTCTATAATGTATCTTCATTAAAGACACAAACATTCAAACAGGTACACTCATACAATTAAAGAGTGTAGCTACAGAATTGAATATAATGTACATACATACTAGGTCTTATAAACATAAAAATGGTCCACTGTTTATGTTTCCCTAACGTATTATGTCGAAATGCTGTCCGGAATAAAATATCTAACAATGGCTTAAAGATTCCTTTCATCATATTTTTTAATACTGGGCGATTTATATCTTTCCCATAACAAGCGTAAACATTTGTTAATTCCTTCATTAGAATGTTAAACCTTTTATTGCACAGGAATATATATAGTCTTACTTATGAAAGCAAAACATCTATTTTGAGATCCTTATGACATGATCCTTTGGCAATATACACATGCTATCAATTTTTAGATCGGGATGATATTACAAAACGTTGTTTGAAATGAAATTTAACAAACGTTTAACAACATTCCCAGAAAGTGAACTATATTTTCTTCTTGAATTTCGCAAAAATACACAAATTGTTTAAAACATTTTCATTTAAATAACAATGAATTTATTGGCAATGTTCTGTTCATAATTTTGTCTGTAATTGATCCTTTGTACATTTAAGTACATTATACAGGGTTGCCACGCGTCAGGGAAATTTAATATTTTTCAAGGTCAGGGAATTGTCCGGGAATTTTGTGAAATTTCAGGGGAATTTGAAAATATGGGCAAATGTCAGGGAATTTTTAAAAAAAATGATAACCAAGACCATATATTTTAAAGTTTCTCAAAATTATAGCATAATTTATGACAGAAAGACAAAATGTTGCGACGTAACATGTCAGGGAAATTTTGAAATATGTCAGGGAACTGTCAGGGGATTGTCAGGGCATTTTGTTTCCTCGGATTTGTGGCAACCCTGACATAGCTGTACACAAATATCCGATTTATATCTCTGTTTTCGAATATATATATATCATTTTTAATTTACTAGTAGGAACCTCGTCAAACTTATTCAAATCCTTTCTAGTTAATATTACTTACAGTTGGAAAACTGACATTAGAAACCATGCTCGTTTAAGGTGAGATTGTATTTATCATTATCTTATTTTATAACATTATTCGAGCTATTATAATACAGAAAATATATTTTTCTTCCACTAATCCTTCCCAAGTACGTTAAATATACGAACGTTCCACCATTTTCTATAATATCTTGTACATATCTAATACCTCTATCATACAATGCTGAAACAAATTCGGTTGTTTTACATAGAAGAAAAAAATCATTATAAAATATTGGCATAATATAAATCTCGGTAAGATCATCCAAACGAAACTGTTTTTGTATATACACACTACAGTAAAACCTCTCTATAACGGCCACTAAATTGTATTAATTAGTTGGTATTTATGGCAGGTGGCAGCCTAAAGCAAGGTGAAAGTAAAACAGAACGCTCCTATAGGAGCGTTCTGTTTTACTTTCACCTTGCTTTAATCAGCCACCTGCCTTTAACACAAAAATACTTGATGTAATTTAGTGGTCGTTATAGAGAGGTTTTACTGTTCATATGGTTTTAATACACCCATTCAAAATTCATTTTATTCCATTTTTAAAATTAATTTGCAGAACAGTTTTCCCTTGTTTAAAAGTTTATTCATATCAATCATGTTCCCTTATAATTTGTAACATTTACGTTTCTTAACCATTCAAATTTTCAGACTACCTTTATAACCATTGATAACAATTATCTTTAAATATAATACCTCTTTTCAGTTTTGATTGGACATCCCATATGAAATCAACAAATGCATTTCAATGAAACACGATTTTTGGTGTGGAAAACTTGTAAATAGTTGAGTGAACAGTGGTGATAGCAATGGTTTTACAACAATTATTCTTTCTATTAGTCTTATTTTCCTTCGTTTCCAATATGAAATGCATGTTTGTACCTTATATAGCTTCTTTTGAAAGTTCGAACTACAAACGTCTTTCAAATTAACAGCGAAAATTATTCCAAGTACAGGTAATGTGAATCTAGTTTCACATAGGAGCTTATTGGAGCCTATAGGAGCTTTCTGTATGAATTTTACCCTGCATTAAGCTACCACATGTCACCACGATCGATATTTATATTTAATTGAACGTTCTGTTTACAGAGGTTTTACTGTATTGTCCTACGTAAGTCATACAGACACATGCAACCGCACGCACAATCCTCAAACTGAAATGTTGCGACTGCTACTACGATCGCAACATTCTCCCGAAAACTGTTTCTTTGTTGATCATCTTCCAGTTTACTTCGAATTATCTTTGTATAACTTTCTGCGTACAGTAACCTACCTCTAAAGCGACCACTATATAAATAATCGTAGATGTCCTTAATAGCATATGACTGCTTAATGCAGGACGAAAGGAATATAACAAGCTATTGTAGGAGCTTTACTGTTATTTTGCATTAAGCTACCATCTGACTTTATGGCCCAGCTCTATACCTCTGGTTGGTGATAGCATTAGAGAAGTTTAACTGTAGAACTTTCGACAACTTTCCCCTACATTATGTCAGCTAGTTTGTTCACACTGATGCCATGTGGACCTAAATGAACGATTTATGGTGATTATGACCCTGTTTACTTTGATGTGAAGGGAATAGTCTTCATCCATGTTTTGCACTCACTCGTCTCAATGCAGCAATAGTAAGGGGGACAGTGAAATAGTAGATGTCCAAGGGTGGAGGAGTAAAGCCATCATCCTACTGGCCATGGTAAAAAAACCAACAAACTACGTGGCATGTATCCTTTCACCTCGGACATGACCACACATTAAATGCATGAAATAGTTGAATCATCTTCCGATTGCTACGATAGAATTAATTCCCTTTCTATTTTTTGCTCTCTTGTCTGGAGCATATCTTCAGAACTAATGCAGGGAAGTCACTTAATTTAAACTGAGAACGATGTTAACAGCAATGTTCCATATTTGTCCCTTAACATATTCCCTCATCCAATATGTTGACCATTTTACAAACTTTCCTGATAAATGGACACAGAAAATGTTTGATCAAAAACTAGTTGTGGAATCAGATCTATACAATACAATAAGCAAACAGAACATTAGAAGGTTGCAACATAATACATCTTTTCTGCGTCTACCCTGTTTGCAAAGGCGTCAAAAAGGGGTATATACCGTAATACCTGTCCTAAGCGGCCATTCATTTGTTGAACGCATGGATCTTATAAAGCAGGTAGCTGCATAATGCAGGGCAAATGTTATGCTATAGGAGCTTCCGGCATTACTTTTGATCTGCATTAAGCTACCACCTGCCTTACAGAGCCATAATTAGACTTCTTTTTTAATGGCAGCTTAAGACAGATTCTACTGTATGAAGTAAAAGGTTAAGGCTTCGTGTCGCTTCAACAGACATATTTGAATATCAAGCCTGCTACTTTGACAACAGTTTTAATTTCAGGTACCAAACTGTCTGAGACTCCTGCTTCACCTTAAGATAGAAATAGAAAAATGTCTGCTTTAGAATTTGAATTTAAAAACGTTTTTGCTCTATGTCTATTAATCACGCTAAAAACATCGCAGACAGGTGCCTAGAGAAGGAACATTTCAAACTATTGTTTAGTTGTTTGCGTGTTACAGAAATGACTAGAAGCGTGTAACACCATGGCAAGTAGCCCTTACCTTGCTAAGAACAATATCCCCTTCAATTTCCAATCACAGTGCTATGAGTGAATTATGATGTCATCTGGGTCTGCTATGTTTGCAAAGCTGTGCAGAATCGTCTCCATCAGATAAAGGGTTAACAGAATGAAAGTGTGATGAAAGGTTGTGGATTGTGCCCTTGCAATCGCGAACACTAATGAAGCAATACTGCCTTTTCTATGGCCATCTGCAGTTAATATGAATATGGATGCAGATATACACGCGTTTCTGTGCAATTCATTTACACAAGAATGGTTGCCATGAAACTTGAATAGACGAAGTCTGGAGCGTGAAATCATCTCGAGACAATTCCATTATTTATCGTAAGTCTCACACCATGTCTAAATGGATTTATTATCAGCAATTCGGACCGCTGTTTTAGTTACTGAATTCCTTTTCAACAGTTACCGAGTTCTATTGACAATACGCACATGGTCTCGCGAGCCTGTCGCAAAACTTCACATTAACACTCACTCAGCTGTTCTCAAATTGGGATCTTGTTCAATTTTGAGTTCGATTTCGGTTAAGCTGTTGAGAAACTACTGATTGAGTGTCAATTAGCTTTGATCTTGATGTAACTCGTCTATTCTGCAACCTACCCATTGCAAATGCTCGCGGATAGCAATATGGTGTTAACAGTTTGTTGTTACCCCCTCCTTCATATGAACGTGTTTTCATGCATCTGCAAACAGAGTAGACCTATATCAGACGGCTCCTATAGGAATCGTCTGATCAGAGTCTGCTCTGCTTGCTAATGGAATATGAAATATCTGTTTCTTTTACTTTCTAATATGGCTACACCGTTCCACCTTCCATATATAATTATAACTACTTTGTCCAAGAATATTCAGTAGGTATTGAACTCTGGAATTAACATAGAACAGGGAAAGGGTTAGGTGCGATCTGACTGACCTTCCAAACAGCTTGAATCCATAGTACACGTCGGCCAACTCGACCTCGCATCAGGACTTAAGTTGTTTAACGCTCGGTCATTAGATTTCCCTGTTCTACGTTTATTCCCAATTTCAGTACCTACTGCATATTCATGGGAAAATAGTTATAACTAAGTATGGAAGGTAGAATATTGTAGCGATTTTAGCAAGTAAACAAACAGATCTATCAAATTTTATAAGCAAACAGAGCAGACCCTGATCGTTACCAGTTTTTTGGTTAACCTTTTCTTTCATATAAACGTGTTTTCACGCATCTACAAACAGAGTAGACCCAGATCTGGGACTACTCTGTTTGCAAATGGCCGAATACACATTTAAATAGGGAAGGGGTTAAAAGAAATTTGAACGCAACGGAAATAAGTAAAACATGCTTCAGATCACAAGTGATAGCAGACATCGTTTTCGTGGAGAAGGGCAACTATCTCTTCAACAGTAACGGCAACAAAATATATTCACGAAATAGGATTCACTTTAAGCCCACAATTTGCGAACCATCTCCATCGCATTTTAGAGACAAGCCGTTTTACACTTAACACAGACGGAATCTTACGTATAGCGAGATAAAAACAAATGAAAACTTATCATACTGTCTGGGTTACTTTTACAAACAGTTTGGATCCAGATCAGAAGACGAGTGACTCGATGTCTCAACGGGGTCAAATGTTTGATACTCGGCAAATAGGTTTTGAAAAAGTCAAAATTGCACCAGGTCTACATTTGAGCAGACAATATTTTTTTTTCACAAGGGGCTAAGGGTTACGATGATAGTTAACTGTTTGGCTGCCAAATTTTGTCGTCTGCAAACTTTGTCGCCTGCTACACACTTTTCATTTGTTCCCAATTTCCTTCATTTTTGGCTAAAAGAAAACCAGTCACAGTAACAAACAGTTTGGATCCAGATGAGACGCCGAGTTACTCGGCGTCTCATCTGGATCCAAACTGTTTGCATAGGTAATCACATATGCGACATTGGCAGTGAAAGCGTGAAACAGAATATCTGACCTGAAGATTAATGTTTAATTCTTACATGGGGTTTTCTTACTTCATGAATATTTATGTAAGGGTTTCTGACCTCATGAATGCAAATTGATAAATTGTGTAATACCCCCATTCCACTGAGCGGCGATTCCCCTACGCTTCGAAATTTTGGTAAAAACGCCGCGAATCGTAGCAGGAGCGGCAACAGCGCAGTAGAAGCGCCCTGATCGTAGTAGAAGCGTAACAGAAGCTTCTTGATCGCCACTTCACCGCGATTGATTTGGCATTGCTCAAAACAATCGTAGTGGCATCGCCGTGGACTCGAATCGCCGCAAAAGCGTAGTAAGAAATTCATGAACGCAGCAGTATCGTAACCGCAGCGTGAGTAACGTAGCGCAATCGCAGTCGCATCGCAACAAAAGCGCCGAGATATTTGTCCGCATACAAATGCTTTTTCACACATTTACAGAGTAGACCCAGATCAGACAGTTCCTATTGGAGCCGTCTGATCAGGGTATGCTCCGTTTGCTTATAACATGATATAGATATGATTCTACAGTTTTGTCAAAGCAAAAACATTTCTTAAAAAGGTTAATTTTTTTAAAATGCAGCTAATAAATATTCATAAGATCATTATTTCTTACATCGATATTGAACAGGGAAAAGGTTAATGCTTGAGTCTACCCATAGGAAGACTTAGCAAAAGGAAGACCTAGACCAGGCCCAACACTGTGTTTTTCTTGATCTGGGTCTTCAAAATAATTTGAACCATTTTCTTCGAAGGATGATTGTCAACTGCTTCGAAGTCAGTTTAATCACCCATTTGATATAGAAACGTTCCAAAAGCGCAACAGAAGCGCAGCTCCTGCGCCTAGGTCGAAGGAAGGTCGTAACAGCAACGTAGTAAGAGTAGACGAAGCGTAGCCTGAAATCCCGTGTCGTAGTAGATGCGTAGTAGAAGCGTCTTGGAGAGATCTCAAGCGCCGTAGAAGCGCAGCAACATCGCGACGGGGTCGTAAACAGCGCAGCGAGATCGTTATTGAAGCGTACTATAAGCGTACTGGAAAGTCCAAAAATTAGGCACATGACGGCGCTTCTGCGGCGATTTGGAAGAATTTGGAGAATCGCCATGATCGCAATGAGCGCAGTGGAATCGCCGCCCAGTGGAATGGGGGTATTACAATGGCATACAGTATAACAAGTCTTAGCCGACGATCAAAACAGGTCTAACCACGAATCTGTAAGGCAGGTGGTAGCTTAATGTAGGTCGAAAGAAATGCATTACGTTTGCCCAGCACTCAGCAACCACTTGCTTTTTAAGACTGCTATGTTCAATAAATGAATGACCGGTTAGGACAGGTTTTACCGTATAGGTCCAAGGAATATCTTTTCAAGACAAATACTGTAGAACCATATATTGGTTATACTTTAACCTTTTACACTCTTGAAAACAATCGCCTTATCTAATAAAACATGTTAACTTTTTACTCTATGAATATTCATGTAAAAACTTATTGTGAATATCAATTACATAATTGTTTATAATGGCACATGAACACAGAAAAGTTTTGCCATGGCCGAAACTAGAGTCAGATCTATAGAAGTCTGTATGCAAACAGGGAATACTCTGATTAGATAACACCTACATGAAGCGTCTGATCTGGGTCTACTCTGTTTGCAAAGGAGTTAAAATAATGTCTTTGGAGTAAATGGTTATACCAGTAGTGGGGTTGGTGGTTCAACGGGATCATATCCAAAATAGTACAGATAGTATATCGCTGTCACAGAGACTGCATCTAACAGTAAACAGTTAACCCTTCTCTTGCTGTATTTTAAAATTCATTTCTCCTTCTTTACCCATGCCCTGTTGTATAATTACATATATCTTCACTGTGTACACGTATTTCGCTGTGCAATCACTGCTGTGGGGCGCACTGGCTGCACAATCAACTTGTAAATAGTGCAGACCCTGATGGAGCTGTCTCATCTGGGTCTTCACTATTTACAGGTAGGTATATTGACGTGAATAGCAAGCGAAGGGTTAAAACTCAGTATTTGTATGTGTCTCTGATTTTTATTGACTTGTTATATTGCCTACTCATAATATATGGATTCTGTTGAGGGTCAGTGCCTACAATAATTCGAAATGTCAGTATCAGACAGTCCTTAGCAAGCTAGTGGCGGTTTTGTGATATACTGTAACCATTTCAGATAAAGATGAGACGCCAAGTAACTCGGTTAATTCTAGGTAAACCTTTCCCTGTTCTAGTTTTATTCCAAATTTGAATACCCACTAAATATTCATGGACAAAATAGGCATACTGAAATATGAAAGGTAGAACATTGTACATATCATATTAGACATTAAAGAATCAGATATATCTAATTCCATTAACAAACAGAGCAGACACTGATCTGGGTCTACTCTGTTTGTAAATACATGAATACACGTTTATGTGAAGTTAAGAGATACACACATGCATATCACAATGAAAAGTATTTTGACATCCAATGTATCTCCTCTCCATGGGATCGTAAAGCTGAATAAGTCAATTTAACACCATTGTACCATTTTGATAACTTTAGATTAGACTGACATCGTGGCAAATGGCGAAGAACTCTTTCAGGTGTCGTTTTATCTGGGTCTGCACTAATTGCTTAAGTTTAGGTACACGTAACCATTTCCTTTATATACACTGTTTCATGGCTTAGAAAACATTGTTGACCCAGATCAGACGTTTCCTGTAATAGCCGATGATCATGGTCTGCTCTGTTTGCTTGTGGAATTATAATATATATGACTCTACAGTTTCAAACCATACTCAAACAAATATCGTACATGCGCCAATACAAAATATCAGCATATATATATTCATGATGTCATTACTTCTTACATGAATATTCAACAGGGAAAGGGTTAAATAGAGCGGAGATAATGCGGCATACATTGCGGCCAGTATAATCACAGACGTGTCACCATTCTGGTATACATGTATATCGTCACTCAGTTGTTAGTGCCGCAAGTTTTACTTAGCATGGTCTTTATACAGTAGTACCTGTCTTAAGCGACCATTAAAATATGTCTAATTAAGGGTCTGTAAGGCAGGTGGTAGCTTAATGAAGGTCAAAAGTAATACAGAAATATATAGGAGCTTTTATGCATTACTTTTGCCCTGCATTAAGCAACCACCTGCTTTTTAAGATTCCTGTGTCCAAACAATATAAGGTCACTTAAGATAGGTTCTACTGTATTTATTATCCATGGTGTGTAAAGTACGAATACAATTTCATCAGCTGACTAAGGTCTGTCTTGTCCCATTTATCCCATTAAACCATGAACATTATTTACCCATTCCCTAAAATTTTATACACAATCTCTTTGAGTTAATCTACCGAAAAGGGGCATTAACTATAGAAAATATCTTTAGTATAGTGTAGTTTTGAAACTATTGAGCAAACCTATTGAGCAGCAAATGCTCTATTTATCACAATGGTTTTGAAAATGAATTTTACATAGGCACAAAAAGGAGTTAGTAGGAGAGATTGGGTTGTCAGTAGGAGAGAATGGGTTGTCAGTAGGAGGGAATGGGTTATCAGTAGGAGGGAATGGGTTGTCAATAGGAGATAATTGGTTGTCAGTAGGAGGGAATGGGTTGGCAGTAGGAGGGAATGGGTTGGCAGTAGGAGAGAATGGGTTGGCAGTAGGAGAGAATGGGTTGGCAGTAGGAGGGAATGGGTTGGCAGTAGGAGGGAATGGGTTGGCAGTAGGAGCGAATGGGTTGGCAGTAGGAGAGAATGGGTTGGCAGTATGAGTGAATGGGTTGGCAGTAGGAGGGAATGGGTTACGGTAAGAAGTAATGACATCATGAATATTAATTAGACGAATGTTTATAACGGTATATGTACACATGAACTGTATAATCAGATCTGCACAATCCTGTAAGTAATCCGAACAACATACTCTGGTCAGACGGCTCTCACATTAGCTGTCTGGTCTGGTTCTACTCTGTTTGCATACATGTTTAAAGCGTATATATGACGTAAATGGTTTAGTATTAGCACGGTGCATGAGTATCCGGCATTTATCTTGCAGGCATAGTTGGTGCCCAGATGAGAGTTTGAGGTTGTCGGCATCTCATCAGAATGCAAACTGTTAATCTTTGACACTGAAACCATTATAAAATGAAACGAGAAACTCATATTAATCAAGAACTGCTGTTGGGGTCAATGTGCACAGACACCATGCATCCTAACACACATTAGGTTAATTAATCAATGACATGCTGGATACGTATTTTGAAGACTCTACAAGCAGAGTATTCAGGTCAAACGGCTTCTGTAGGAGCCGTCTGATCAGGGTCGCTCCGTTTGTTGTCTGGGTTATATATCTGATGCTTTGGTGTTTGTCATGGCTACATATATCATTATAAAAGTTCATGTATTTAACAGCCAATGTGTCATTATTTTTACATGCATGTTCACGAAGTAAAAGTTTAACACAGTAGAGCAGGCCACAATAAGATGGACAGTAAAGCGACAACTTTTTGATTAACCCTTTCCTGTTTTATATATATTTCAAATTCCAATACCTATTGAATATTCATGGCCAAAATAGTTATAGTAAAATGTGGAAGGTGGAAAAGTGTAGCCATTTTACAAAGTAAAGAAACAGGCCTATCAAATTCCATTAGCAAACAGAACAGAACCTATAGGATCCTATAGGAGCCGTCTGATCTGGGTCTACTCTGGATCTCTGTCTGATCTGGGTCATTTCTGCATTATTGTTTTCCAACTTTTAGCTACAATCTGCCGTAAAGACTTCTTCTATGGTCGCTGAAAACAGATGCTACTATATTCTAATGTTGGTGTACACATATTTTCCAGTTGTTGTTTGTTTGTATATGTATGGTTGTTTGTTTGTTTGTTTGTTTGATTGATGAGGAGCTACACCGTATGATACTTTGAAAATTAGAGTGACTCGATTGAGGTAGAAGAAGGGGTGGGGTATGCATTCTGTTCGTTGTGGAGTGAGTGTCGCCAATTGGGTCAGTTCGTGAAAGAACATTGAACGATAACATCAACATTTAGTGGTAGAAATTAACATTGGTATTAAAGAACTTTAAAACATATAGTGCTCGTGTTACTATTTGTTCCTTTCAAACCAAGCTGTAGCAGAAGTTGCCTATAGCGACCACACAGTGAATAAATATGGAGATCTACTAGAGCAGGTGGTTGCTTAACTCTTTCCCTCATATAAACGTGTTTTCACGCATTTGCAAACAGAGTAGACCCAGATCAGACGGCTCCTAGAGGAGCTGTCTGATCAGGGTCTGCTCTGTTTGCTAATAGAATTTGATAAATCTGTTTCTTTGCTTTCTAAAATCTGTACAATGTTCCACTTTCCATCTTTCTATATTCAGTAGGTATTGAAATTTGGCCTAAATGCAGAACAGGGAAAAGGTTAATGAAGGACAAGCGTTATGCAGGAAACTCCAAAAGGAACTTTCTACATAACTTTCGTCCTGCATTAAGCTACCGCCTGTTTCACGCATTTGCAAACAGAGAAGACCCAGATCAGACATTTCCTAGAGGAGCCGTCTGGTCAGCTCTGTTTGCTAATGGAATTTGATAGATATGTTTCTTTAGTTTCTAAAATGGCTACAGTGTACCTCCTTCCATATTTCATAGTGAGTATTTGTCCATGAATAATGAGTAGGTATTTAAACTTGGACTAAATATAGAACAAGGAAAGGGTTAACACCCCATAATTATACTTATTATGGATAGTGGCTGTAGACAGGGTTAATTGCATTTATAACTCTGTGTCATGTTTTGGGAACAAGTGCAGTCGAAATGTCTAGAGTGGGCCAATATTTATATGCATCGTTTTTATCAGCACCAGACACCTTGTTTACATAAATAGCGCCCACTTCTAGAATTAATACTAATATGGTATATAAACTGATTACAGATGCACAAGTTCCCTAATTTTCCTGATTTCAGTTGACCGTTACCACGCAACAACAACACTGTCCGCTTAATACTGACCGCCTAAACTCGGATGTGGTGCAAGTTTTACCTAGTTCCGATACGATTAGACTTTTTTTTGAAGCTCTTGGCAAAGTGTCAAACAGCTTTTGACCCCGGAGAGACACTGAGTTACTCGTCATCTCTTCTGGATCCAAGCTGTTTGCAAATTCCATTATTTCTCTCAAGTATGTTTATGGAGCAAAGAGGCTTAACCCTTTACTTCAAGAATATTCATTTTAAGAAATAATGACATCATGCCTATTTATTAGCTGATTTTTTTATAATGACATATGAAGACCTATACAAAATATTTTGGTATTGGTAGAAACTATAGAGTCATATCAGTTGTAATTTCTTAAGCAAACAGAACAGACCCTGATCAGACGGCTCCTTCAGGAGCCGTCTGATCTGGGTCTACTCTGTTTGCAAAGGCATAGAAAGGCTTACTTATAGAGTAAAGGTATGTCGTTATATATGGCGTATTTATGGCGCAAAAGGTTAAAAACAAGTCAATTGACTATGGCCAGGATAAGGGATACAGCTCACAATCCGTATGATCATATTTGGTTAAGTCTGTCAACACGTCTCGTTTTATTCGGTTCAATAGTAACAGTGAACAGTAATGCTGAGTAATAAATTTGACGCAAACGACCGATAAGGACAGTTTAATCCGTATTCGACTGTGAGAATAATGTCTGCTTAAAATGTCCGATGTTGCAATGCGTGCTTAGTCGAAATGACGCAGTATGGCATCGTGATTAACCATTTACCTCGTGGATACTTATATACTAAATAGTTACATCATGAATATTTATTAGCTAAATTATTATAGTATCACTTTTTTTTTAAATACGCGCCTTCTTTACTGATACCAAAGCAAGCGGGTAGTGCCCGAATGAAGTGCCCGCTGCGCTCGGAAAGTTTGAGGGTACGGACACCCGTATAAAGAACTACACCATTCTAAATTGCTTATTGAATTTACTCCATGCATTTTAATGATCAATGTTAATTATGTATTTGCAATTTTAGAATTATATCGCCATGTTTATAAGTTTCTATAGTTCACATCATAGAAAGCGTAAATTTAACCTCTTGGCAAATACGTCTTATTACATGTAGCACAGTACTGTTCAAAATGAGACAGCCCAATCAGGAGCTTTCTTATCTATGTCTAGATTGTTTTCAAAATCATAAGTTCTTATATGAGGTAAATGCTATAGACCAACAACCATAACGTAATATTTTGTAAATATGACCTGGTTCAGTCAAATAATATTAATAATAGGTTATCTGTAAAATGAATTGCCTTGTTTATGTAGATCATAAGTTATAACAACATTTTAAAGTTTATTAAAAACGACAAAGTTTTCAAAACCTGACCGTGACCCGATTTCATGTATCCTTGTATCAACTAAAATACATTCACCTAAGCTACCTGCATACCAAATATAAATTGTCAGCCAAGCTTTCAAAATAGCGACCTTGACATTGACCTGATTTCAGGTATATTTATGTCATCTGTAAGGTCCTTAGTCCTTACCAAAGCTATCTGAATACCAAAGATGAATTGCCTAATGTTCGTGAGTCAGAAGTTATAACGAAATGTTAAAATTTGTTAAAAACAGCCAAGTTTTCAAAATAGTGACCTTCACCTTGCTCCAGTTTCATGTGTCCTTGTATGAACTGAAAGGCCTTCACCAAAGCTATCTCAATACCATATACGACGTGTCTAGCATACGTGGTTCAGAAGTTACGACAAAATGTTGAAGTTTGTCAATGATGGCCAACTTGTCAAAATAATGACCTTGACCTAAATTAAAATATCTTAATATCAACTGAAAAGTCTTTACCAAAGCCATATGTATACCAAAGATGAATTGCTTAGCATTTGTAGTTCAGAAGTTATAGCAATATTAATGTTTATTAAAAACGGAAATGTTTGGAAATAGTGACCTTGAGCTGATTTCATGTATCGTTGTATCAAGTGAAAGGCATTTACCCAAGCTATCTGCGTACCAAATATGAATTGTCTAGCTTAAGTAATTCAGAAATTCTAAGCAATGTAGAAGATTTGTTAAAGACGGCACGTCGAAGACTGCCCCCCCCCCCCCCCCCGGCACGCCCGCCCGGTTTTCGCCAAACCATAGGCCGAGATTTTCTCGAAATATCCGGCTAACAATGAAATGAAAAAGTGAAATACATATTAAATGGGGGTAGTCACGGAGCGCCACAGATCTGCTGAAATGCATTCTTGAACAGAGGTGCGGTATACTATATAAAAAGGTAGTATAACACGCTTCGGACCTAATTGCATTACAGTGACTTACCAGTCAGGCCAAAATAGTTTAAGGCAATCAGCTTTCGGATTCGGGCCTTAAACTATTTTGGGCTGACTCGTAAGTCATACTATACTGTAATACGGCCCTGTGTGAACTCTACTATTTCTGATATAAAGCGACCGTCGCCCGTAATTATGGGTCTGTAAGACAGGTGGTAGATTTATGCAGGTCAAATATAATAAAGAGAGCTCCTATATGAGCTTTCTGCATTACTTTTGTCCTGTATTAAGCAACAACCTGCTTTTTAAGATTCCTATGTTCAATGAATGAATGAATGGCCGGTTAAGCTTTCCAGCTGTTATCAGGAAACAATGTGGATACTGATAAGTTTCGCAGTGTCTCTGAGAATAATTGTACAAACCACACGAAAGTTGACAATGTAAACTAACCAATGACACTAACCACCCGTGCCTTTGAGTGAAGATAAGTTCACGTCTATTAAAGTTCACGTCCATAGTTCATCGTCATGTGATAGAAATCGAGCACATAGACTGTTTAATTATTTTGAGAGTGATACGTTTATTTTCAAGTTCATCAATTTTGATTAAAACATATAATGGCAGTATCAAACAGTTTGTATTTGGATGAGACGCCGAGCTACCATTAATCGCGTCTAGATGAGACGCCGAGCTACCCGTAATCTCGTCTAGATGAAGTATGTATACAAAGGTAATCACGAATTTCTGACATTCAGGTCAATGGTGCCAATATTAGGTGCCCGGCAGTTGAGATCGCAGGTCTTGCGTGGTGCAGTGATCCAAAAGTTTAGCTATCCTGTTTCTTTCATTATTCCAGACAATTAATAATATATATCAGAGCTACAGTTATACGTGCGTACCCAAATGCTAAATACGTCATTTCTCCGCCAATGCCTATGTTATGACTATTGTTTAGAATTGTCTCGAACAGACGATTCTAAAGAGTGGTCGCAACATAGGGTTTGATGGAGAAAATGTTTTAGTTTACGCATCTATCATGATCTCAGTGTATGGTTTGTTTCATCCAATCATATGGCTTTCTGTAATTATGCATTGTCCTCTAGAACCAGTAATTACTTAGGCTTGAATGTTGTCAGATTTGAGAGGTCACTGGCATTACAGTACTTGATTCTGGATAACAGTCGAAAATGGTCGTACAATTTCGGCAAGGCGATCAGACTTCGGATATATCTAGTGGAAGAATATAGGAAACGTTTTAACATGTTGTCCCACGGAATGAGACTACATCAATAAGTAGATCCAAAACGACATAGAGAGTATTATATTATTACATGTAAAATGCTTTTAGATTAATATGCTCTTCGTGTCCCCTCACTTAATCCTAATTTGAATACTTTACCAGATTAAACGATGAATTGAAAATAGCTTCATTTACAGTCAGTAATATTCACGATAACATGCATGCTCTAATTACCGTGAGTAATCATTCACCCAATTACCACACACCTCTTGGTTTGTATATATGTATCATTAAATTTGGTACCATTTTGATGACTTTAAATTGGAATGTAAAAATGGCAGATAGTATAGACCCTGATCAATACGTTCAATATGAGTATGTACTACTTGTCTAAATACATTGTGTAATCAGGGTAGTATCTGTCCTTAGGGTGCTAGCGGTGTACGATCTGCCCATATGGTGTTAGCGGGTCAGTGTCTGTCCTTAGGGTGCTAGCGGGGTAGTATCTATCTATAGGGTGCTAGCGGGGTAATATCTAACCAAAGGGTGCTAGTGGGGTAGTATTTGCCCTAGGGTGCTAGCGGGGTAGTGTCTGCCCCTAGGGTGCTAGCTGAGTAGTGGCTGTCATTAGGGTGCTAGCAGGGTAGTATCTGTCCATAGGGTGCTAGAGGGGTAGTATCTGTCCTTATGGTGCTAGCGGGGTAGTATCTGCCCTAAGGGTGCTAGCAGAGTAGTATCTGTCTATAGGGTGCTAGCTGGGTAGTATCTGTCCTAATGGTGCTAGCAGGGTAGTATCTGTCCATAGGGTGCTAGCGGGGTAGTATATGTCCTTATGGTGCTAGCGGGGTAGTGTCTGTCTTAAGAGTGCTAGCCAAGAAGGATTTGTCCTAAGGGTGCTAGCCGGGTAGTATCTGTCGTTAGGGTGCTAGCGGCTTAGTATCTGTCCTTTAGGGTGCTAGTGGGTTAGTATCTGTCCTTAGGGTGCTAACGGTGTAGTATCTGTCCCTAGAGTGCTGGCGGGTAGTATCTGTCCTAAGGGTGCTAGCCGGGGAGTATCTGTCCTAAGGGTGCTAGCGGAATAGTATCTGTCCTTAGGGTGCTAGCGGGGTAGTATCTGTCCTTAGGGTGCTAGCGAGGTAGTATCTGTGCCATGGGTGCTAGCGGGGTAGTATCTGTCCTAAGGGTGCTAGCGGAGTAGTATCTGTCCTTAGGGTGCTAGCGGGGTAGTATCTGTCCTTAGGGTGCTAGCGGGCTAGTATCTGTCCTTAGAATGCTAGCCGGGTATTAGCTGTCCTTAGAGTGTTAGCCGGGTAGTATCTGTTCATAGGGTGCTAGCGATGTAGTATCTGTCTTTAGGATGCTGGCGGGGTAGTATCTGTTCTTAGAGTGCTAGCCGGGTAGTATCTGGCCATAGGGTGCTAGCGGGGTAGTATCTGTCTTTAGGGTGCTAGCGGGATAGTATCTGTCCTTAGAGTGCTAGCCGGGTAGTATCTCTTCATAGGGTGCTAGCGGTGTAGTATCTGTCTTTAGGGTGCTAGCGGGGTATAGGGTACTTAGTACTTAGAGTGCTAGCCGGGTAGTATCTGGCCATAGGGTGCTAGCGGGATAGTATCTGTCCTTAGAGTGCTAGCCGGGTAGTATGTGTTCGTAGGGTGCTAGCGGTGTAGTATCTGTCCTTAGGGTGCTAGCTGGGTAGTGTCTGTCTATAGGGTGCTAGAGGGTAAATGTATTTCTTTAGGGTGCTAGCGGGTATTATATATCCTTAGTGTGCTAGCCGGGTAGTATCTATCCTTAGTGTGCTAGCTGGGTAGTATCTGTCCTTAGGGTGCTAGCAGTGTTTTATCTGTCCGTATGACGCTAGAGGAGTAGTACCTGCCCATATGGCGCTAGCGGAGTGGTATCTGTCTTTAGTGTGCTAGCGGGGTAGTGTCTGTCCATAGGGTGCTTGCGGGGTAGTATCTGTTTGAATGGCGCTAGCGGGGCTGTATCTTTCTATAGGGGCTAGCGGGGATAATAATTGTACGTATGGCGCTAGCGGAGTAGTATCTGTTTGTAGGGTGCCAGCAGGGTAGTATCTGTTCTTCGGGTGCTAGCGGGGTAGTATCTGTCTGTATGGTGCTAGCAGGGTAGTATTTGTCCATAGGGTGCTAGCTGGGTAGTATCTGTCCTAATGGTGCTAGCAGGGTAGTATCTGTCCATAGGGTGCTAGCGGGGTAGTATATGTCCTTATGGTGCTAGCGGGGTTGTATCTGTCTTTAGAGTGCTAGCCAGGTAGTATTTGTCCTAAGGGTGCTAACCGGGTAGTATCTGTCGTTAGGGTGCTGGCGGCTTAGTATCTGTCCTTTAGGGTGCTAGCGGGTTAGTATCTGTTCTTAGGGTGCTAACGGGGTAGTATCTGTCCTTAGAGTGCTGTCGGGGTAGTATCTGTCCTAAGGATGCTAACCGGGGAGTATCTGTCCTAAGGGTGCTAGCGGAGTAGTATCTGTCCTTAGGGTGCTAGCGGGGTAGTATCTGTCCTTAGGGTGCTAGCGGGCTAGTATCTGTCTTTAGAGTGCTAGCCAAGTAGTATTTGTCCTAAGGGTGCTAGCCGAGTAGTATCTGTCGTTAGGGTGCTAGCGGCTTAGTATCTGTCCTTTAGGGTGCTAGCGGGTTAGTATCTGTCCTTAGGGTGCTAACGGGGTAGTATCTGTCCTTAGAGTGCTGGCGGGGTAGTATCTGTCCTAAGGATGCTAGCCGGGGAGTATCTGTCCTAAGGGTGCTAGCGGAGTAGTATCTGTCCTTAGGGTGCTAGCGGGGTAGTATCTGTCCTTAGGGTGCTAGCGAGGTAGTATATGTGCTATGGATGCTAGCGGGGTAGTATCTGTCCTTAGAATGCTAGCCGGGTATTAGCTGTCCTTAGAGTGTTAGCCGGGTAGTATCTGTTCATAGGGTGCTAGCGATGTAGTATCTGTCTTTAGGATGCTGGCGGGGTAGTATCTGTTCTTAGAGTGCTAGCCGGGTAGTATCTGACCATAGGGTGCTAGCGGGGTAGTATCTGTCTTTAGGGTGCTAGCGGGATAGTATCTGTCCTTAGAGTGCTAGCCGGGTAGTATGTGTTCATAGGGTGGTAGCGGTGTAGTATCTGTCTTTAGGGTGCTAGCAGGGTATAGGGTACTAGCGGGGTTTTATCTGTCCTTAGGGTGCTAGCTGGGTAGTGTCTGTCTATAGGGTGCTAGAGGGTAAATGTATTTCTTTAGGGTGCTAGCGGGTATTATCTATCCTTAGTGTGCTAGCCGGGTAGTATCTGTCCTTAGTGTGCTAGCCGGGTAGTATCTGTCCTTAGGGTGCTAGCAGTGTTTTATCTGTCCGTATGACGCTAGAGGAGTAGTACCTGCCCATATGGCGCTAGCGGAGTGGTATCTGTCTTTAGTGTGCTAGCGGGGTAGTGTCTGTCCATAGGGTGCTTGCGGGGTAGTATCTGTTTGAATGGCGCTAGCGGGGTTGTATCTTTCTGTAGGGGCTAGCGGGGATAATAATTGTACGTATGGCGCTAGCGGAGTAGTATCTGTTGGTAGGGTGCCAGCGGGGTAGTATCTGTTCTTAGGGTGATAGCGGGGTAGTATCTGTCCGTATGGTGTTAGCGGGATAGTATCTGTTCTTAGGGTGCTAGTGGGGTAGTATCTACCCTCAGTGTGCTAGCGGGTTAACAGCTGTCCTTAGGGTGATAGCGGGGTAAAGTCTGCCGTTAGGATGCTAGCGGGGTAGTATATGTCCTTAGGGTGCTAGCGGGGTAATATAAGTCCATATGGTGCTAGCAGACTAGTATCTGACTTCAGGGTGCTAGCGGGGTTGTATCTGTCCGTATGGTGCTAACGAAGCAGTTTCTGTCGATATGGCGCTAGCGCAAAAGTATCTGCACTTAGGGTGCTAGCGGGGTAGTTTCTGTCCTTAGCGTGCTTGCGGGGTAGTATCTGTTTGTATGGCGCTAGCGGGTAGTATCTCTCTGTAGGGGCTAACAGCGTAGTATCTGTCGGTATGACGCTAGCGGGGTAGTATTTGTCCGTATGGCGCTAGCGGGATAGTATCTGTCGGTATGGCGCTAGCGGGGTAGTATCTGTCCCTAGAGCGCTGGTGGGTTAGTATAATTATGTCTGTAGGGTGCTAGTGTCTAGTATCGCTGTACTGTATACCACATCTCGCTCTCTTCCTCACTAGCTAAGATAAGTCCTAACAATATACTGTTCGTTTTTCATTCTTTCGTCGTCATTCGCGAATGTCGACATTTGCAACAAGTCCAAATGAGTCTAGTCAGTCTGAATAAATTGGCGTGTTACCAGTATCCGAACTGTTTGTCAATTTGGTTTTGTTTCCTTGGTAAAGAAAGCTCAGAAATATCAAACTTTGAAACCTAATGCTTACGATTCTCTAAAACATTTCCCTGTTCTTTCGTTTTTCCAAAATCCAACACCTACTGAATATTCATGGACAACTAGTTAAATGAAATATGGAAGGTGGAACATTGTGGCCATTTTAGAAAGTAACGAAACAGATATTTCGAATTCCGTTAGCAATTGAGTAGACCCTGATCAAACGGCTCTACTCTGTTTGCAAGTGTGTGAACAGGTGTTTAAATATGAAGAATATGGTTAAATGATAAATATTGTTTTGGCGGTTAAAGGGTAAATAGGGCCTCATAACTATGGCACATCGAATGCAGTTATTATCGTAAGTCACTCGGATCACAAAATACAAAAACACCATTCATCATGTCATGGGAAAGGTCAGACGTAAGTCCACGAGTGAGTTCTTTTCGTAACTTATTGGGTCAGATGTTTCCTTCATGATAATGGTGTAAATAAACTGTCACGAATCTGATCAGACAAACCTATTAGTAGACTTTTAGTAGACTTACTTTAATCTGATGTTTTTGACATGTGTCACACTGCCAGTTGGGTAATATATAAAATCAATATAACAACTGTATAACAAGAGCTCCGTGTGTCGGGACATTATACGCCCGAAGTATGTGCTGTCGTAACATGCACAATGTTAATACGGGAAAGGGGTTCATGATATCAATTTATGAAGCGGACAATGTTTTTATTTAGTTGAAGGTCACTGTGACATTAACCTTTTACCGACTAATCTCAAAATCAATGGGAGTCATCTACTTGCCATGACCAACCTCCCTACTAAGTATGAATACGTCACACCCAATAGTTATTGAGCGGACATACTTTTTTGAGTGAATGTCACTGTGACCCTGACCTTTCACCGAGTGAGCTTAGAATCAATAGGGACCATCTACATGTCATGACCAACCTCCATACTAAGTATGAAGACAACACACCCGACAGTTATCACGTTATTGAGCGGACAATATTTTTAAGTTGAAAGCCACTGTGACCTTGACATTTGACCGACTAATCTCAAAATCTATAGGGGTCATCTACTAAGTATGAAAACATCACACCTAATAGTTATCAAGTTATTGAGCAGACAAGTTTTTTTGAGTGAAGATCACTGTGACCTTGACCTATGACCGACTGACCTCAAAATCAATAGGAGTTATCTACTGGCCATAACCTACCTGCCTATAATGTATGAAGACTATCCACCTAATAGTTGTCACGTTATTGGGCGGACCAAAATGTTGCTAACGGACGGACAGACGGGCGGACAGACAGACAGACAGACGGACGGACAAGCGCCATACCATATTACGACGAAGTTACCTTCGAGCGTATAAATACGATAACCCTTATCCTGCCGATCGCTACTTAACCCTTTGCCCGTTAAGCGCGACTTTCTTGTATTTGCAAACAGCTTGGATCCAGATGAGACGCCGAGTAACTCGGCGTCTCATCAGGATCCAAGCTGTTTGACACAAAGTCAATAGTTTTTCAAAAGCTTGATCAAATAGACAGTTAGCAACAACTATAGCAGATCAGAGTTTGAGCAGGCATTATATTTTTCCAGCAGGCTAAGGGTTACTTTCTAATTAAATTTCAAACTAGTTTCTCAAAGTTTGATCAAATAAGAAGTATGTGCAAATTGGACTTCAGATTGCAGCATGGACACCACTATTCAGTAGGATAAGGGTGAAGATGGCACACTCATTCAATCCATAAGAGACGTTAGACTGGTGTCAGTATAAGTGGAGTGGGTATGTTTTAAAATCCTATCGCGTATCAGTGGGTTAAATAACCAGGATACATAAACAGGTTATTATGTGTCTGAATCTTGGACATGAAAACCTTAGACTTTTTAACCATTACCCCATTGTGAAAAAAAATAATTTAGACCTGGTGCAGTTTTGAAATAGATCCGGATCAAACACGTTTTTGACCGAATGTCAATCTGCACGGGTCCTGGAGACGACTGTTTACTTGACATCTGATTTTAACCCATTCCCTCATAACCTATTTTTAGAAACAACCTCTTTGAATAAATCTACGGAAAAGGAGCATTAACTAGAGACAAGGAATATTTTAGAATTTTGTAGTTTGAAACCATTGTGATAAATAGAGCATTAAAAATTTTGCTCCTGTAGGAGCAAATGTTCTATTTATCACAATGGTTTCACAAAGTGACTTTTACAGAATCGTCAAAAGTCGTCAATATGAGGGAATGGGTTACTCCAAGAGGTCTGCCAATGTGAGCCAGGTCGCGGTTGCAGGATCAGGATTAAACATTCAGCTGCATGCATAATTAAATAAGAAGCCAATAATATAATTATCTATGTGCTCTTAATTTTAAAACGTTACTGCAAGTATTTTTGTCGAGCCCGCTAGCGGTCAGATATCATTTAATCACCCCTTTTCCTGATACAGTAGAACGTTTAACTTTGTACCGGTCTTGCAGTTATGTGGCAGCTTAATGCAGGGTGAAAGTCACGCAGGAGCATTCTTCACGGCTTTCACTCTGCATTAAGCAGCCACTTGCCTAAAAGTATCTAAATTCTTCTCTACTAGAATTCCGGTTAAGAATAGTTTTACTGTAGTTCTGTCTTATATGATGTTTTTGTCCAGGCTCTAACTTTTAATTAATACAGGTGATTTTCAATTTAATTTGGTACAAATCTTAATTTACGATGTGTCCAATAAAAGACTTTAATCTGGTATAACACATATATATAACTTATCCCTTTGTACTAATCTTTCTTTTATCTATTTTGTCTGGGCTATGGTATTTTTTATACAATGACGGATTTCAGTTTTCATTCTAAGCGCGGCCTGTCAGACATTTGAAATCAGATTGGGTCCAGATGAGACGCCGCGTAACTCGAGTTTTCATCAGAATCCAAGCGGTTTGACATTCGGTCAGATGAGACTCAAGGTCTCATCAGAATCAAGCCCGTTTGTCACTTGGTCAGTACTGTCCCAAAGGTTTTAACCCTTTCGCTGCCAAAATCTGTCGTCTGCTAACTTTGTCGTCTGCTACAAATTTTCATTCTTTTGATTTTCTTCGTTTTTGTTCCAAAAAACATAGTAACAGTAACAAACAGTTTGGATCCTGATGAGACGCCGAGTTACTCGGCGTCTCATCTGGATCCAAACTGTTTGCATAGGTAATCACAGATCCGGCATTGGCAGCGAAAGGGTTAACGTATCTAAAGTAGACTAAAAGTACAGCAACTGAGACAGTGAGCAGACATTATTGTTTCTCAGTGTGAGAAGGGTTGATTTGGCACACATCTTAATTATGAGAGGAAAGCCTGTCGCATCGGTTGCTTTTCTCTTATACCAATTTTGTCATTGAATTACTCAATTCTTTATGGGTTCGCCTGGACTTCTCGGACAAACCAGACCTACAGGCGTGATATGTTTATGATGCGTTCAACTAGCCGAAAAAATACCAATCCTCTTTCTTGTTAAATGTTCATATGTGAATTCGTTCATTGTGAATATCTAATTAGGCGAATAATTAAAAAAGTGTGTCAAATGTAGTCACTGAATTATCAAAGCAAATAGTGTAGACCCATATGAGACAGCTCCTCTAGGAGCTGTCTCATATGGGTCTACACTATTTGCAAATGCAAATGTTTACGTAATAAGCATGTTCAGGATTAATGGCAATAAATCATACTCTATAGGATACATTATGATGACGATGCCTACTCTATGTCTGTTAGACGGGTGCGTAATAAATCACAAATCATGTTTTTTTTCTTTTGCTGAAAATGTCTGAAGATATGGGCCGAGCATCAAAGGCGATATCTGTGTTTTATGAAGTTTTGTGGAAAGCAAAAACCTAGACGTTCGAAAATAAAACGTATCAACGACGGGTTACGCTCGAATTCACCACATAAACCACAACTATTTCAGTAATGTTAAATACAGCGTGTTCTACAGATATCATCATTCCCCCGTCTTTGAGATTCAAATCAAATTCAAATGTTAAAGGACCGGGATTTCAGTTGCATTCAAATAAATACTAAATATTCAGGAACATTTGTTTAATCAGTCTAGTAAAACTATTTAGTACACTTGGCCCTAAAAAATTGTTATCTTTTTTGTAAAATATAGAATCTCACATTCATTGTTGACCGCGCTTCCGAATGAGCCGAAGTGAAATTTAGATTTAAATGTGTACATCCGTCAGTCATTAAACACAGATGAAAAAATCATTTTCTTCATCAAAAGGTTTTTATTTAACTTTTAGAGTGCTGAGCAGATTATGTTTTACAGAAGTTTTCACCTAATACATTTTCAAAAATCAAGCTATAATCAATTTGTCTACCAAAATGTATTCAGGGTGTCAAACAGTTTGGATCCTGATGAAACACCGAGTTACTTGGCGTAAGCTTTTACACATTTCCTCATATTGACGCCTCAGTAAAACCATTGTGATAAATAGAGTATCTGCTCCTGTAGAAGCAAATCTTTTATTTATCACAATGGTTACAAAACTTCACAATTCTAAATGTTCCCGGGAAGCATGCGCTCGGACCCCATTAGACGGGGTACGTACATTGCATTTTGAGTCAGCTACGCTACGCACAATACTTGGTGAATTTTCAATGGATTTTTTTAGCCCTGATGTGAGAAAAAATCGCTGATGTATTTGTATGTATGTAACCCTGACATCCTTTCACAGTGTAATTTGAATATCTCTGTGGTATGCTTATGTACATATAGTAACTGGAAAATTACTTAATAACGCATGGCTGAACATGCGCTTTCCTCGCTTCACAGTTTAATTTTAAATGTAATCAGATAGATGTTCCCATCTTGAAATAAACTGTTCTATAATACGATTCTGTTGGCAACACTATTAAATTTCACAGACAGTGTTTTCGCTTATAAAAATAAACACATTTATCAGTATTTAATAGCTACTGTATATCATTGCTAAGAAACCATATAACGTAATAAAACTGGATTAAATTGTTAAATACAAGACCCAAACAGTATTATTCCAAACGTAAACATGCTTAGAATGGGTGAAGATGAACCATTGCTAGCGTAAGTCTAAATGGTATTGTTATACATATAAAGTGTATTTAAAATCAGTGGTGCCGTCTGATATAGGATTTAAGATATAAATTGATAATAATATAAAGAACACACCACAGATAAGCATCAACAGAACTGGTATTCAGTCATTATTAAATCTAGACGTCTGGAAACCTACTATCTGTTCAACCATGTCCCTCATATAGGAGCCGTCTGATCAGGGTCTGCTCTGTTTGCTAATGGAATTTGAAAAATCTGTTTCTTTACTTTCTAAAATTGCTACAATGTTCCCCCTTCCATGCTTCATTATAACTATCTTGTCCATAAATATTAGTAGGTATTGCAATTTGGAATAAACACAGAACAGGTATAGGGTTAAATAATGACTTTGCTTTGGAACCAACCGAATTTTAAGTTTATTAACATTTTACATGATGGTGCCACATTTTGGCGTCTTTGTAAAACAGAGTAGACTCAGATCAGACGGCTCTAATAGGAACCGTCTGATCAGCGTCTGCTCTTTCAGCTATGGAATAATGCAGATTTGATTCTACAGCTTCTATCATGGTACCCCATCCTCTGTTCATAATGCCAATATAAAACTTCTGTTAATAAGTATTCATAGATTCAATTTAACCCATTCCCTCATAGGCTGTTTTTAGATCCAACCACTTTGAATAAATCTACCGAAAAGGAGCATTAACTAGAGTATAGGAACAATTTAGAATTTTGTAATTTGAAACCATTGTGATAAATATAGCATTTGCTCCAATAGGCGCAAATGCTCTATTTATCACAATGGTTTCAACAGGTGACTTTTACAGAGGCGTAGAAAGGGGTATTTATGGAGGACATGGTTAACTGATTGTGGCACATTTTGACGTGTTTGTAAACAGAGTAGACCTAGATCAGACGGTTCCTGTAGGAACTGCTGATCAGGGTGTATTTTATTTGCTTATAATATAATATAAATCTGATAATACAGTATCTGCCAATGTAAGCCCCTTTCGTTAGCCTGTATACAATTACTGCTAATTAATAGTTTAGTAAAGAAGAACTAATATTTTTTATGTAAGAAGCTGCTTCATGAAGGGTACAAATCACATAATTAGTTTCCAGTTGCAACATGTTTCAAAGACCAATCATGACACCTTTTGGAGACTTTACTACATGTAAAGAATATAAGTTAGATTTCCATTTAGTGGTTAATTAAACGTCGTTCTTTGATGATTTGCTCCGCTTAATCTTTGTCACAGTTGCGTTTATGTAGTTGCATTTGCTACATTAAATATATTTGCTCCGCTGTACAGGATTTTGATGAAAAAACTTGCAATAAATTCTATATTTGGCGAGCATTGCAAACAAAAGTGAAAGCATTATTTTTACACAGGTGGTAGCTTAATGCAGACTCAAATACAGAAAGCTATAACCGATGATTTCTGTTTCACGTTTTGTTTCCATAGTATTAACCCCTTCTTTCATATAAACGTGTTTTCACGCATCTGAAAACAGAGTTGACCCAGATCAGACGGCTCTCATAGGAGCCGTCTAATCAGCATCTGCTCTGTTTGCTAATGGAATTTGATAGATCAGTTTCTTTACTTTCTAAAATGGCTACAGAAGTTCACCTTCCAATTTTCATTATAACTATTTTGGCCATGAATATACAGTAGGTATTGCAATTTGGAATAAACATATAAATAGGAAAGGGTTAAGCAACCAAACACTCACGTGTGCAATCAGTAAGTATTCGTTTAACTCTTTAGCCGCCCTAGGAGAATCCATAATAACCTTTGCAAAGCATTTGGATTCAGAGTAACTCGGCGTCTCCTGAGGATCCATACTATCTGAATGTGATTATTTTTTGTAGGTTTATTGACGCCGAATTAGGCTTTACTGCAGTAACAGAAAATTTTGAAACGTTAACAAAAGTTTGCAATACAAATTCGATTCAATAATACATGTATTTCATATCAAATATTTAAATAAGGTAGTGATACTGGCCATTAAAGTAACAGTGTGTGGGGGGTGCTTGGTAAAACGAATTACTTGATGAAAAAAAACCCATATTCTCCCTGTGTGCAAATACTTATGAGAAACAAACAGGGTGAGCCACCAAACAAGAAACGGCACAACCACAAGACGAAACACAACGGGAAGACGCAAACATTAAGCATATTAAATAACACGGCCAGTAGTCAAAATGGCTACTGGGGGCTTAAACCTCGTTTACGGGTACCCAAACTCGTACTTATCCCACATTCACTCAAGTCAAAATGTAAATAAAATTCCCCCTCAAGACAACTACACAATATGTCAAGACTAAATGATTTTAAAATAAACTGAAAGGTAAACAAGCGACGTCATCGAGCCTGCTGCAGTGTGCATTACCCACATCTGATTTTGTCGTTTGAGAAACCGGTGACAAGAAACTGGCAATGCCTCTATCTCTATACATTGTCTGTTTCTCTCTTAGTCCTTTGCCTCAACCACCTGTTTATATAACTGTCATTTATGTAGTTTGTTTCCCGGTCTTTCATTTTATGTGTTTTAGCTTCTCAGTCTATCTGTAATGTCTTGCTATTTATGATCCATCGTTTTCTTCAATAACCTAATAATTCCATGTAACATGTTTCACGCGTGGGGGACAAAGAAGACGCCTACTTTAGACAAGTCTGTGCGTGAAACGAGTCACTAATGTCCTGTGCACAGTAGACCAAGATGAGAAAACTCATAGAGGAGTCCATAATCTGTGTCTGCACTGTCTGTCATGTAACACGTTTGTATAAAATGTCCCAGAATTTTGACAGTGAGCTTAACCTGTTTAAAGTTTGGAATAGTCGATTTGAAAAGTCAACGATGAAAGGATCACATTCCAATTATACTACTGGGTATAATCCAGATGTGAAATTAGAGTTGGCTAGTTTTTAGATGGATTCTGTTGAGATCGTTTCTGAAATCCGCAGTCTAGCTGGTACCATAAATCTATCAAGAAAGCTACAAAGTCTTTACTGCGAATACACAGTCAATAGTTAACCCTTTCAATGCTGGCCTTTCAAAGTCGAATAGTTCATTGTTGTTTAATAGTGTATATTCAGTAAGCCTTTGAATGCGGGGCTTGCCTTAGCTGCCATTGAAAGGTACATCATTATGCATGATTAGGATTGTATACATTTAAATATTTGTGACACAGCTTCTAAAAATACATTGGTTTTGCGTCTATTATGCTTTCATGATATGAAGCTGCGCAAGACAGGAATGGATAGCTATCTGGTGAAATCTTGTGTTTGATATTGATAAATGTGAAGAAAAAACGCAGACATAATGGTGGCTCGAGGACGAGATTCCGATGTCATATTCCACAAGAGACAACCATACGATATTGGAAGTGTCATAAGTATCAGCAAGTTACATAGCATTATTTACGACTAAACCGATAAAACAAGTTTTCCGCGGACTCAATTGTATATTGACAAGTCTCATGTCTTACTTAAACCAATGCCATTAATTACCATAAATACACCCACTCATCAATATGGAAACGTTGACATGAAAACTATCGAAAACAAGTCGGAAAGATTGCTTTACACAGAATTTTAAAACAAAACAAAAGACACGTGCATGCCAAATCAGTTTATAATTGTTTAAAAATATATAGAATGTAACAGCCTTTAAGTCGTTTAAAGTATCCAGTACTATTCTGACTTGCCCAATTGGAGCTGAAAATACAAGCTTCTAACATAGACATCGACCTTCAATGTTCATTAATGTTAGAAGTCTTAGTCGAAATTTGAGATATGGTTTACGATTTTAGATGTCCGTAGACCGTTAGCTCCTGTCACTTTGTAAAAGCTGTGTATGTCATCAGTTTTAATGTATACAATCCAGACCCTACCGTGGCAGTATCGGGGGAAAACTTCTCTATAACAGCCACTTAATTACATGAAGTATTTGTGTTAAAGGCATGTGGCTGCTTAAAGCAAGATGAAAGTTTCACCTTGCTTTAAGCTGCCACCTGCCCTAAATATCAACACAATTTAGTGGCCGTTATAGAGAGGTTTTACCGTACATTATAGATTTGATTCGTTAGCGCTGTGTTTACATAATTATAGAAAACACTTATCGGTGTCAATGATACTTGAAAAGTTGAAATTGGTCGATAGTAAACTCTCGTGAGTATTTTCTTTCAGTATAGATAATTGTTTTCAAACTAACGCTAAACTGGTAAGTTATACTCGAAATCAAATCAGCTAATGATTCTCTTACAGTCTGAATAGGATATACAAAGATGCATTTTCATTCTGCTTGGTTGTTTCTTATCCTTATACTAATACAGACGTCTTTTCACACCTTTGCTTACATAGGGGCCGTCCGATGATGGTTTGCACTGTTAATTAACACATACAATTAGACAAAAATGTAATTTGAAACAAATTTGCAAATTGCGTTAAGAATCGGAACACCGTAACGCAAAATTGTGTTTTTAGATAACGTTAAATTTCGGGAGAGCCTAAATTAATTTAAAAAAAATCAAATTGGGTAGCAATTGTGCCTACCGTTTATTTCAATCTATTATATAACACAATCTATTATATAAACACAAGTATTAATGCAAAGTTACAGAACAAGTATATACCAACAACACAAGTACAGGTTGTATATAAGTAATTTCTTTTCCGTTCATCGGTCCGTCCGTTGACCAGGTCGTCGGCTTGTCTTGGGCCATCGGAACAATGCGATTTCCTTTAAAACTATTTGTTTTATACAGATGGAATACGTGTGAGGCTGGGCGCCCCTAAACCGGTTTAAACCCCAGTGACATTTTTCACTTGGTATTGTCCTCCCAATTTGACACGAGACTCATGGATATTCCGTTTATTATCGTCGGTAATATACGGATAAATTTACGAAGGCATAAGAATGCGCTACAAGAGTTCAATCCTGGTGGAACATGATTATTTCCGGCTTTTGTTTTGCTATTTTTTCGTCACATAGTATTACGAACGATCCCGATAAACACGCCGAAGATTAATCGAGTCTCAGGTCAAATTGGGAGGATAATATTTCCATCTTCCCCTAATGTTTGTTTGTTTTGTCTTTGTGCGTCTCTTTTTGTCTTTTATATACATGTACATGTACTGTTTTTCGTCGTGGTGCTGTTTAGGCGGTTGTGTGTTTTGTATGCTGCGTTTCCTGCATGAGTCATGCTTTTACTTTTACATTTAATCCAACAAAGACTGAATATTTCGTTATGTCACAGAAAAACCATAAAACAAGCCATCATCCATTAGTAATGATACAAGGGCATATATCAGAGGCTGATTTTCATAAACATCTAGGAATATTTCTATCTAACGATGGTATTTGACATAAACAGATCGAAAAAACAAAAGTGAAGGCCTGGAACAGACTAAATGCAATGCGTAAATTAATTTTTTTGTGAGATCGAAAACACTAGAGACTGTCTATTTTAGTTTTATCAGACCTTTACGGGATGAGCTTACCAGACTCATGTATTACTTTTTCCCTGTCGTGTCCTTAACGGCTTCCCTGCAGGTGCTCTGACTTCAGCAAAGTCATTGAGTACATATTTGACGGATTGTCACAGTTATTATGCTATGTTATGTTTTACATATTGTCATGTGTTCACCGTGTTTTATGTTGTGGGTAAGTCCGGCGGGGATACCTTTATTTACACTATTTGTAAAGCCAGGGTGACTTTGAGAGAAGTCCGTAAACCGGTTTAAACCCCCAGAGGTGTTTTTGCTACTGACCGTGCCAAGGCGGTACTCTCTTTGTCACCCTTCCTTTTGTTTGCCTTGCGTCTTTGTGCTTGTGATTTTGTTCATGTGTGGAGTGTTTGTCTCTAGTTCTTGTGTTTGTTGGTGTTTTCTGTGTTCATCTCGTGTGAGAGTGTGCATTTTGGGTTTGGGGAAACTGCTCTCAACATGAAAAAGACGAACTCGATGAAATTCAAAATGAGGCAGCAAGAATTGTCACTGTGTGAACAAAACTTGTTTCGATTATAAACCTGTATAGAGAAATTGGATGGGAATGCTTGTATATTATAATTACGATACTGTATGTATATGTTGAGATAATTCTGTAGTATTGTTAACAACTTCATCAATTGAATGTACCATACCATATGAGGAGAAGAACTCAATAAACTTTTAGCTTTCGTTCTAATCCTATAGTGATACTCTGTGGTTATCATGAATAATGTATACTTTTCCAATTAAAATATGTTTAAACTAAAATCAAAACTATTAAAGCACATATATCGGCAATGCTCTCGCTCTCAAAGATTTTTAAACAAAGGTATTACACAAAGCACCCTTTCTGACTTGGCAACCGGATGAAAAACGCTCTGAAAATATTCTACTACTGAAACACATGTACACAAATAATTAGGCATTCGAGATCATGAATTTCAGTACTTCTTGTTCTGAAAATTGAATACCGCTTAAGCCGGTGCTAGGGGGCGTGAGCAGTGTTGCACTTTCAATTACTGTTCATGAACAGACTCAATAAAACCGAGTCTGCAATTTTCTCTTTTTGTGTTGCAATTTTTGCTCTCGGGGGATCACCTCCCTTCAGAATTTATACCTACTCCTTACATGTCCCTCTATTAAGAATCTTCAAATAATATTGTTACATTGCAAAAACCTCTTGAATTTAGACGACTGGTTTTGGAAAAGATGTTAAATGTGTTTTTGTTTGGTTACCATAACAATAATATTTTTCCATGGATCCAGATTCTTTAGCAATCAATTATGATACAACATGATATAAATATTATGTATGTAAAACTTAGTAACATTCTATTTTGTAGTTTCGAAGATGTGATTTAAATTGACAGGCGGACTGACAGACGGCCGACCGTATACCTGAGCACACACAAGCTAAACTCCGGTCAACATAGACTGGCCCACAGCCAGGCAGACTATACACGTATCTAGTTTGTGGCGCTAATGCAAATTGGACGCCCCAGAGAGAGAGAGAGAGAGAGAGAGAGAATCGGACGCAATGCCCTACTAATATCGACAGAGTTTCTCTCAGACTGGTTCTTTTAGATATCCAGTATACATCGGACATCGGTTTATAGTCTTGTCCGAAGGATTTGTTCCGCGGCGGATCGAACCCGGGACCCTTGACGTTGTAGTCTAGCGCATTAGCCAGACAACAACGTCCGCCGGTTTATATAATGTATAATTAATAATGCATAGAATGTAGTTATTTGTATTGTGTTCAATTTATAAGCTGCTTCTTCGCTATTTTATATTACCTGTTAGTTCACATGAGTATGCTCAGGTTAGCTGTTTGTGATTGCTCACCGTCCGTCCGTCCGTCATCTATTACTTTAAACGGCATCTCCTCTGAGACCACAAGGCACAATGTAACTAAACTTTATAGAAATTACCTTTGTACCATGTTCTATCAAAATTGCTAAAATAATCAGGATCCATGCAGAAGTCTGGTTGCCATGGCAACCAAAAGTAAAATTTGTAAACATCTTCTCCAAAACCAGTATAAACAGTGGAGATTTACTGTATATTAGACAGAGTAATAGAACACATTACTTGAATCTATATTATATTGTCATTAAAACAACCTAAAAGTCTAACTGTTGAATGGAAAATTACAAACTTCGTAAAATTATTGGACATACCCATTTTCTCACTTTGTTCATCAAATATATAAAACAATTCATTAAAAAGGGATATGATCCTGTAGTACTACAACATACTGCATGTTGGTTGTGAACCCTTTTACAGTTGGCAATCACGCTGGCCTCTTTGCATGTACGCCGACAAGAAAGGTTTAGTACTCTATGAAGGCGACCTCTTAAATCCAGAAATGGAAGGAGAACGTCGGATATCTGTACTATTTCATTTTTGTCGTACCCTTTATTACTTTTCTACAGTTACTCTGTTTGCAGCTCAATCATTGAGTACACTAGCGATATGTGGATACAGTATGTTCAAATAAATGTTTTTTCGTTATACATGCACTTTACCATTGTATTTGCTGTCGCGGTTGTTGTAGATTAGTCGGAGAGGGGATACGTTTATTTACACTGTTTGTCTTTTAGGATGGGGATGGAATAAGTTGGGCGCCCATAAACCGGTTTAACCCCCCAGTGACTTTTGTCACTGACCGTTCCAAGGCGGTACTTCCATCTTCCTCCTATTGTATGTTTGTTTTGTCTTTGTGCGTCTCTTGTTGTTTTTTCTACTTATGTACATTTGCTGTTTCCTTGTGTTGCTGTTCGGGCGAGTGTTTGTTCTGTATTTGGTGTTTCCTGCATGACTCATTTTTGTACTTTTAGGCTAAAACAGATTCATAAAGTTTTCTACTGCAAACTTTGTAATATGTTATTGGCGCTCGCCGATATTTACATCGATCATTTATGGTGGCATATTTCTTACACCACTTTACCACTTAATTATTATGAAAAATTCCTGTTAATATATCACATAAATACTTAACTAGTTAAGTTTTCACGGTAACTTCCTCGTTATTATTCAGATTATTATCTGAAAAGTGCAGCTTAGAAACTTTTAGCAATAACCAGATAAATATTTTAACACGCATTTTGTCACGATACTGCTTTAAACTGCCATCAGAAAATGCATTAATCTTGTTATCTAACTTGTTATTTATCGTGAAACAGATAATTGAAAAGAAAAGTTTCATTGTTCCACTGATTTAAAGTAGAATATTATATTCGGATGACTGTGGCAGTGGTCCATTCATGTGCAAGTGTATAGAATATAACCAACCATTTCCGAAGAACATGATATCTATTTTTAGATAAGTTAACAAGAAAGGTTTCCAGAACTGTTTCGCGTTATTTATATTATGCGATGGCAGTATATGACACTGACAGGGCATTTGGATGCGATAAGATAATTATCAAGTTTTCATGAAAATATTCCACTTTCCACATAAATATTTGAGGCATTATTGAAAACGTTTCGTGGAAGCTAAGTGGTGTCAGAAATATGCCACCATTCATTTTCTTTGCAATCTGTCTGCAAATGTTTGTCAGCTCGCGGATACCGGGATGATTCTTAAGTATGAATGCTTGTGTCATATAAGAACTATACTTCTAGCGTCCAGTATTTTTAATAACCTTTTTTCTAGATTTAGCTCATCTGATACAAAATATGAGTTGCCGTGATACTGGTGTACCCTCCGTCCGTCGTCATTCACCGTTCCTTGTCAACAATTACATAATCTACGGCATGGTTGGTCCAGTTTGAATCAAACCTCACAGGATGCTCCTCCCCAATATGATTTGTTAAACAAACGGATTACTTAGTAAACAATCAAAATTGAAATTTGTTATATCTTATATTTGTTACATTTGTTATATTTTATAGAGGCTCTTCGATGTTTACATCGATCATTTTCTTGAATAAACTTTGGCATTGATGAGTGGACCAATTTGCATTATTATTCATGTATCTCTCTAGCGTCTGTTTCGCCCATATATTCCCACACTCCAATGATGGGGCATACATAAACAATACAGGCAAACACATCAGGTAAACGATACATTTGATCAGGGTATTCACTGTTTGCAATACCAATAAATAACAAAGGTTTTCATATATTTCTTGAAATAGACATGGATCCAAGCTCCACTTTAGACAAAATTCTCTTTTTGCATGGCTGCTTTTGTTTTCGAAGGATCTCCTACTTTCAGAATATATGTTCTTAACAACAGTAAGTGTTAAGTGCTGGTATAGCGGTCGTAGAAGGTTGGGACGTACTTAATTCTTAAAGTTGTTATACTTTCTTGTCCTTTAGGATCATCAGTATGACTGTTTTTAGTTATGAAACTTGAATACCGCTTAAGCCGATGCTAGGGGCATCAGTAGTGATGCACTTTTAATAACTCAATAAAACCGAGTCTGACATTATTTCTTTGTCACTTTGCTGCTTGTGCTTTAAAAGGATCGCCTACTTTCAGATAGTTATCTCGTATAATATAGAAGTTAAAAGCTTACAATTTGATAGCAAAATAAGACAAGAAAAATCTGAAGTCCAAGCAAAGAGATAACACGTTATTATTACATTTTTCTCTTGATAATAAAACTTCTCTGTTCGTAACAAAGCATGTTGATTCTACTGAATATCATATCAGAGTAAATTCCCTCTAAACCGCAATTATAGTAGAGAATAATTAAGATACCTTAGGCAGGTGACTGCTTAATGCAGGGTTAAAGTCATGCAGAAAGCTCATAGTGGAGCTTTCTGCATGATTTTCACCCTACATTAAGCTGCCAACTGTCTCCAAGACCGATACTTATACTAAATTGGTTTAGAGAGATTTCACTGTATACTATTATAGTACGATATTCTTCCCAAGTGTATTTTAACTGTTTGTAATTACAATAATATGAGCTCTACCACCAGGTGTTTGAAATTCATGCCATTTATCTGTCTTTATTGCCGAAGTATATTTATATGGTCTTAATGTTGTACAGGCAATACATTTTCTGTAATACGTTATGCTTTCAGTTTGTTCGTAAGACAAAGTAGATGATATTAAACGCCATAGTGCAGACGATAGAAGCAGTTTTTCTGGTATACATCGTATACCCAGTGAAACTGGTATTGTTGAGACAAAAGAGTGTATGTAAGCGCAACCGTCCGCGTCTATCTGTCAAATTTGTCGGAGCTATTATTTGATTTAGGCAGATTGCAGTTAAGTGAACAATGCATTTATTCATAACAACCTGTCTGTTGCGTACATGTATAGCTGCATTATATCGTTGTTGTTAATCACCTCCTTTCTGGCTTTCCTTCAATACAATTTGTTTAGTTTCCTATAAGGTTGTTGAATAACATTCGCACACAATGAAATCTGAAACTTACGTCTAAAATATGTTCATTGTTGACTTAGGCCGATTCGTTTTAACTTTTGAGACACTATAACCGAGTATCAAACAGTTTGGATCCTGATGAGACGCCGAGTAGCTGGGCCAGGATCGAAGCTGTCTGCAACTGTTTTTCAGGTCGCAGATACCAGGATGATAGTTAATTATAACGGCTTGTGGCCTAAAAGAACTATAACTCTAACGTCCCAGAATTGTAATAACCTCCCCTTTCTATATTTAGCTAACTTGGCGCGATAATAAACGGACCCATCGTCCGTCGTAGTTTGTCGCTTCTTGTATATAAATACATAATCTCCAAAATTATTGAGCCAGTTTGGATCAAACTTGACAGGATGAGCAATCCCAATTTGTTAAGTTTTACAACAGTTTGTATCTTAGCTAATCATTTAGATTATAGTCGATAAAGAAACACACTTCTCGTTTTTGGTGAAACTAAATGTATTTCACAATATATTTACATGATTATTCCTTGGCCGATCAGCTACTTACGTAGGCATATTTATGACATCATTTAACCACTATATTATCATGAAGGTTTTCTGTTAATATCTCACATAAATACTTAACTACATGTAGTTGTTTTTGCAATATTTTTCAGATAATCCTCTGAAAAGTGGCACATAGTAACTTTTCACGATAACCTGATAAATATCTTAGCAAGAAATTTGTCATAATACTGCTTTTAACTGCCACCACTTAATGAAATTATACCAACTAGTGATTTATCACGAAAACAGATGTATACATGTGATTATTAATTAACAACAAACGTTTCATGTTACCAACCCCAGAGACCTTCCTATCCTGCAGTGGTTCTTGGGCTTAATTGTCACAGAGTATATTTTTTGACGTAGATTATGCCCCTGCCAAGAACTAAAAGAAAGGCAGGTCGGTGGTTTTGATCCCATGCGCTACTTTGCAGCGAATGAGATTAGCCGAAATCATCTTCCTGCTATCATCCGTCATCACCATATCATCTCGTCATTCATCGGCGCTATATGACCTATTCAGTGTCGCAGTGCCGTAAAACCCAACTCACTCATGTTACCATTTATCTAAAAATAGAAAATTCTATTCGGATTACTGCGGCAGTGGCCCATTAATGCAGACTGGTATAGAACAAGCTATCTGTGTTTAGACAAGTAAACAAAACAGGTTTTGAGAAATGTGTCGTGTTATATATATTTGACGCGATAAAATAACTATCAGGTTTTCATGAAAACATTTCTAACTTTTCACGAAAGTCAGGTGGAAAGTGGTGTCAGAAATATGCAACCATAATTATTAATGTGTTGTGAGTTGTGCACAGACACTAAAGTGTTTCTGTCAAACGTTGGTAGATTATTCTCTGAAATATGTATACGGGACTGCCCATGTTATAGTTGTTGATATTTTGCCTATCGTTCAGTATGTTTTCTAACTATTTTCTAGCAATATGTTACATAATAGAGCTTAAAAATCATATTGATGATGCAGGGTATAAATACCCAAGCCTTTCCTCAGATTTGGTGATCGGTTTATGTTACGGTGTTGAGAATGGCTAACATGGTTTTCCCTTTTCTGAACTATTTAGAAACTGAACTGTTCCTTCGTTAAACAGACACTATACAAACATATTCCACGCTAGCGACTAGGTGCACATACGGTGTACTAATCATGGTGCTCAAACTAAGGCCCGATACAGGCGTTGTCATCTGCATCAATTGTTCTCAATTTGGTTCAGGGACGTGACAAGAGTGCCAACACGTTTGGATATTGATTAGGTGTGCTGTTGCATCCTGGCACTAAGGTTGACGTGTTGATCATCATTATCATTATATATTCTCTTTTTTTATAATTATTGTCATTATAATTATCATCAACATCACCTAGTAAATATGTTTGTGTGTTTCTGCTTTGATGATTACCTCTTTCGCTGCCAATGTCGCATATGTGACTACCTATGCAAACTGTTTCGATCCAGATGAGATGCCGAGTAACTCGGTGTGTCATCAACATTCAACCTGTTTGTCACTATAAATGTTGTTTTTTAAAACAAAAATGAAGAAAAAATAAAAAATAAAATTGTAGCAGATGACAAAGTTTGTAGACGACCAAATTTGACAGGGAAAGATTTACAGTTTTTTATATACAATGTTGTTGATATAATTTCGTTCATCTTATATAACGCCGTTTTCGTGGTATTTGCTTGTCATGTATGGTCCCTGTGTCTACATCATCCCATCGGAGTGTAGCATCGGTATAGCTGTATCAGGAAGACACGCCGACTCCATGTAACTGAAATAATATAACCGTGACGTTGAATACCAGTCACAAATATGCATTGCAGCTGCATTTCAGACAACAGACACAACGCCTACAAAACGAATTTCCCACGAGGCTATTACAAAATTGCTCAATTTACCATTGCTTTTTCGCTGTCAATGGCTAATCTGCAATGACATTTGCAAACAATTCAGATCCAGGGGGGACGACGAGAAAGTCAACGTCTCATCATAATCCGTTTTAGAACACTAAAATACATGATAGTGAAAGCTTAAAATAATGTTTTACCTTACGGGAACAATGTAATATGTTACTATCTCAGTCGTCGGCGGCCATGTGACAGTAGGGTTGGTGAGTGCCATCCCTGGAGAATAATACTTATTGTTATATTCCAAGAGATAGACATCTATACAGTTGGATACCATTGTGTGAATTGCCTTTCTTAACCACCTGTAACCCTTAATGTGCGAGAACGGAGTAGGCTATATACGACATTTACAAACCAGACACATTGGCTTCTCGAGGGCGGGGGGGGGGGGGGGTATCAGGTATGTACGGGTTTCCATTGTAATTTCTTTCGTCAGTGACATACTTTGATTCAATTAATATTCAGAAAATGAGGAACCCGTTAAAATATTCAGCGAATTAAAGGTTTAAATTAAATTTTGACAAAAGAAAATTAGTCCACTTTTAGCATTTGAATTTTGCATTATCCTCGTTTTGTTCTGAATACAGTTTAAACATAGTAAGAAGTAAACATGTGTTACAGTTGAACTATACACATATACAGCTTGTGTGTTTATACCAGGAATAATGTAGCATACGTTTCGTTTGTTTCAATTGCAGACCAAGAGCAGTATATTCTCAAAGCTTCCTGTTTGAGTCAGTTATGAATGTACTCAGGGTATTTTCCAATGGAAGTTTTGCGAGGGATGTGAGCACGTGTTTAAACTCGCGCGCGTGCGTGTGGGTCTTTCTCTGTGTGCCTTTTTAATGTCGAAAACATGTAATAATTATCACTTTTTAATTAATGCTCAATTTTTTTAACTACATATCATCTGAAGTATTTGAGATATGGTATTAAATAAGCAGTCCATTACATGATAACTTAATATACAGACTAAGATTACTTCAGATTACAATCCTCATATTCCCGGATGAAATACAATCCCTGTTTGTATTTGGATTTGCACAATACAATATTGCAAGAATTTTAATGCTAACATAAATAAACATGCATTATCTGTTCCTAAACAAATTGTTGTTAAAACTGAAATATTTGTTTTTTTCTAATTGCAGGTATTAAACATTAACATTAGTTTATCTCCCATCGAGAGATTGCAGGTTAGATGTTGTGGCATGTCCTGTCCACTGTCCTGGCTCAGCTCTGTATGGAATCTTGCTAAATGAATGTATTAATCAAGAGCTAACAACTCTGATTTGCTTGCACATATTAGGAACACTACAGCTAGATACAAATTATTATGTTCCAAACTTGGTTGGTAGTCCACTGCCAATGTTTTGCTATATTGGGCTAATACGACTTCTTCTTTAACCTTCAGCACTACTGGTAAAACTGTAACAACGTTTGCAAATAGTTTGCATTGAAATTCCATTGAGATGCAGTTCAACCCGGTGTCTCCATTGGATAAAATATGTCATTATTCTGACAATTAGGTTTATAAAGATATGAATACAAATATACTCTTAGAATTGAAGCAGACATTAATATGTGTTACGACAATTTATCACAGTATAAAATCTTACACTATCCGAAGAAAATGAATGATCTGGTATCGAGTCACAATACCGTCTCCGAAAACTAACGCTATACCAACAAGCTTACATGGCCTTTAAACATAGAAGTGGGGAAAATGGATAAACAGACAAGACCAAAGCTATTTCCACATCATTTAAGAGGGGATTTGTTGTGGCGGAGAGACGATTATAAAGAGTGGTTACAACATAGGGTTTGAAGAAATGAGGAGTTTAGTATACGAGTACGCAGGTTTGTCTGTTGCTTTGTCAAAGATATATAGCTGCTTAAAGATGTTAATATATTGTACCCGCACAACATCATATCTTGTTCTGGTTATATGATACACAATGTGAATATCTTGTATATATATTTGGATAAGAAAATTAAATGGAACCACCCGTGTTAAACAACGAGATGGTGTATTGGCGTACAATGCATGGTGTTGTGTGTAATCAGCAGACTATGGTCTCGGTAGGTCTAGTACCATGTCTGAATTCAAATGATCCATATTTCCATGCAATTCTAGATTTTTTATCAAAACCTTTCGGTCAATATCACATTCACCTCTAAGTTACTGACCCTGCATTAAATGTTGGACGTAGGCGCTATCCCACGGCTATACAATCCATTCAGACTTCATTCAGTAGCGAAAGGACACCGAGATTCGGAGCCATATAGAGGTTATGGGCTATGTAATAAGCACACAGTTGCGCAGGGTTATTTGAAAGAAAACATTAACATTTTACAAATGCCTTTGATTTTGTTTTAGATATTCTATCTAGTAATATCATCCCATTATCTCTTTTCCTGGTTATTGTATTTGCCAAATAATACATCGTCTGCGAAAGAAATAAAGTTTGTTTCTGAAGTTGTACCAAATTTATTAAGAGAGACGGTTATCATTCAAATGTGATGCTAAAACATTCAGTGTTAAATCAACGCACGGATTACGCAGTTAACAGTGTCTATATCAAAATAGCAATCGAGAAAGAAGTGGTTCGTTCTGGATATGAAATTAGTCTATATATTTACTTCACAACAGCAGGTATTAAGTGCTTGTATGGCGACCGTAAAAAGACGCCCGTACTTCATTCTCAGTGTTGTTATATTTTCTGGTCCTTTGGGATCATTAGTTTTGATGATATTAGTTATGAAAATTGAATACTGCTTAAGCCGGTGCTAGGGGGCGTGAGTAGTGTTGCACTTTTAATTTCTCCTCATGAACAGACTCAATAAAACCGAGCCAGGCAGAACAATCTTTATTGTTTGATATATCAACAGCCATCCGTACGCTCGCGTATAGTCGCCTTATACAGCCGTTAAAAGTAAAAACAGCGTGTAAGAATCTTCTTAGATGGAGCTATTGTTCGTTAAGAAGATCATTTTCTGGAAAATCAAGAAAAAATAGTCATTTCAAGACGCACAAAGAGGTTATGTTAAGAAAAGTGTCAATTTGTTTACCGGGACTGTTGATGTCTATGTGATACACCCCACCATTGTGATTACCGAAAGGATTTGATAAACTTTTTCTGGCATATACATACTTATGTATAATTACGACGGGCGATACCAGGGACATCATCAAAAGGACATGTACATTGTATATATTAATGATCGAATAAAGCACGCGGTTATGTTAATACTGCAGACCAAAATACAATTGGTATCCCTTAGCACTCATACAAAACATAATCAAACTTACCCTTTCTTTGACGCTCTGATTCCTACAATTTACCCCAAAAAACTCAAATTGAATAAAGTTAACCCGTCCGACAATTATGCAGCTTTTCTTGATCTAGACCTTAAAATTGATAATGGAATGATTTCTTCTAAAATATATGACAAAAGAGATGATTTTGATTTTATTATTGTAAATTTCCCTCATCTTGACCGAGCTTTTCCCCATGACCCATCTTACGGGGTTTATATATCTCAACGTATTCGTTTTGCTCGAGCTTGTTCATCTATTGACGATTTTAACAGTCGAAATCTCATTTTAACTGAAAAGCTGCTTAAGCAAGGATATGGATACCATAAACTAAGAAAAACTTTCTCTAAATTTTACTATCGAAATCTCTCACTTATTGGCAAATACTTACTGTAATCTCAAGGTGCTCCTGCGCCACGGTATTTCACATCCTGAATTTTACGGTGATGTGATTTACAAACTTCGTAAAATTATTGGACATACCCATTTTCTCAATTTGTTCATCAAATATGTTAAAATTTTTTTTAAAAAGGGATATGATCCTATAGTACTACAACATACTGCATGTTTGGTTGTCGACCCTTTTACAGTTGGCAATCACGCAGCCCTCTTTGCATGTATGCCGACATGTCTTGTCATAGTACACTATGAAGGCGAGCTCTTAAATCCAGAAACTGAAGGAGAACGTCGGATATCTGTATTATTTCGTTTTTGTCGTACCCTTTATTACTTTTCTACAATTACTCTGTTTGCAGCTCAATCATTGAGTACACTAGCGATAGGTGGATACAGTTTGTTCACTTAAATGTTTTCGTTATACATGCACTTTGCCACTGTATTTGCCATCGCGGTTGTTGTAGATTAGTGGTGTTTTCTGCATGACTCATTTTTGTGCTTTTAAGAAGACATCTTCATAGAGTATTAAGTATTTTCTGTGGTCGCCCAAGCAAAGAGGAAAGCATAATGACCAACTGTAAAGGGATCGACCACCAAACATGTAGTGTGCTGCAATATAGAGGGTCATAGCCAATTTTAATGAATTGTTTTATACGTTTGACAAAGTATCAAAATATGTTTGTCCAACAATGTTTCGAAGTTTGTAAATGACATCACCGTAAAACTCCGTATGTGAAATACTTAACTTTAGAAAAGTACGTAAATTACAATTGTATTTGCTGATAAGTAGAACATTACGGTGGTAAAAGTATTTTAATTGATTAAATAGGCAAAAGAGCTAGTTGTCCGCCCTTTAATGATTGGTTGAAACAAATATCTAAGAGTCAAGTATTGATATTAGACCAGTGCAGATGTATAAAGTTTACATTTTATAAAAAAAAATTAAAGTCCAATAGTAATGATTTAGCATTCAAGTGCGTTTTATATAGTTTGGTTTTATTGAGTAATGTTTCAACATTAATCTCCAAATTGACGTATGCCTTTTACGTGCGATGTTATGAAATGATATAATTTGACCTGCCGTATGTAGGTTAATTAGGAGACATTCGTATCCAGTCGTTTTTAGATCTCATCATACTCACGGACTTTATGCAGAACGCTTTCGTCCTGAATTAAGCTGCCATTGTCGCAGGCCGACTGAGGGTCTAACTCACAACGAGCCACTAGTCTGTATCAATTGTTTATTCTTCTAATGCCATAATGCTACGCCCAAACATGGAACCCAGAAAACTGCCTCAATCTAGTGGCTAACATTCACCTGTCGAATTGCCAGACTTCACAATCCGACCACACCTATCAATAACTCGTGCATTTCAGAAAAGTGGACTGCCAGGTCAGTTAGCCATTACCCAAACTTACAGTGGACAACTAATTTACAGACTGGACACCACTGACCCTTAGCCTACACTGTCCCACTATAAGACATAACTATACAAGGGTAAGCAAGTACAAAACTTGTAATTAAAAGCAATAAAAGTATTCACAGCCATCTGCCTTTGCCACCCAGAAGTATGCCCCGTTTTGGTGGTTGCATTACCGGGGGATTTCTTTATTTTCACAACCAGCAATAGTCACGATAACAGATTTATTAGTTCAAATTTATTATCTGTGTGATGTGGGCTTAATCTCATTCACTTCCACTACCAGCTGAGATAAATGCTTGCAATGCACTCTGTTGTCAGAATGTGAATCCATAATGACCTTTGAACCTGACTGTATCTAGGAGAGACTCAGAATCAACCAATTAGGACCCAAAGCGTTTGTAACTCTCTGTATTACTGGTAAAGAAATGGAAGAAAATCCCCTGAAACCTGAAGCAGATATTCATTTGTTGACAAAATGATTGATATAATTGCATGCTTATGGCACGCCTGATGCATTTATAGCCGTAACTTTCGCTCAAACTGAAATAAAAACACCAAACAAACACAAACAAAACAAATATTCATTATGTTATATGAAAGGTCAGGCAATAAAACAATGATTGTCCAGATGATTCAGTTCATTCAATTGCTTTTGGGATAATACGGTTCATGCATAAAATAGGTGTGAATAAAATATCATGAGGTTATACAATCCAAATGTATGAGTATGATTTAACCTTTTCCCAACAAATACGCCTTGCTACGCCTCTACAAACAGCGTAGATTCAGATCAGATGGCTCCTATAGCAGCCGTCTGATCAAGGTTTGCTCTGTTCGCTTATGATATAATTCTACAGTTTCTGCCAAAGATTTCTGTGTTATTATGCTATTATGACAATTTATCTAATTAATATTCATGAGTAAAGGGTTAAGAGGAGTATCTCTTTTGTTTCATGTCTTTGAAATATGTTGAAACACATTTGTACCGAATATTGGTAATATTGAACATTTTCTAGTTGAACATTTAGTAGGAAATAATGAATATGTATTAGCTAAAGTGTCATAGCACACAGATAGGCTATTTGGTGTTGATGGAAATATATTGTAGAGTCAGAGCTAGTATAATTTCATAAGAAAACGGAGTAGAGCAGTTTATTAAGGACTTGGTCTTTCATCAGAATCCATGCTGTGTAATCCTTAGTCGATAGCATCTCAAACGTTTCAACAAAAGGGAAATAAATTGAAATATATCCTGATCAGAATTCGAACGGAAAGCATTGTTTTTTTGCAGAAAAAGATGGCAATTTCACTTAGGGCTCAACACGAATGAGTAATGCTAGAACTGTTAGGCTCGCTGTTAGTATAATATGATTCAGCGAGTGGAATCCAATCTTGTACTGTTTCCTGAGTGCGTTAAAGAATCAGAATTAGGGATTCCAGTCAAAGTTATTCTGCATCTGAATCCATGCCCGGATGTCCATTAGCATTAATTGAACATCAAACACTCAAATGGCTGGCAGTAGGTCGGTGGCTTTACCTTGATGTTCTTCTCTGTATCAAACAATGCAATTAGATCCATGCACAGACAAACCTCTGGGGTCTTCCCCCACCTGTATTAATCTGGCATACTTCACAATCATGAATAGACGTTATATTGCTGTTAAAAGCCTTAACTCTGACGTCATTCGACTGCACAATTACGAGCTTCGGAATGATATAGACTTTACTTGTTCTAGGGCTAAACATGCTGCCCACTGGAATCCAGTTTAATCCTATCATAAATATTCATTAGCTGAAGTGTTATAATGGCATATGCAGACAGGATATTTTTACATTAGTAGAAACTGTATATTTAGATATCTATTATTCCGTAAGCAAACACAGTAAACTCTGATCAGAGGGTTCATACAGAAGCCGTCTGATCTGGGTCTACCATGCTTGCTAATACATGTAAGGCGTTTCATAAAGGAAAGTGTTGATATTTCCCTTTTGAATATTCGTTTGAGAAATAATGACATCGTGAATATGTAATAGCTGATTGTTTATAATGACATCGTGAATATGTAATAGCTGATTGTTTATAATGACATCGTGAATATGTAATAGCTGATTGTTTATAATGGCAATGTACAATGGATGATTGGCAGTGGTTGCCTCTGTAATCAGATCTATTATAATTGCAAAAACAAACAGAACAGAATCTGATCTGGCTCTATTCTTTAAGCAAAGGCTTTAAAATGAGGGACATGGCTCGCTGTGTACCACATGAACTTCAGACGTTATTTCAAATAAAACAGAAATGGAGCTGAATTCAAACAAGAAGCAAAATTAATAAACCATATTTCATTTAAACCATAGTAAACGTACGACACTATGGTTGCATCAATGCATTAATACAATCATATGATACCCTGAACAGAGTCAAACTGTATAACAGGGAAGACAGTTCGGCTGATATCGATCTACATTGTCTGTGGGCGCACTGTTTATGCTGCTAGGGTTGTGCAGTTTTGTGTGGCATCTTCTGCCAGACTTTGATTTTCTTTTTCTCAATGTTCATTTTGCGTCATTGAATTATTTGTGTGTTATTTGTGGGTTGCACTTAGTTTCGGGACAAACCAAACGCATAGTTGTGAACTGTTTGTACTGTATCCAAATAGTCCATCTGCCTATATTATAAATGAACGAAGACATTCGAAAAACGACGCCTACTCTCTGTCTACCAGACGGTTCCGAAATAATTCGCAAATTCTATGTAATGTTTTATTGAAAATGGCTGAAGAAATGAATCAAAACTTTTATGAGGCTTAGAAACTTATGGAAAGTAAAAACCTGCAAGAAGTGTCTAGCCGTCTTCGACTCTACAGAGATGAACGAAAGTAATTTCAGTTTTGGAACTATGTATGTCTGAGAATCAAATATATAAATTCACCAGATAAAACTGAAGCTTATTCAATGACATACAGCCGTAAAACATCATGTATTATGGTATCCCGTCCTTTTTTGGATTCAAATAGTGATATAAACGTAACAAAATGTCGAAATATGTAACAGTAACACTAGTTTAACCCTTTACTCCATAAATACACCTTTCTATGACTTTCGAAACAAAGACACTCAGACCAAATGGCTCCTGTTGGAGCCGCCGGATCAGGGTCTGCTCGGTTTGCTAATGAAATAAGACATGGTTTTATAGTTTCTGCCATGGTCAATATGCCTTTGTTCTTAATGTAATTATAAAGATACATTTATAAAGATACAAATTTATGTAGCGCTCTTTTCACATATGAAATGTGCGTTCAAAAGCGCTTCACATGAATAAATAACAAAAACAAAACCGAGTATATTCAATGCATATAAAATAATAAAAACAATATATATTTAATAAATATATATCGATAAGAATAATAAAAATGTAATTAATTTAAGAATCACAGGTAAGCTCACACCATCCTTCTCAATACGGTTTTCTGGCTGTGTCATATTATACTATATATTATATTTGTCAGCGCACTCAGATCACCAAAATTTAAATGTAACATTCTATGCACAGTGTCAGTACGTCACACAGTTATGACCGAGAATCACCTGAGATTGGTATATGTTTGGCATACAACACTACACAAAAATATTGCCGCACGTATGTAGGACAATGGGTTAATAGAATAAAATTATGTCAATTTGTAGGTCATGCATATACACTACGCAATGCAATACAAAAATACAAATGAACATCCGTTTTATAAGAAATACCAATGTGCAACCCTCTCCAGACAAACAATATTCGATCCCCAATGACAACGAAGGTGTACACAAACAATAACCCGTTTCTGCTACATTCCTCCGTATGTTTTTCAACTGAGTTGTAATAAAGCATATACAAAGATTATTTAGGGATTGAATGCCCTATTTTGGGCACCCGGAAAGCTTAGCCAACGTACGAGAACTAAAGAGGGTATCCCGTATACTGTTCCTACAACATATACCATAGGAAAAATGACATAAAAGAATACTATTGGACCAATTGACACTGATTGAGACACTGACCGTACAGGTTTGACCTACCCACTGCACAGATATTAAATGACCCAGTTCGCGCAGGTAAGCAAACTAAGAAACCTTGGCGCTAGTTGAGGACAGGGTAGCAATGCAAGCAAGGGGTACCAATGTACATAGGGGTTCCCTGTTTGACAACAAAACTGCCACCCCCGTCAATGGCAGGGAAACCTCGCTGACACAATTAATATCCATGTATTCATTATGTCTTAATAAATATTCATGGATTAAAGGGTTTATCAATCCAGAAATGCCGTGTTTAGTTTAACGTGAATACAGTAGTAGAATCTCACATTCATTTTTTCATTCTATTCTTCATTTCTTAAATTGCGATATAAAATTGTATTTTATTTAAATGTTTAAATGGGTCCGTTTGTATGTATTTCTGGATGTTTGGTGTCTGTCTATTTGTCTAATCTATTAATGAATCTATCGACCTAACTACCTCTCTATTTATGTATCTACCTATCTACCGACTTATCATCAATCAACCTAAACACACACTCGCCCCTCCAACTCTTCTCTAAACCAAACCATCCGTCCGGACAAGAGGAGACAGCCAATATTTTATTGTTTGTCCCTTGGTGTAAAAACCGAATTTCTCCATCCATGACGACGCAGCTGGACTCTGCTTTAAGGTCCTGTATGGTATGATTCTCATGGGCACTTCATTTGTTTATAATAACAATACCATGAGCTCGAGTACCAGTACCAAACATTTGCGATGCAGTTCATGTCATATAGCTGTCTATATTGCCAAAGTGTACTGGTTTTGCCATATTATTGTACAGACAATAGGTTTATCAGAAGAGCATGTTTTCTGTTCATTTGACAAAACAGATGACATTAACCCTTCGCTTGCTATTCACGTCAATATACCTACCTGTAAATAGTGAGGACCCAGATGAGACAGCTCCTGCAGGGGCTGTCTCATCAGGGTATGCACTATTTACAAGTTGATTGTGCAACCAGTGCATTCCACAGCAGTGATTTCACAGCGAAATACTCGTACACAGTGAAGATATATGTAATTATACAACAGGGCATGGGTAAAGAAGGAGAAATGTATTATAAATTCAGCAAGAGAAGGGTTAAAATAGATTTCCGTTATTGCGTAAGCGGATGAAACTGTGGTGTATGCCTAATGAAACTGCTTTTATGTGTATGAAAGCTCAACCTTTAGCACGCCTGTCCCAAATGACAGGGCTATGATTTGCCACGGGCTTATTTCAATCTGCTGAGCCAACTTTTGTTGGTAGACACTTTAATCGACTTGACTTGTCACAGATGATTTATCTTGCATATATCTTCAACAGAACAGTCATAGTATCGAACAGTTGCGATCCACCTGAAGAATCGCGGAATTGCGTGGCTTCTTATTTGGATCCAAACGGTTTGCATAGGTAATCTATGTTTTTATTCTGCTGGAACTTCTCTTAATCAATAAGTCAGACAAATATGTTACTTCAAAAACAAAACATCTTGTCCAATAACTTAACTTCCTGTTTTCTGAATTCAATATCATGTTTTCTTAAGAGATATCTTGCTCACACAAGTTTAATATTGTTATATTAATATATTGCATAGCATGCTCATTTTAATAATATTATGTTGATAGACAAGGAAATTATACGAACCTACATGGCTAACAAATTTGAGTTGTGGAAGAATTGTGCATAACGTATACTCTTGTGCGTAATCAGCAGCCCATGACTTCTAGTGGGATTGCGAGATGGCCGGTACGAAGCCTCATTTCCAGTTATCCCTTTCTGCTGATTCTAGCAAATTTAATAGATCAACAACTCATTACAATCCCATTATATGTGTGTGTAATTTAAACACTGTGCTCATTTGGATCTCGAATGGCTACACCCGAGGTTTTGTATAGAAAATAACATCATTTCACGTTTCGTTTGTTCAAAATCTTCACAGAAAAATATCGCAGGACAATCAGAAAAATCTTTAGCGCATATAATGTCAGAGAATCACGTGACTATGTAGTGTAATCTATATAGAAATGGTATAAAACCATCCTTTACCAAAGGACCGATCTTTTCAACATTTCGCAAGGAACAATGATGCTAAAATATAACACGTTCGACTTCAATCAGCAAGCATAACATGTTATCGCGGTGCTAGTTAATCACATGACCATGTAGTGTAATTATACACCCCACAACGGAGTTTGTGGGGGGTGTTATACTGGAATCAGTTTGTCCGTCTGTCCATCCGTCTGTCCGTCCGTGGACACACTTTTGTCCGGCCTTCTTCTTCTACAGTTTTGCTTCAATGTTGTTGAAAATTCATATATAGCCATATGACCATATAAACCTGTGCACCGCATATTTCCGTTATGATCGAACCACTACTTCAGGAGTTATCTCCCCTTTTTAGTCCCCTACCAATGTTTTCCGGTTTTCTGGACTTTTTATGGAAGTGACTCGAGATATCAACTCTATATTCAGTACAAAGCTAAATCGAGATAATAAATTCTGAAGGGTTGTGATCCCCCGAAAGCAAAAATTGCAACACAAAAAGAGAAAATTGCAGACTCGGTTTTATTGAGTCTGTTCATGAGCAGTAATTGAAAGTGCAACACTGCTCACGCCCCCTAGTTACAGCTTATATTATAATCTCAGTCCGGTTGAATAATTATTTCCAGAGTTATTGCCCTTGAACTTTAATTTTTTTCTTCAAATTTGGGATTTTCCAGACTTTTTTGGAAGTGGTTGCAGATATTCACTTTATATTTGGCATACATCTAACTCTAGATGATTTACAGCTTAATTCCCAATCTCAGTCTGGTTGAATAATTTTTGCCAGAGGTTTGGCTCTTGAACTTTAATTTTTGTCAACTTTTCAATTTTCCGATCTTTCTTTGGAAGTGGTTGGAGATATTAACTTCATATTTGACATAAACATAAATCTAGATGAGGTACAGCTTAAGTTCAAATATCGGTCTGGTTGAATATTTTTTGTCAGAGTTCTTGAACTTAATGTTTTTCTGAAAAGGTACCTAGCTTTAGAACTTTGGATTTGACAAAAACCTCATGAAAGGGTCTTATTTCTCTGAATTATTCTTCATTTTTATTACATAAATTGGGTTGGGGCATGTATTGTTTTTAAATATCTTCATGTGTCTGTATGTACATATGTTCAGATTGATGATAGGTGTTCTGACAAGCAGACAGGTGGGGTATTCGTTAGCCTGTGGCTTACAGTTCTAGTTTATAAAGAAACGTTTTTAAAGTTCTTTTGAAAACATTTCTTTTAACTACTTTTCACAGAGAAAAGTTGTGTTGAAATATAATATCACTTTAGACTTCATTCAGCAAGTAAAACATGTTATCGCGATGCAAGTGAATCACGTGACTACGTAGTGTCATTTTTATAGAAACATTAAACAATATTTTGACAACTTTCACAAGGAAAAGTGAGTGATGCTAAAATATAATATCACTTCAAACATAATTCAACAACCATAACACACCCAAAAGTGATGGAGAAGTGATGCTCCGGATACAATCAGATAGTTTACACAACATGCTTATATAGTAAGCACCTCTAAAAGATCAGATCTATATTATTCCATAGGCAAACATAGCAGACCCTTATCAGTCAGCTCCTATAGGAGACGTCTGATCTGGATCTACTCTGTTTCAATATCGGTATTGAAAGGCGGTACTCTCTTTGTCATCCTTCATTTTGTTTGCCTTGCGTCTTTGTGCTTGTGATTTTGTTCATGTGTGGAGTGTTTGTCTCTGGTTCTTGTGTGTCTGTTGGTGTTTTCTGTGTTCATCTCGTGTGTGAGTGTGCGTTTGTGTGTGTGGTTGTGTGTGTTTATGTGTGTCATGCTGTCTATCGGTGTTTTGGAGGTGGTTGCGTCTTGTGTGTGGCTTTGCCTGCTTGACTTTACTACTTTTTCATTGGAGAAATGTGGCAGTTTAAAGCAGGGTGAAAGCCATTTAGACAGCTCCTCTATGATTTGTTTGCATGACGTTCACCCTGCATTAAGCAGCCACCTGCCTTAAAGTATCTAATTGTTTCTCTACTAGAATTCCGGTTTAGAGGGGTCAAACTGTAGATTTTATTCAATCTGGTTATTTAGCCCAATTATCTCTTTCCTTGGGTATTGTGTTTGTAAAATAATAAATCGTCTCTCAAAGAACCATCGTTCGTTTCCGAAGCTGTACAAGATTTATTTAGACAGAAAGTTATTAATCAAACTCGATGTTAACCCTTAACCATTTGCATGCTACGCGCGACATACCACGCATTTTCAAACAGTTTGTATCCAGATGAGACGCCGACTAACTCGGCGTCTCATCAGGATCAAATCTGTTTGACCCTCGTATAATAGTTTCTCAAACGCTTGACTGAATCGAAAGTCAGCAACAACTGTAGCAGATTAGAGTTTGGGCAGGCATAATTTTTCCAGCAGGTTAAGGGTTAAGTGATAAATCCACGCAGTGGTTAAATGGCTAAGTGGCTAACAGTATCTAATCAAAAGGAAGCTCTGGTAGAAGCGATTGATTCTTGATTTATGACTGGTTGCAGAGGCATTCTGTGAAAACTAAGAGTGGAATATTTTACACAATGATATTAGACAATATAGTTTAAACCCTTCACCGCCTAAACAATTTGTTTCATTCAAATTCTTTACCAAATATCATCAATGTGCCAATTTGATTGGATCCTGATGAGACGAACACGGTAATATGACGAGTGTGTAGCACTTTATTAACACCCAGAACACATTTAGGGTTCAGTTTCTAGTTTTACTCTTGATTTATCAACTTATATGTTTCTCTTGACCTTTAATTACATATTTGCCTCATGAATATTCATGTACGAAATAATGACACCATACGTATCAATTATATGATTTTTGTAATGACATATGGGGGCAGGCTTTTGTGGCCATTGCAGAAAGTATAGTTTAGTAAAACAAATCGAACCATGATCAAACGACTCCTAAAGGAGCTTGGTCTTCTGTTTGATAAAGCGTGAAAACTGTTTCTATCAGGCAAGGGGTAAAGTATTGACTTTATAAAGGGAAGTTGAATCACATTTTCTAGATTATAGTGTTGGATATGACAAAGCAGAATGATCTCCCACTTTCAGGTAACAATGACTTCACAATAGCAGGTGTTAAGTGCCGGTGTGGCGGCAGTAAAACTTCATTATCTGTGTTGTTATATGTTCTGGTCCTTCGGGGTCATTAGTTTTGATGTTATTTGTTTTGAAAGTTGAAAACTGCTTTAGCCGGTGCTAGAGGGCGTCAGTAGTGTTGCACGTCTCATGACCGGGCTCAATAAAACCGATTCTGCAACTTTCTCTTTTTGCACTGCTACTTGTGCTGTAAAAGCATCTCCCACTTTCAGAATATTATCCCTTAGCCTGCTATGAGGTCTCTTTAAGCTCCGATCTGTTGACGTCGTCATTTACTTCTGCTTCGTTCAAACTTTTGAGATATTATTGACTGAATGTCAAACAGCTTGGATCCCGATGAGACGCCGACACAAACTCTTTAATCACCTCCCTTCTCCGAGTCGGGAAATATCTGTATGGCATTCAACGAACAGATGGTTTTTAATCTTTCTATATTTTACTTAAACGGATACATTAACGACGCCTACACTGTCTACCAGACGGTTGCGTAATAATTTGCAAACCCTATCTTAACAAAGAGTGGAACACAAGTATCTTTGTTTTATGAGGTTCAGTACAATAAAGAGAATACAAATCTGTAGAAAGATTTTTAGCTGTCATCAGGTTGTCTTCAACTCGACGAGGCTGAATGAAAGTAACTTGAAATAGAAGTGGTTTACGTCTGAGATGCAAATACATGAATACATTATATACAACAGCTGCTAATTTGACTATTTCAAATATTTCATAATTAAGTACGGTAAATAAATAAAGGTGCGTTTTCAAATACTAAACATTGTCAAACGTTACGTTGTGACTACTCTTTTGAAGAGACGATTCTAAAGAGTGGTCACAACATACATACATGCGATGTAGACATACAATAATTATTCTTAAATGATTTAATACTTGACAATATCTTAACTCAAACATCTTATTTAGGCCTCTGGTGTTGTAGCAATAACCACACCATCCGTCTTTGAGGATTAAACGTACACAAAGACCTAAACACACAAGGGCAACCGCTTCATTACTTCATGAAGTCTCTGCCCTGCTGAATATTAATATATGATATAATGACATCATGAATAGTTATAAGCTGCAGTTGTATAATGGTATATATACACATCGTAATCTACATGGCTTCTAGGCTAAGTTCGCTATTGCTGCAGACATAGTTGAGTTCGATTTATAATAATTGCATAACCAACAGAGCCGTTTGATATGGATCTACGTTATTTGCAATGCATTTGCTCCTAAGGAAGACAATGGTTTTAAAAGACGACTTTTACAGAGGCGCCAAAAGGTGTCAATGTGAGGAAATAGGTTAAGGTAGTACCGCCGAATAGTATACATTCCCGTTAAATTGTTTTAACACATAGTATAAAATCCCTTTTACATAATTAGTAGAATCTCACACTCGCTTGTGTTGTATTTTAATGCATTTAAACTTCTGAAAGAATATATGTTGGATTTAGATCCACATATGTATCCGTTGAGAAGTGAGGCAGGACATGCAGAACTGCTCCATGTCTGCTCAATGTCCGACAGTCCACATGCTGTATTATCATTGTGACCAAAATGTGTCACAGTGTCCATAAAGAAACTCATCGAAAAGAAACGACAAGACGGGAACTCATGTGTTTCACAAAAATAAGCAAACACGAGCAAAAGCACAAACACAAAGGCACAAAACAAACACAAAAGCAAGTCACGTGACGTAACGTAACGTCATGTCACGTAACGGCACCAGATGATTTTGAATATAAAGGAAATCCAAATTCAATGAGTGGCAGTAGAGCCAGTCGTACTTTGCTTAAAGGTCTGTTATGGATCTAGAAACAGATATTGCAAAAATTTGGAAAACAAAAAAACAGTAGCCTGAATATTATTTTAGTCTCTATATAAGATAAGTGCATATTGGCGATTGGAGAAACAAAGAGGATTACTCTCAGTGAATGATTGTTCAATAGAAAAGCCATAATCCTCCACTACACCAAATGTCTGTCTAGACTTGAAATTGCTACAGTGTTAAAGTATGAGGCGTTACAGTGTTTGAAAAACTGGTGACTAGAACCTGGTCGTTTATCTGACTTTCGGTCTCCCCTACTTATTTTCGATGGCGGTTTTACCACATTCTCACGACTCTTTAATCTGTTTCTGCTCAGTGTTCCTATGTTTTCGCCAGGATCATTAATACATAGGTTAATGCACATAAATATGTATATATCATTACAACATCATATTTATTTGATAGTCATATACATGTATATGAATATCCCATAGTAGGCTCAAGGCCCATAATCGATACCCTTCCCCCTTGCGGGAATTTACCACATTTATGTACCATCCTTTTCCCAGCAGATCACAGGTTCACGGATAGGACAGAGAACGCGCCTAATTCAGGCATGTTTATAAATGCCATTTATACTACTGGATATAATCCGAATGTAAAATTGGAGTGTTTTGTTTTTATTTGGATTTTGGTAGATCTTTACTGAAATCCCAAGTCTAGCTACTACCATAAATCTATCAAGCAGGCTACACAGATGTTTTGCGGACATACCTTTAATAATAAAAATTGTTACTACAGCTTATATGCATGGCATTGGAATATGTACTCTACATGGTTATACTTTACTAAGTCATAACAACTATTTTATGACAACATTTGGCGTGGATCAACAGAGATACTTCTGAGCGCGCGAAATAATGGACTTATACACATTAGGGGCGTGATTAATCATTTGAATATGCAAGTACATATCTTGATCTGAAGTCGTCCAATCAATCGTACAACAGCAACTTTGCCAATTTTGTTATTGATTATCTACTAAAACAGGTCGTGTTAACAAAACAAATATATTCTGAAAATGGGTGATTCCCCGAAAGCAAAAGTAAAAATGCAAAATGAGAAAATTGCAGACTGGGTTTTATATCACTGAAAAACTACTAAAACAGGGCTACAGATATGACAAACTTCGTAAAACATTTTCAAATTTTTACCACCGTCATGTTCTACTCATCAGCAAATACAATTGTAATTTACGTACTTTTCTAAAGTTAGGTATTTCACATCCGGAGTGTTACGGTGATGTCATTTACAAACTTCGAAAAATTATTGGACACACATATTTTGATACTTTGTTTGTCAAACGTATAAAACAATTCATTAAAAAGGGATATGACCCCTCTATATTGTAGCACACTACATGCTTGGTGGTCGACCCCTTTACAGTTGGTCATTATGCTTTCCTCTTTGCTTGTGCGACGACGGAAAAGGCTTAATACTCTATGAAGATTCCCTCTTAAATCCGTTTACGGAGGGAGGAACTTAGATATTTGTATTTTGCCAGTTCTGTCGTACCCCAAATGACTTCTCCACAGCTGCTCTGACCTGAATAGTCATCGAGTACATGTCTACGATGTCAAGTTTATTCTTTTTCAAACAAAACAGTTGTGCATGCTTAATATCCACTAGTAATTGTATCTTCTTGCGATTTATCTTTTATTAAATGTCGGTGTAGAAGTGTTTCAAATAGTTTTCCCGTACTTTTAAATTATGACGTCATTTACATGATGACGTCGCTTGTTTACCTCTGACGTTTATTTTCAAATCATTTTCATTTTGGCAGACATCGTTATGCATGTTGTGGAGTTGTCTGGAGGGGGAATTTTATTTACATTTTGACTTTGGTGAAAGTGGGATAAGGACGAGGTTGGGTACCCGTAAACCAGGTTTAAGTCCCCCAGTAGCCCTTTTTTTTGGCTGCTGGCCGTTCCAAGGCGGCACTCCTGATTTCAGCCTACGGTCAATTTTGTTGTTTAATATGCTTAATGTTTAATGTGTTTCGTCTTGATATGCGTCCTGTTATGTTTTGTCTTGTGGCTTTACCGTTTCTTGTTATATGGTGTTTGGTGCGGTGTCATTTCGTGTGTGGCTCTCCCTGTTTGACTATTTTTCCATATTTATTGAATCTGTTCATGAGTAGTAATTAAAACTGCAACACTACTCACGCCCCCTAGCACCGGCTGAAGCAGTATTCAATTTTCAAAACAAACAACATCAAAACTAATGATCCCGAAGGACCAGAAAATATAACAACACTGAGAATGAAGTACGGGGCGACTTTTTACAGCCGCCACACAAGCACTTAACACCTGCTGTTGTGAAGTACATATATTCTGAAAATGGGTGATCCTTCGAAAGCAAAAGTAAAAATGAAAAATGAGAAAATTGCAGACTCTGTTTTATTGAGTCTGTTCATGAGTAGTAATTAAAACTGCAACACTACTGAAACCATTATATCATACTATATGCATCGTTATGTCTAGTATAGAACACCTGGCCAAGCAATAATGTATGCCCTGTCTTATTGCAGAAGTTAAACCTCCATTAAAATAGACACCGTTGTGCGTGTGCATGTGTGGCAATGTATCTGCGATGTTGATGCCTGTCTATAGATAGCTATAGACAACTCCCGAAATCATGGCAAAGATAATATTTGCTCATCTACAAATGTCCGACCAGATGCCTCTATCTGGGGGCGTGAATAGTGTTGCACTTTTACTAAATGCTCATGGACACTGGGCATCTAAAAGAACCAGAGAAACTCAGTCGATAATGAGAGTAGGGCATCGCGCCCGGTGTCTCTGTATCCTCCCCCCTCTCTCTGGGGCGTCCAATTAGCCCATAGTGAGCAGAAACGGATGTAAATCAACACAAACAAACAAAATCATGGACAGACTCAATAAAACCGAGTCTGCAATATTCTCTTTTGCTGTTGCTTTCGAAGGATCTTTTACAGTATTGGGTTAAATATTTTATTCCGTGAACATCTATGTAAGAAACAATGCCATGATCTATATCAATTATAATGGCATATGGACAGAGGAATGTTTGGCCATGTCAGAAACTGTAGAATCATAACTATATCATATCATAAGCAAACAGAGTAGACCCTGATCAGACGGCTTCTGCAGGAACCGTCTAATCTGGCTTTACTCTATTTACACGGGCATAGAAAGGAGTATTTATAGAGTAAAGGGATCAGACTCCATTGTGAAATAAGATCAGTAAAACTTCTCTAAAACGGCCACAAAATTGTGTTAATTAGTTGGTGTTTATGACAGGTGGCTGCTTAAAGCAAGGTGAAAGTAAAACAGAACGCTCCTATAGGAGCGTTCTGTTTTACTTTCACCTTGCTTTAAGCAGCCACTTGCCTTTAACACACAATACTTGATATAGTTCAGTGGCCGTTATAGGGAGGTTTTACTGTATGACACTTCGGTCTTCCCAGACAAAAAGGTGATGGCCATTATTATACATGTTGCTCTTCTTAATGATAAACTGAATATCTTTAATTACCACAAACCAGATGGATTCTGATGTAAGATTTTATTGTATTAGTTGGGGGTTTTACCTGTTTTAAACATAAAACTAAAAGCACTATTACCAAATGTTTGCAATGGAGCTCTTACCATATATCTGTATTTATTACAGAAAATACCTGCATTGTCATATTATTGTACAGACAACATACTAACTAGAAGGATTTATTTCCTTTTCATATTACGAAATAGATGATAAGAAAACAAATACACGTCTTGGTGTAAATGTAGAATGTTTTGCTGGTATATACCCAGTCAAACTGATATTGTTGTAACATAAATATACAGACTCAACTTTCCGATACCCTGTCCAGTTAGACTGGGCCATGCATCCTCACATATCTAAAACCTAATCGTATTGAAATAAAGTATGTCCGCCAAACTCTGTTGCATTTGTACTTGGTGTTTTGATGGTGGTTACGTCTTGCGTGTGGCTTTCCCTGCTTGACTATACTCTTTTTTTATTCACATTTGTACAAGCGTTTGGGAAACTGTAGACCGAGTGCCAAATAGTTTGGATCCAGATGAGACACCGAGCCACTATTCGTCCCATCTGGATCAAAGCTGTTTGCAAATGCGAGTCTGGTCGCGATTAGCATGAAACGGGTTAATTGGAAATATACGATGTGTGTTGAGTTCAAGCATCGTTTTTATTAAACATCCCCTTATCTGGGCTTACTTTAATATGTTTGGGCTATATGCATTAATATAAGCCAATGCACGTTCGCGGATATCTTATAGCGGTGTTATTCATACACTACCGTTTTATACCACTTGCACCGTTTTGGAATCACATATGTATTTCCTTTGTACTGGGTTTACACATTTTGCTATACGGAATCACGTTCAAACTTCTTCCACTTAGAAACCGCTGGTACGATTTCATAATAGCTGGTTGTATAATCTACATACCTCTTTACAATACATACCACACACGCATCATTGATGCTGAAAGTTTTCCATAAAAAGATTGTTTCTCAGACACGGATGGTCCTGTTTCATGAAAAAATAATTAAGCCAAGCAGGAAAAGCCACACACAAGACGCAACCATTACAGAAATAACGATCGAAAAAAGTGACACACACACGCACGCACACACACGCGCGCACACCAGAAGCAAATCTCAAACACCAAAAGAACGCACATATACTAAGGCTCAAGGGTTAAACAGGTTTAGGAACGTCCTAAACTCGCATTTGTCTCAAATGCACTCTATTTACAGAAGTAGCACTTGGCTGATCATATTTCATATTCCATATAAGTACTTATTAACCGGAAAAAAATAACCACGGTGATCGTAGTATCCATATATGACTACATATATATATACATATGAACATTAACTGACTTCAGAGTATACACGTCAACTGTTGAAGTAGGGAGCACACACATGACTCATTTCTCATTTTGCATACTAAATTACTTTGCCGGCAGTATTCCGATACGAACTGACAGGCTTTCCCTATTTTCTGAACTATGTAGGACATGTTATTAAATATTACCGACACATTCCGTACCTATATAGGACTGTGACTACGCCTGATACATGTATATTCATGACGCCCAAACTAACCGTTGGGCGCAAACAATGTCCTTTGCAACTGTTTTTCTCAGTTGGACGTAATCAGAGTGCCGAAAAAACTTTATCCAAGTTAGACGTCGTGTTAGTCAGTAACACTTCTAGAGCTTAATGGTTTCATTTTGATCAGAATTAGCATAATAATAATAATAATAATAATAATAATAATAATAATAATAATAATAATAATAATCATCATCATCATCATCATCATCATCATCATCATCGTCGTCATCATTATTATTATCATAATAATCAACGACATAAACACTATCATCATCATAATCATAACCATGGCATTGGTCTTTCTGTTTGTTTTTTTCTTTCACATACGTATGTAATAAAGGATGTATATATTAAACAATAGTGTTTGGAGGAACACATGCGTCACCTGTTGGTAGCTGACACAAAAACTGTTAGTATGCTGGAGTGAAATTAGAACAAAGGGAAATAACTCAAAAGGTATTGCATAGAGAGTGATGGACCTTAGTTCAATGAATGGTCCTCAATAAGAGGAAGACACATGTTAAATTTGAAAGCTCTACAATGATTAGTTTAGAAATGACAGTCAAAAAAAGAATGTGTGAACAAAGGGGAATAACTCAAAAGGTATTGCACGCAGAGTGATGGAACTTAGTTACATCAATGGTCCTCAATGAGAGGAAGACACTTGTGGAATTTAAAAGCTCTACAATGATTAGTTTAGAAATGACAACCAAAATAACAAGTGTGAACAAAGCGGAATAACTCAAAAAGTATTGCATGCCATAAAACGGACAGACAGGCGGACAGACGGTCAGACAGACGACGGAAAAGTGACCCCTAAGTTACACACTGCCTCTCGACAGGTGACACAAAAACAGCAGCAATAAAAACGGACAATGTATTCGAAAAACTAAAAGAATGGCAGTATTGTCTGTGCTGTAATAAAAGCAATAGCTGTATGCCCCATGGACACTTTGTACTGTCCTATTTGTTTATTTATACTTCAAAGTTGATTGGAACTGTGTCTCAGACAATAAAAATAACCTTTTCAAAACAGATTTCCCTCGACGCTATTGTAAAATGTCTTATACAAGCGTCCACTCTTTAGCTGTCAGCATGTTGACCTTCGGAAACAGATTAGACTAACCCTGAGTCCCATCAGTATCGAAAATGCTTAATACTGCGATTATTTTTTGTTAAATAAAATTGATGATAATATAAACAATAAAATAACTCTATAGTGTTCCCTTCGCTAATAAGGGTCGCCCTGAGATATATATATTGTGTCCTGAGGAAAACAATGTTTTACCAATACCTTAACTTTCTGTGTTTCCTATCAAAATGATACATATACTGTTCCCTTTAGTTTGTCCTATATTTATGAACCAATTGAGTTAAACCTCTACATGTGTAGGTAGATTAACTGTGTTCAACGCATGCATATGTGTGTAATCAGCATTCTGTTGTTTTTGATGTGATAGGCGGTGGGTCTTGTACCCATCACGACACTTCACGGTACTAGAACCACTTGTTTCCATCATCGATCAACATCTCAATTACCTGATCCTCACATCTACCTATAATGTGGAGAGTGAAGACAAATGGTGAGAATGCCACTGGTTGATAATAACTAATTTGTGTCAGTTGAAAAAAACCCATTGGACACAAAAATGAACATATAATGTTGCAAAAAGAGAATGAAACTCCAAAGCAGAGCTTACATGATTTGAAACAGTATGGGAGAAGGACCAATCTTCGCATAAATGGTCTAAAGCATAACAGGGACAAACACTCTGCAAATGAAACCACATACCAAGTGGTATCAGTGCTTAAAGACCGACTTGGGCTTGACATTTCCACCGGCGACATAGACATCTCTCATCGACTTTTGAAATTTAAATTTAATAGTGCAAGACCCCGCCCGGCTATCGTCAAACTAGTTAGACGCCAAGAAAGATTGACATTCTCTCGCGAGCTAAGAAGCTGAACGGGACCGGTGTTTATATTAATGAAGCCTTAACTCGCACAAATCATGACGTATTGATGTCATTAAGACTCAAGCAGCCGTCCAGAATCAAACGAGCATGACCGTTTGAGGGGAAAATATTCGCCACCTTTAACCCATTCCCTCATATTGACGACTTTTGAAGACTCTATAAAAGACAATTTATTGAAACAATTGTGATAAATAGAGCATTTGCTCTGTTTCTCTAATTAATGCTCCTTTTCGGTAGATTAATTCAAAGAGGTTGTATCTAAAAATAGCTTATGAGGTAATGGGTTAAGTCAACGGACGCAACCCAGCCTGACAACAGAGTAACACGCCAAATAGAGTTTGCGGCATATCAGATCTGGCTGAATCTGCCATAGCCGGAAATGAGCAGTTGCTGATTGACCCTTCTCTTATGCCCCATATTCCACACAGACCACGACTCCCACGAATTGCCGCAAATTGATCATTCTTAGGATTCGTAGTGGAATCGTATTAAGTTCGTGCATTTCTTAACTGATCCGTATATGTTCGTTTTCAGTTCTTGCAATTCTTGAGCAATCGGGAATTCGTGGCAAAAGTTGTGATCTGTACAACATTTTAGCCACGAACTGCTGAATTAAAAAATCGTGGTTAATTCGTAATAAAATCGTAGTGCTTTCTTAGGAATCGTAACTGATTCGTAGGCATGCGTAGATATTTTTAACTCATTAACTCTTAAATGAAGTCTTAATTCGTAGTGCTTTCTTAGGAATTGTAATTGAATCTTCCACCCTCAGCTCCTGCTGTTGTAGTGACCGTATTCTAGCCTTCTAGTTGGTGTCAGCCACGGTCTAATTCACCACCTGGGGACTCTTCTCCTTCTTCGAAGCAGTCTCCTAGCTATCAGCAGCTGTTGCTGATGCTCTAAGTCCAGGGCCAACACTACAGCTGCTCTACGATGAACATCCAATATAGAACTGATATCTTGCAAGCAGGACTGAGTGTCTTTTTATACATATACTGAGTGAGGAAAAATCAAACAAATTGTCAAGAATAGCCACGATTTCATTTTTATTCATACCTGATTCGTATTCTTAACATATTCGTAACTTATTTGTAACGTTCGTGTAGTCTAAATACAATATTCGTGTAAATTGTAGTGAATGTTTTACAATATTCGTGCGATTCCAGCCGAATCCCACGAATATTCGTAACACTATCGTAACTGTATCGTAACTGAATCGTAGAGCGTCTCTAATTGGACCAGAACACGTATAAAATTCCACGAATCCTTACATCAAACTGCAACTTCAATTAAAGATTAATAATTGGACTGATTGTGTGTGCGTTTTATTTTGTGTGCGTTTTGGAGATGCTCTGTAGTACATTACTCACCAATCCAGATAAGCATTTATAGAATAGCGAATCAATGTCGCTCTTACATTTGTTGTTTTATGGGTTTGGTTGGTCTTTCAGGGTGGCGGTGGTCTAGTTGTAACGCGCTTGACTATCAGTCCGGAGGTTCGGGGTTCAAATTCCGGTCCCTCCCGGAAATTTCAGAGACGCTTTTCCGTGTCTTCCACCCGCACATACTCTCCACCAAGGGATAAAATGGGTACCTGTGAGGGTCACTCGCCGGTACTGCGACATGGTTGCGCTATGTGTAGCAGTGCTCAATATTGTAGGCCAATGACTCAATGACCAGGGGAGTAAATATGCAGTCGGCTGAGCGGTCATTCGGACTGAAAGTAGACTATAACTAGGTACTTAACTTTTCTGTTTTTTTACTGTCCCTACTGAATACTCTTGTATTGGGGCATCGCTGGGTCGCGAATATTACAGTGGAACCTGTCCTATGTGGTCATTCATTTATTGAACATAAAAGTGTTTAAAAGCGGTGGATGCATGATGTGGGGGATATTTAATGCAGGGGCCCCTATGGGAGCTTTCTGCACTACATTTGACCTACATTAGGCTACACTAGACTTTCCGACCCACAAGTAGACCTCTTCTGATGGCAGCTTGAGACGGGTTCTACTGTACGTTTTCATGACAACTGCGAATTCTTTTGCATCGTTTTACTGTTTGCATCTCATAATCGACACGGATAGTGTGACGCAGTGTATCTCATTGACACTTTACTCCATAAATACGTCTTATCACATTATCTGCCTTGTGGGAGTGTCGTAACCGAGTGCCGTAAATCGCGGAAATGCACTAGTGCATTTTTTATACAAATTAGCAATCGTAAGCCAATCGTAGCGCTCAATTTAAGCATTAGCCAATAGTAGCGCTCCATGTGCGTCGTCCGTTGTATTACTACGCTGTTTGTAAGCAATGGCCGAAACAGCCTTCAACTATAGCCTGATTCATTTTCTATGGCACTTTTAAGGCTTATGTGATAAAAAAGAATCTTACAGTCGTGTTCATTAGAAATTGTTTTCATGAAACTTCTTTACTATTATGAATATGACACTCGCTAAAGCTCGTGTCATATCATTATAGTCAACTCGTTTCATAAAAACAATATGTAATCAACGCACATGTAAGATCCTCTATTTACTATGCCTAATCAAACAGTGTGGAACCATATCAGATGGCCCCTGCAGGAGCCGCCTGTTCAGGGTATGTAAATAGAAAATAAATTTATGTTAAATGTGGATCCAGAAGAGACGAGATCGTCAAGTTATCGTGAAGTTTCCTTTCTGATCCAAACATGTATTTCTTTTTGACACTCATATTTTAATATTAGAACGAAATAGACGCTCGTATAGAAATATACAAATGGACAGACAAGGCACTTTTATAAACGCAGTAGAAGGTTACAATGCTCTCACCTTTTCCCGCTTGTACCAATACAGTAAAACCTCTCTATAACGGCCATTAAATTACATCACGTATTTTATGTTAAAGGCAGATGGTTGCTTAAAGAAAGGTGAAAGTAAAACAGAACATTCCTGTAGGAACGTTCTGTTTTACTTTCACCGTGCTTTAAGCAACCACCTGTTCTAAATACCAACTAAATAACATAATTTAGTGGTAATTTATTGGTAAAAACCTACCTATTGTACTCAGTATTTTCACTGAAGTTATGGAGTGATTCTAGTTTTAGTGTTTTATTATAGACAATGTCCGTAAATATTACCCTGGTTTAAGGCTCCGTGGTCTGTTTGACTACTGGCCGTTCCAAGGTTCCTGCTCTCACCATATGATCTACTTTGTTTTATATGGTAAATCTTTAATGTTGTTTTGTACGCTTCGCCACGTCTGGTAGTTGTGCTGTTTTTCCTTGGGTTTTTAGTTGCCTTGCCCTGTAGTGTGTGTCGACCCCTGTATAACAGTTTTTCTCACATTTTATGTAGATACAATGTCACTTTTTGTGTTGTAATTGTGCGTTTTCCAGTTTGATGATGTCGGATGTCATACCCTTTAGTGTGTGTGTTGCTCCCTGTAGGATGCTCTCCTAATTGTACGTAATTCAGTCTCACTTGAAAAAACTCTTATTAACATCGCTATAGCCGTTTAATAAAGAATAAGCCAGTGATAGTGCTAGCATAAAAATACCACATATTTTAATATGCCTTTAGCACGAAACAAAATACACACATAAATGACGTTTGGATTGTATTATGTAGGACAGGAATCTAAGATTTTGAAGTTATTTGTCAGAAATTACATTGTTTACCGTAATAGTATGAAAGTTTGGGATTACGCACGATATCGAGGAGTTGCATAATTTACATTCGGTTAGTAAGGTAGCTGAGTCTTTATGACTGTCATAAAGTCGCTGCTGCCATTTCAAGGCTTAGAACGTATTTCAATATGATACACTAATGTATTTTTCCCTGTTTAGCCAAAACTATTACAACTTATCATAAAAGATTTAAACTAAAAGACTCGTATGATGTGATTGTTTATGCATTATGTCTAACATCGACTGTACATTTATAAACGTCGTTATCGATATATTTCGTTATATGTATGATATCCATCCCTTGTACTGATTGCATATTTATATGTAATATATATGTCAGCTTGTAAGTTGTGGAGAGGGATGGTTCTCCAACCCTCACATATCAAATGTACGGGGAAAATAAACTTGGTGCAGGGCCTGAAAAGTATTAGTCATCGATTAGAATGAACATACATCGATTAGAATGAACATAACGAAATTACAGTGTCGACTACTTGAAAGGATCATAAATCATAATGTCCTAATTATTACACATTCAAATAGTTTCTTATGCACCCTGTTTGTCGAAAGGGGTTTAAAGTACCTTCCGATATGTGTTTCCTACCCTCGAAATAATATACAGAAAAATGACTGACGATAACCGTTGCAAACAATTCGGATCCATATAAGGCATCAGATATCTTGTAAGTGATATCCAAATGTTAAATTCTCAGTTCAGGAGTTTTGCCATCAACTGTAAATCTTCTGTCTACAGTAAAGTTGGTTGGAGAAGAGTATTTTGTAGACGAAAAAGACCGAATAGTAATGTTGACCAAACAGAAGTCGATGATAGTACATAATGGCACAGTACATATATTTCACTGGTTGTTTATATGATAATTTCGGCAACAGCTACAAACTGGAAATTAATCGTTCATTAGTTAAATTTATTTGTAAATTCTAAAAGTAGGATATCCTTCGAAAGCTAAAGCAGCAATGCAAGGAGAAAATTGCAGACACGATTTTATTCAGTGTGTACATGAGCAGTATAGCAGTGAAAAGTGCAATACTAATCACGCCTTAGCACCATAAGCATGCTATATGTAACCTTGTGTTAGCTAAAACTGTGGATCTAGATAAGATGCCAAGTAATGTGCTGTCACGCCAGAACCAAATGAAATAGTAGTAAAGTCAAGCAGGAAAAAACACACAAAAAAACGCCACTATCACCTAAACATCGATAGAAAGCAATTTATACACACACAAAGCTATTTGATAGTCGGTCAGTAGTTAATAGAACTAAAAATGCAACAGGTACGGATTTTATCAGACACCATTGTTTAAACATTTACCTGCGTTTTGTTGTGTAATCGCGTTTAAATGATGGGTCAGTGTAAGCAGCCATTTTAATCATGCATAACTGACACTTGTGTTCGTGAGAAATTAACTTAAATGGGCTTTGAAATATATTGCAGTCATTGCGGTGCATTCACTTCCTGTGGCAAACTTCGATTGAAATGGTCTTACATGGGGGTTGGTTAACACGGAGTGTCAATGGTGATTACATTAAGGAGGTGTAATTCGTTTGCCGCCATTTATTGTCACCTGCTTCCAATCCCAATTTTGAACTTTCTGTCTTTTTGTTGCGAAAAAAGATAATCACAGCATCAAATAAATTGTATTCTGAGATGGCACGTGACTCGTAGTCTCCTCTGGATCCAAATCGTTTGCAAAGCTAATCACCGAATTGCTATTGGCATTTGAAGAGTTGTTTAAGAATGTCTGGTCCCACGTCCTTGTGTTCATAATTGCATTAGTCCATTCGCTGTCACATTCCGTTTACTAAATTATCGTCTTCCTCTGACTAAATGGTAAAGGTTTCTTCAATATCTTTACCGAAATTTAATTAGAGTATCGGCTTGGATACTGATAAGATGCAGTGTTATTCGGCGACTCAATGTCATGGTTTGGCATCTGGGTCCATGCTTATGAAGCTTTTGGTTGAGTCTGAGTTCATTCTCACGCTTTTGATTGGTCAGATTTGAGTTATCAAGCTTTTGATTGTCAGATTTGAGTTCTCAAGCTTTTGATTGGTCAGACCAATCAAAAACTTGAGAACGCACTCAGACGCAACTAAAAGTTTTATAAGCATGGACCCTGGTGAAATGTTGCAACATTTAATTATCTAGCTTGAGATTGTATTCCGTTCTATAGATGCATTACTTGATACGTATACTTTTAAGCGCTCGCAACACATTAAACTTTTAATAATTATAAAAGAACATGTATGAGTCATTCAGAAAACACCGCATACAAAACACACACCCGTTGAATAGGACTTCCCCTTTATACCAAAACTAAAACAAATAAAAAACAAAAGGCAAGATGTGACTCAAACTTTTAGGCGTTTTATGACGTTGCATCAATTTCTTATTCGAGTGTAAATTAAGGCGTCATATATTGTCTTTATTTTCAATTGCAGGCACAGACCCTTTTCTTCGACAGGGGCAATATATTCGTTTAATATGCTTGTTTGTTTAAGGCCGGAAGACTTTAACCAATACAGGGCTACATAAAAAAGTACCAGCATATTAAATTCGTCATTTCTTCACTAAACCCTTTTACTGTCACACCACTCTTTAGAGTCTTAAGGACAATTCTAAAGAGTGGCAACAGTATAGGGTATAGTGGAGTTATTCGTGAATATGTTTAAATTTACGCATCTTATCTGGACCTCTGATTTACCCGTGGATGATGAATTTTACGCATTCCAAACAGAGTAACCTCGCATCAAACAGCTCCTACAAATGTACACATGTGAGTCATGCAGAAAACATCACATACAGAACAAACAGCCGCCCGAACAGCAACACAAAAAAATCACAGCAAATGTACATAGCTATCAAACACATAAAGAGAAGCACAAAGACAAAACAAACATACAATAGGGGGAAGATGGAAGAACCGCCTTGGAACGGTCAGTGACAACGGTCACTGGGGGTTAAACCGGTTTACGGGAGCCCAACCTCACACTTATTCCATCCCACCCTAAAAGACAAACAGTGTACATAATGTGTATCCCCTGTCCGACTAATAAGACTGACAAGTGTTTGCATTTCTTGCGTTTAAATCAAAATCGACTAGACTTTACAATTGCGATAGTGGTTAAAGTCTTACCTGTCATAGAATGAGTTTCCATGATGTCATTATTAGTATTATGAATATCAATCAGGTAAATGGTAAGTAGCATGTCGTTATTTTCAGAATGCGCGAAAGCAGAACTATTCTGTGATAGCATATACTACATATACTAACTCTATAGTGTAATATTTTACGTTTCAAACCGTTCCATGGCAGTAATTCCATCTTCCTCCTATATTTTGTGTGGTATGTCTTTGTGTGTCTCTTGATGTCTTTTGATTTTTATATTTTGTCAGGGGTTCTGTTCGGGCGACTGTGTGTCTTTTATGTGGTGTTTCCTGCATAATTCGTAGATTTGCTTTTACAAAACAAATACTTATAACATGTAGATGACAGAAGCATACACAGACAGGGAACAACGTCAAAAACAAAATGAGACTATCGATCACTGTCAACAGGTCACGTCTGGCGACTAACAGGCGGATCTCGAATATCGTGGTCGATGATCAGTTTTGACGATAGCCGAATTATTTGAGTTTTATTGCATTAATATGTATCTGATTATACTTGTGTTTTCCCTTCGATTCGCTGCTATTATCAGTACACTCGTACAGATATTTCGGCACAAAATTATAGCATTTCGAGAGGGTAATTTCGATATTTACACCCGATGTTGGACGAATGATTTCATGATTTCGAATTAACTTAACAATAAACAGTATCTTATTCTTGTGAAGGTTATGACGTCAATACTTGCCTTGCTTTCGATAATTATGTCTCCCTCAGAATACTGCGGATACATTTTGTTTTTGTGCGTGGCGTCTGTCCGTCTGTCTGTCCGTCCGTTCGTCCGTCCGTCTGTCCAATTTTACTTTGTCCGCACGGTTTCTCCAAAATATTGGGTAGATTTTCATGAAACTTCATAGGATAAATCCCCACCATGCCTAGTTATGGATATCGTATTCCTGTTCCGGTTCGATGGTTTTCAGCAGAGTTATGGGACACATTAGGAGCGTGTGGTCATATAGAACCGGTGTGTTGTCGATGCCGGCGCGCGCACTTCATTTGTGCATTCATCATAATGGAAATAATGTTTCTTATATAAATAGTCACGCTGGTTTAATTCAGGTTGATAGTCGTCTCAAACCACATCAGAGTGGGTTTCAAATCGATTTCTTTCGTCCGTCATCTGCAGATAAAACAGGTCTGCAAAAGAAAACATATCGATCTTATCTGGTAGCTCTTTAATCATCAACTAATATTATGTTCTGTCATAACATGATAATTATAAAATATCCAGTTGTTTTCACAGATTTAACATGGAAGCAAACAAAAGCATAGCTACAGATAAAGGTTCGTACCCAAATACTAAAATCGTCATTTTTCAACCATACCCTATACTGTGACCACTCTTTAGAATCGTCTGTCCGAGACGATTCTAAAGAGTGGTCACATTATACAGTGTGGTGAAAAAATAAAGCAGTTATTCTTGAAAATGTTTTATTTTACGCATCTTATCTGGACCTCTGAAAAGGCGAGAAATAATCGTTCAGTCAAGAAAACATTATCTATATACGAGTTTTATCTATATATTATTATATATACGAGTTTTATCTATATATTATTATATCATCTATATAATCGACTGTATGATTGGTCCATCTCTATGATAACCCTTTCAATACTGAATGTTCAAAGTGGAATAGCCCATCAGTGTTGCCTAAAGATTTCATTTGGCATGAAAGGCTTTAAACTTTAACCCCCCCCCCAACATGAAAAATGGATTGGTTCCAAATTCAATTTAATGAGTTTTCATTACATAATGTGAGGATGAATGGGTTAATATTCATCTTATAGTACTTAAACCTTCTCTTGCTGAATTTTAAAATACATTTCTCCTTCTTTACCCATGCCCTGTTGTATAATTACATATAGTTCCACAGTGTACAAGTATTTCGCTGTACAATCACTGCTATGGAGTGCGCTGGTTGCACAATCAACTTGTAAATAGTGCAGACCCTGATGAGACAGCTCCTGCAGGAGCTGTCTCATCTGGGTCTTCACTATTTACATGTAGGTATATTGACGTGAATAGCAAGCGAAGGGTTAATTTCGTCTTTTATACTATTCGTGGTTATAACCAATCTACAGACCAAGAAACTGGTCCGATTTTAGTTCCTGAGGAAAATTATAAAATGCTAAAAAAGTACGTTTGATGTTTTACAAAAAATGTTCAAATAATATATTTTCATAATTCTTGATTAGGTTCAAAGAATACGGGTACTTTACTCCATAAATATGCATTTCTATGCATTTGCAAACAGAGTAGACCCAGATCATCTTGAGGGGGATACTGTGTTTCTTCTGGATCCAAAGTGTTGTCAAAGGCAATACAATTTCGATATGGTCAGCGAAATAGTGATTTAAGACTGTCTGTCCTTGGGCTTATAATTATATTACTTTTTTCATCATCATATACTGTCTACTTCCTTAGGAAACAACATTGTAAACATGGTGTTGATTTTTAGCTCGTCTGTTTCGAAGAAATCACGAGCTATTTTCGTAATTCCGGCGTCCGCGTCGTCGTTGTCGTCATCGTTGTCGTCCGAAATATTAACATTGACAATAACTTCTTCAATTTCGGTATGCATGTTCATCTTGACAATGACGACAGACGAGCGTTGGCACCCGCTTGCGGTGCTCTTGTTATGAGACGCACAGTGTTACTCGGTGACAAGCCTTAATTCAAATAGAATGAAAGATATCACGGATTGGTCTATTGTGACGAAAGAGTTAATGTCGGTCTAGTTGAAGGAATATTTTACACTTAATTCGACATTTTGTTCCGGTTTTTAGTTACAGCAATGAATTAATTAATGTTCATGTGTTCACAAAACAGTAACATTTGAATAAGTATAAAAGATGTTTTGCAATGAATATAACATATACAGTAGAATATATCCTAAGCGGCCATTACTTTATTGAACACAGGAGTCTTGAAAAATAGATGGTTGCTTAATGCAGGGTAAACGTAATATAATGCAAAAACCTACTATGGCAACTTTATGCATTTTGACTTGTATTAATTTACCACCTGCCTTAGATATCCACAATTTGACCTTTTTTGATGGACGCTTAAGGCTCTACCATATACACAAAAACAGTTTGCTGCGTTCATGGATATGAGTGTAACTTTAGGCGACAAGTCTTAACCTTTACCCGCTGGGAAAATTATACTTGATCACATTCCGATTCTTTAAGCTTTTTTGACATTTTACCGAGTGATTCTAACGAGACTCCGAGTCAATTGAATCCATTTTGTTTATAAATACCAGCCAGATTGCACTGAGCAAGCGAAAGTGAATGTTAATTGTACACAGGTTTTACATGTGGATAAAGACTAATTCAGCATTCCTATAGCAATATGAACAAGACGTATTCATCGGGATATCGGTTTAGAGTTATCCGTCCGTCTGTCCGCCTATCAATCCAGATAAAATTATACATACGTGGGTGATGGTGTTAATGAAACTTAAAGGGGTACTACTTATTATCTGAAGCTCTAGAGTTACAGCCTATTATACATACTCATGGGAGTTTGTTTTCCTGAAATACCACTTCGACAAAGGATACCAATGCACTGAATATTCTTGTTTATTTATACAAGGGGGGCTATTAACTATTGGCGTGACACAGTCACATTTTACACGTACACAAACTGGGTATACCCACATAAAAATAGGAACTGCGGCCTTATGAAATAATACACACCTGATGATACAGTGTCGGCTGTGTTAAACTTTACCTGTACTTGTTTATATGTTATCATAATGAAACAAAACATTTATTTTTATGATGGTCGAATGAGATGAAAGATCGATAGATCTATCACGAGGACGATAAAGCGTCTGAAGACTAATAGGCTCGTCTAGCCGGTCGTCGAAGATACTTTGACGATAGTGGAATATATCTAGCTAGTATTGTATTAACCCAATTTGTGCCCCGTGTTCCACAAAAAGGACACGGGCAAACAGTGTAGATTCAGATCAGAGGGCTCCCTCAAGAGCCCTCTGATCTGAATCTACACTGTTTGCTGAGCCAATAAAGGTCAATGGCTTCTACCAGCAAATATGTTGTTTGTTGCGTCCCCTCAACATGAAAAAAAATGGATGGACTCCAATATAAGATTGGGACGAGTTGAATCTAATAGTACTTGATTTTATTTTCCATACGATTCGTGGTTATAATCAATATAAAGATTAACAAACATTCTCTATTTTGGTTCGGGTGGAAAATTATAAACGGTACTTTTGATACTTTATACATATTTTTCAACGAATATAATTTCACAATTCTTGATCAAAAGAATACGGGTGTTTTGAATCGTTTTGTTTTACCATTACCATTTTACCTGTTTGTCATTCCACAATTATAAAATGAATCATTTCTAACGAATAGCATGTTTGAACTTTTAACTCCATAAATACAAATTTCTACGCCTTTGCAAACAGAGTAGATCCAGATCAGACTGCTCTTGTAAGAGTTATTTAGTACGAGTCTATTCTTTTGGCTTATGTTGTAATATAGATATGATTCTACAGTTTCTGTCATGACTAAAATGTCTGTGTTCATGTGCTATTATAAACAAAATAATCTAATTAATGACTATGATCTCATTATTTATTACATAAATATTCAGGGAGTAAAGGGTTAAGATATAAATAATTTGTAAGCTTTCATCTTCCAATAAATATTTGTGGATGTGTTAAGGATCCGCAAGAGATATGGGCGTCGAGGTAAGACTGAAATACTGTTAAAGCGACGAAAAACCTATATACAAACACAAAAAAGGGTTACATCGAAACACATCAAAGGTATATCTAGTGGGATGTATCTCAAAAATATCATTATCTGACATCTGTAAACATATTTAAAAAGGGGATATAGCTACATCTATAAATATTTATCCATAATGAATGATAAGCAGGATAATAAACACGGTGACGTTTTCTTCTGCACATCACCCGATGTCCGATAAATAGAAAATGTAAAGGTACAAATATGAGTTATGCAGGAAACACCACATGCAAAACAAACAGCAGCCCGAACAGCACCACATCAAGAAAACACAGCAAATGTACATAACTACCAAAAGCTTGATTTTTATCCCTTAAACTGTGTAACAGTATGTAAGGATTACCTCCCTAATGGCCCTGTCCCACTATAGCGTATGCATGGGAGGAACGTATGAATTGCGTATACAAGTTTTCAAACAATTGGTCTTACGCATACATTTTGGACGTATTTTCCACCACTATATTCGATGAACGTATTGGCAGCGCATGAATATTGTATGTGTACCGTTTATCTGGCGTATAGGCAGCGCATGAGAAACGTATACGAGCGCGTGTCAACTTATGTCAGCGTCGGTGTAGCGTATATCAGCGTATACATGTAAGTAGCGTATGCGAGATATGAGTAAGGTATGCTTAGCGCATGTGAGCGAATGAATAGCGTAAGAATAGCCAGCAATACGTTAAATACGTTAGTCATTTGTTAGATTTACGTTACAAATACGTTACTGATACTATCCATATGACAGTTTTACTGGCTGCCTTCATGCCATCGTATGTAAAGCTGTTCTGACCTATAAGTAATGTACATTTACCGACACTCTAGCGTATTAAACGTGTGCCTAGCGCATGATGAGCGTATGCATAACGTATAATTCATACGATTTTTTGAACATGTTCAAAACTTAGTTTCGGCATCTGTGCGTAGGAAAGTAATAAAATATGTTACAAACTGTATTACACATTCCAATAAGTAAATTTGGAAATGGGTAATACAAGGTGTTTGATGACCAAATAGCTTTAATCTTATAACACTTCCAGTTCCTCAAAACAGTGAAAGGAACGGTTCATTGGAACTAGATCGAATTTAGAGGGTTGGGAAACATATATGGCATTAGTAGTATAGGTAGATAGTTCACTGTGAGTTTTTATTTTCTTTATGTAGTCTAAAGTAGGCTATGTATTTTAAGACAGCTGATTACAGGTAGAGGAAGACATCAGGGCTCTTGAGTGCTTCTTTTTAATCGTTTCGTTCAGAGAAAATATCCGGGTAGAAACAAGGGCCTATCGCAAGCCATCTGGAAGGTTTCATCGCATGAACACCTACATGTATAATAACATGAACGTACAGAATATGAATATGTTAAACAAATAACAGGACACGACTACGAAGCTTCAACAATATTTGTAGGCACAGATTTAATCCGACAGTCAAATGAATACTGCGTAAAACCATTAAAGCGTCCGTTATCTCGGTTATACGGAGTAGTATAAATTAATGTGGGTAAGAGATCTTACGGTATGTGGCGCTATAAATGGGCCGGAAAGAATACATTGACCCTTTCTACCATGAATATTCATATAAGAAATAATGATGTCACGAATATTAATTAGATGAATTTGTTATAATAGCATATGGGCACAGGAAGTTTTGGCACTGGCAGAAACTGTTGAACTATGTCTATACATATATATATCATAAGCAAACAGAGCAGACCCAGATACGTCTGATCTGGATCTACTCTGTTTGCAAATGCGTGAAAATACGAGATGATGCTGTTGCTCTAAATAAACAGTCTATCACAGGCAGTAGTCATTCGGGGTTATTTGGTGCACTAATAAACCTGTCACATGATCTATTGTATAAATCTTAATGTGTTTATCAGACACACTGTTGTTATTTCACTAAATATTTGCGCTGAAACGTATTACCGTATGGTGTTTTATTTCAGTAAACTAACAGCTATAGTAGGCAGACACCAGCCACTGTTTACAGCAGAGTGGGAAAATGGTTGACAAATAATCGTCATACTCCCTTACCTTTATCCATATCAAGGATATGTATTCCAATCAACGCATTATTAATATATGTCAAGTGTTGAAATAGTTGTAGATGTCCCAAACATCCGATGTTTGTATAGTAGTTTGACGTGGATCACACTTTTATTCATCGACAATAGTTTTGTTTAATAACGCATTTTAGTTCGAAATACATTAACCCTACTCAGAGCTACTGATAAAGGTGCGTACCCAAATACTAAAACTGTAATTCCTCCACCAACCCCTATACTGTGACCACTCCTTAGAATCGTCTCTTCGAGTCGATTCTAAAGAGTGGTCACAGTTTAGAGATTGGGGGAGAAATAAATGGAGCTATTCTTGAAAATCTTTAAATTCACGCATCTTATCTGAACCTCTGCTTCTCCCTGTAGTCTTAATTGCATCAGATCTAAACCCTTCGCTTGCTGAATTTTAAAATACATTTCTCCTTCTTTACCCATGCCCTGTTGTATAATTACATATATCTTCAATGTGCACAAGTATTGCGCTGTGCAATCACTGCTGCGGAGTGCACTGGTTGCACAATCAACTTGTAAATAGTGCAGACCCTGATGAGACAGCTCCTGCAGGAGCTGTCTCATCTGGGTCTTCACTATTTACAGGTAGGTATATTGACGTGAATAGCAAGCGAAGGGTTAATTTGAGCATTTGACATTTATTTGTCATAGCTTGATATGAGATAAATATTTGATAGTTATGACTGGTTTCTTTATTTTATATCAGAAGTCGGAAGTATAAAGAAACGATATTGTTCAATTTTATAAATATGATGAATAAGTTATAGAGGGAGGGTCTATGCACCATCATTTCCTAATACTCCGTTGTTGATCAAATAAAAATCGTGTTATCAACCTACTTACAGTCTGATGCACATAACATCCTTACGGAATATCCTCGAATAAGTCAACGTAATTAGCCAAATGATTTTATTCACTATTCAGCCATTAGAAATACAGTAAAACCTCTCTAAACCGGACGTTAATTTGGTATAAACATCGGTCTTGTAGACAGGTGACAGCTTAATACAGGGTGAAAACCGTGCAGAAAGAGGAGCTTTCCGCGTGACATTCACCCTACATTAAGCAGCCACCTGCCTAAAAGTATCTAAATTCTTCTCTACTAGAATTCCGGTTTCCAGCGGTTTTACTGTACGTATATATAACAGAACATGTTTGATCAAAACACCACTTTGACTACTATAAATATTACCCTGTTAGTGAATTATAATAAATGATTCAAAATATGAAAAACGCTCTTTCAAAATTGAAGGATAAATCTAGTCTGGAAAAGCTTATGGAACATAAATGATGAGGTTCATTAGTTCTGCTCTAGATTCGCGAGAAGTCTCATTATTTTAAACCGATCATGTCACGTTATTCCGTGGTCTTCCGGCTTTAACGATACTTAAACTTTCTTTATATGCTTTAGTCCTTTCTACTCGGCTACTAATACATCTCGCGCGTGTTACAAGCAATACAACCGTCTGTACTGCGGTTAAACGTTGTTTAGATCATGCCAGTTTGGAATCTGAAGTAACTCAATGACACATGTTATCGGAAACGTGACATCAATAAGCCGCTGAAAGTTTTCAATACATAGCATTATCGGGTTTAGGTCTTAAGCTGTTGTTGATAAATATAGTTCATAGTTTTACCCGTTCCCTCCTTTTGACGCCTCAAAATGTAAATGCTCCTTTTCAGTAGATTTGTTCAAAGAGGTTAGATCTAAAACAGTCCACAAGGGAATTGGTTAATCCAGACCTGATAGAAGGGGTGAATTAAGTGGCATTTATTTCTTGATTTCTTGGCGTTTTATGAAAAAGTAATACCCATTAACCGTCTATGCATTTTATATTCTCTCTTAACAAGGACGTCATTTAAATGTAGTTCTTATCTCCACTAGAATATAAATTATTGTATATTGTGGGAAATTGTTCATTCGACAAAATTATTGTGATCACTAGTTGCCAGGTCTGTGTAGACAGCCTATAGGACCCACTGTGTTGGGCACTACTTAAGCCGTTCGGCGCCTATTTGTCGTCTGCAATCCAATTTTGTTAAATCATTCGGTAAAATAAGGAAATAAGATAAATGCAAACTTCAAAGCAATAAAGCACAGATATAGAAATAGAGTTTGAGACAAATAGTGAAGTCACTGATCAGACGCCGCCTTGAAAAGGCGGCGTCTGATCTGGGACTGCACTATTTGCTGTGGTGCATTTATGCCTGGCGTCCACTAGAGCGCCGAAGCCTTGCCGAAGGGTTGCCGAATAAATTTTGCTCGATTCGGGAACCATTCGGGATCAGCTTTGTATTCGGGGTCATTCGGCATGTATTCCGCAAGTATTCGGGAAGTGGCTTACGAAGCGTTGCGGAACAGACGCCGAAGCGATGCAGAACCATGCCGAAACCTTGAGGATAACCTCCCGAATGCTTCCCGAATGGTTTCCGATCGTGCGGAAAGGTTGCGGAACCGTTGCAGAACATGCCGAAGGGATGCCGAATCGTTGCAGAAATAAGGCCGAAGGGTTGCCGAATTGAGAGTCTGGGAATATAACGATGTCGCATTTTAGTGTTTTAGAATGGAAAAGATGTCTTGTTGGAGTGGAAAAGATGCACCCCCTCCCCCCACTTATATCTAGACTAGATTCATTCGGAGTACATGGCACCATTATCATGTAATAAATGCTGACAGTTCCTTTACGTCCGGATGAACCTTCTCATGCTTGCTTTATATTAATACATGTACCCTTTTTAAACTGTATCTATTATCTTCTTCTCCTCTCCATGCATGGTGTCGTACTATTTTAATATATGTTACTGGGGATTGCTTAAAAACCTCTCATAATTAATTAAGAAAGATTCATTTTCTATGTCAGTTCTTAACGACTATTACTCATGTATGTCTTATTTCCATTTCATATCTTAATTTGCATCTAAAGATAGTTCTTAGGCTTCTATAGTATAGATCCACTTACACATATCCATACTATATGCACACAACCTTATACTACAAAATAAGTAAGTGTGTATATGAGAATTAATGTAAATAAATATTGACATTTATCTATTACAGCTATAGATGTGTTGCAAAATAACAAACTCTATGGACCCTTTTTGGGTGGGTCAAACACGAATCCCTTTTTCAAAATATCCACTGTTTGCAAAAGACAAGTACATGTGCACTCTTTGCAAATATACTACTTGTAAAGGATACACACACATCTATTTATATTAATATTAATACAAACTCTGTAGATCCTGTTTGGGTGGGGCTCAAATACACTCTTAGCAAGTACTTGTGAAGAGCACACACACACGTACGCACACACATACATCTACATATAAATGATTACCTCTCATGTGTTTTATTTGGTTTTTGTTAAAACAAAAACATAATTACGGGTATAAGGGATTTATTATATACATGCTATTTTAAGCTATTTATAATAGGTAGCAAAAATGAGATGTGTTATATTTTATAGCTATTCCTGTTCTTTATACATGCATTTTATCCATAGGTAGTTAGTAATGGAATGTATTTTGTTAAGAAGCTATTGTTTTAGTCGATAAATAACTTCTAGCTTATGGTAAATAAGCTGTTTTGTAACATCCGATTATAAGTAAAGTTTCTTGTATATTGTATTTTATATCTCGAAATCCCGTTCTTTTACAGATATAAGTTTTGCTGACATCAGCATCTTCTGAGACTATTCAAGCCCCAGTTTCACGAACATTCTTAAGTAATAACTTAGCTAAGCCTGATACTTAAAATATACCAGAGCATAAATTGTCATAGATTAGTGTTTATTTTGTAAAATCAAATTGTAAGACGTTTGTTTAATTGTCATTTAAAGAATACATATTGTATTTGATAATAAATGAGGGTAATCTAAATCAAAAACAGTATTTAAGAATGTGTAACAGACTGGATTTAATTAGATAGTTCATGCACAAACTGTTATTTTCTTTTTAAAAAATAACATAATGTCTATAAGGATTTTGCTTAGATTCATATTAAGTATATGAATTGTTCATAATACATTCGGCATGTCTTCCGCGTGGGTTCGGGAACCCTTCCGCGTCTTCGGGAAGCATTCGGGAAGCCTTCGGGGAGCATTCTGCATCGATTCGGCATCATTCTTGAACCGCTCGGGGTGGATAGGAGATCCCGAAGCCTTGCAGAATGACCTCGAATCTACCCCGAAGCCACCGCGAAGGGTTCCCGAACGTCCCGAAAGGTTCCAGAAGGGTTCCAGAAGGTCCCGAAGCCTTCCCGAATAAAAGATTCGGCGTCCAAATTTTAAAACTTTTAAAACTTGGATGCCGAATCTTTTTCGATCCCGATCAGTCCCCGAATCACCCAGAGTGGTTCCCGAAGGGTTCAAGAATGACGCGGAAGGGTTCCCGAACATCCCGAAGGCATGCCGAATCATCCAGAATCTGCGATATCCACATTCGGGAACCCTTCGGGAACCATTCGGCGTCCTAGTGGACGCCTGGTCTTATGCAACATCTGCAGTGAAATGGGTAATACTGAATACAGAACACGGACAAGAAATGAACAAACATTTTATTACTTGAACAGTTCAAATATCTTTTTTATCAATTAACCAATTTATTTCCATTTTGTTAAGGTAATCCCGTCCAGATCTTATGTTGGAACCCATTCATTTTTCATGTTTAGGGAACACAGCAAACAGAATATTTGCTGATATAAGTCATTGCCGTCGTATGTCCCTTTAAGGGACATGGTTCACCAATATACAAATAAATCAATTGAAATGCGAGTATGTCCGAGGTTACAGCGTCAACGGTCGGAGTATATGCTGGTGAACGTCCAATATGCGTGATGACGTTTTATGTATTAACCGTCAACTAAATGAATAGTCATATAAAACATAACGACTTGTATTAATAAACTTTACAGTTCAAATTTATTAGATAATCAGATGTATGTAATTCTATAAGGAAAAACATGCTCAGGTCAGACGGCTCTCATAGGAGTCACCTGGTCTAGGTCTACTGTACTTGCATAGATATAAACATACGTCTCTATGAAGTGCATGGTTAACCCATTCCCATATAGGCTATTGTAGAACCGACCTCTTTGAATATATCTACTGAAAAGGAACATTTACCAGAAACAAAGTAGAATTGCGTAGTTTCAAAACCATTGTGATAATTAATGCATTTGCTGTCATGGAGCAAATTCTCTATTTATCAGATTGGGTTCAAAATTGACTTTTACAGAGGCGTCAAAAGGCATCAATATTGGGTAATTGGTGAAATAGGTATCGATTGGTTAACGTTAAATTCTAATTGACCCAGCAATTGGTCTCCTCATTCTCCTGTCTGTACATCGCAACTCAAACACCGTTTGCAAGTTTCAGCGGAGCAGAATATTCTATCAAGAATGCATAACAGTTATTTTTGTTTTGCACAACATAGATTAAAAGCAATGTGGCAACGCAAATTGATTCATTAAAAATCAGCTTAAACCTTTACGAATATACATATGTAAATAGTGACTGTCAATGAACCGTATTTTATAATGACGCATGATCTATATATTCCAAATTAAGCGAACCCTGATCTGGGTCTTCTCTGTTTGCAAAGGTGTAAAAGTGCGGTATATCAGGAAAACACCAATGTATTCTATATTTCATCGTAAAGTATAACAGGTTTCTTTACATGTTTTACTTACATGAATTTTATTTACATTTTGACTTTGGTGAAAGTGGGATAAGGACGAGGTTGGGTACCCGTAAACCAGGTTCAAGTCCCCCAGTAGCCCCTTTTTTATTGCTTTTGGCTGCTGGCCGTTCCAAGGCGGCACTCCTGCTTTCAGCCTACGGTCTATTTTGTTTTTTAATATGCTTAATGTTTAATGTGTTTCGTCTTGATATGCGTCCTGTTATGTTTTGTCTTGTGGCTTTACCGTTTCTCGTTAGATGGTGTTTGATGCGGTGTCATTCCGTGTGTGGCTCTCCCTGTTTGACTATTTTTTCCATATTAACTCATCAAAATACATTTAGACCTTATTCCATGAATATTCATGTACGAAATATTGACATACTGTATATTAATTAGATGAGTTTTATTATAGCACATCCAAACAGGAAATGTTAGTCAAGGCAGTATTATATCTGTATTATGTTGTAAGCAAACGGAGCATACATTCATCAGAGGCTCATTTATTCAAATGCGTTAAAAGGAGGCGTATTTATAAAGTAATTGTTTAACTCTTTTGCAGACATATAATGCTTTCTCTCTTCGTTTTGATCATGGCAATTACCAATTTAGATGAGACAACGGGTTTATCGGCATCTAATCATCTAGTCCCAAACTGTTTGCATTGATAATTACGAATGTGACACTGGCAGCGGGAGAGTTTGTATTACTTTATTTATGACAAAACACAGCAGACCAACAAAACGCGTTGGCGTCATATGACTCCTAGAAGTGCAGAAAGCCAAAGCTGCCATGCTACGTTTAGATTGCTATAGTTGTCTTAGCTGGAGAATTAAAAGTTCATTGACACTATCTATCATATCATCTAACCCGTTGACAACAAGCATTAATGGCTCTTATGAAGTCTCGTATTTCATCAAAATTCAACCCTTGTGAAAAATTAATGTCTGTTTAAATCATAATCTGGTGCAAATTTGACTCTTTCCGATTCTATCAAGCCTTTGAAATACAACTTACCGCAAGGAGCATGAGTTACTCGGCGTCTCATATGGATCAAAGCTGTTTGCTCAAATGTTAGTCTTATAACAAGAACAAAACTCTGAGGCAAACTAGTTTATAAAGAAGAGACAAATTGAAGGTAAAAAGCACACATGACAATATAAAGCTATTATTGCAAACAAAAACGCGATTTTTTGTCTGGACAGATTACACTAACACTTTACTCCATGAATATGCATGTGAGAAATAATACACTGTAACATATTAAATACATGTACATCTTCAACATTAATAAGATTATATTTTATAATGACACATGTACACAGGAATATGTGACCATTGTAGAAATTGAAGAATCATATCTGAAGATGATTATTGCGTAAGCAGACAGAACAGATCGTGATTGGTCGGCTCCAAAACAAACCATCTGATATGGGTCTTATTTGTTTGCAAAGGCGTAAAAGGACGTATTTATCGAGTAAAGGGTTAAATACAATAAATTATGTTACAATTGCTGTGCATAATCGATTCTTTATTTTTCACCATCTCCTGTTTAAACCAGTGTGAAAGAGAACAATTGAATACATATTGTACACCCGACCCTGGCTCTACTGTCAATATTAACAAACAATTCCTTTCAAACAGTTTTTAACCAGACTCTAAATTGCTTTTTAAGAAAGTATAAGAAGTGATTAATATTAAAAGAAACATACATGACATGTCTCAATATCAGAATTAACCCTATTGCCCATTAGTACGCATTTGCAGACAGATTAGACCATATCAGACGGCATCTGTACTTTGTTTGCTTATTGGACAATATAGATCTAGTTTCTGACATGACCAAATATGGGTGTGTTCGTATACCGTTATAAAACATCAGCTAATTAATATTCGTGGTGCCATTCATTGTAAATTGTTTATTCATGGCGTAAAAGGTAAAGGCTATATTCAAAGTTTTCTTCCCAGGAGTCGACTGGATGTACCTGTTTGTGTGCCATCGGCCTGACTCTAATTTTTAACTAAAGTTTTAAACAGTCAAAATATTAATCTACATACAGAACATTGGACTAGTCATTGATCCATGATATCCTATAAAGAGCACAACATCACCCTTGTTTGAAAGTGTAAATACTATTAACAAAACACAAACGGAAATATACAGTCATTCACTTCATTTCTGCAAGTGGAGGCATTCAATATGTTTGGCAAAAACATACATACCAACAAAACAAATCATCTGTCTCAAAAGAATAAAATGGTTAAATAAAAAACTGATAGAAAAAAAGAAAACGCATATGATTTATATCAGAGAGACATATCTTCCTAAGGAAAAGCACAAACATTTCAAGAACAACATTTCTAATAGAAAAAGAGATGTTACAAAAACGAAAAAGAACTATGCCATGTAGCACAAAATAATTTGAATTATACACGAAACTAAAACAAAATCGTTACATTTATGAACAGAAGAATGCAGAGAGCATGAACGCCTGTCACAGTTTTACGATTGTTTTCCAAAAAAACTGAAAGACAGGTTCCATGCTTATAAAACGTTTTAGTTGAGTCTGGTTTCGTTCTCAAGTTTTTGATTGGTCAGATTTGAGCCTTTGGCTCAAATCTGACCAATCAAAAGCTTGAGAACAAACTCAGACTCAATTATAAAGCTTTATAAGCATAGACCCAGATTATGGCAAGAAAACTCAACACATGCAAATGTCCTAACGATTAAATACAAATGTTTTGATGTGCACGTTTTACAGTTACGGAGCTAAAACAGCCAGCGAACACTAAAATAAAGTTCAATGCCACGGAATAGATCTGTTAATTGCAAAAATATTCAAATATTCACTGAACGTCTTACCACCGCTTCTACTAAATTCATACAATATAATTCTCGGCGGAGGAGGCTGCACAGCTTCCTGATGATAATAGATTGAAACTAACTGTAGAACATCTCTAAATACTGTAAACGCCCTGATAAATGCCCCCATTCTAATAAACGCCGTCTTACTTCTTGGAGAACTAACGATTAATAAAACTACTAAAATCCTATACATTAAGCATTATATAACGCAATATAGGTTGTTCAAAATACATTCTGTATAAAGCAACCACCTGTGTACAAAATGTTAAGCGATTCTTTTAAAAATGTGACGCCGTGTGCGCATTCGTTAGAGATGATATGGTACTCCTTAATCGTATTATAAAACGGCCAAAACGAAAAACAAAACATATCGGAGACCAAAGAAAAATCCAAATTCAATGTGCAGTCATTTAACAATATCATTGTTTTTAGATTAACGAATGAAAATAAAAACGAAATCTGCTTTGCATTATTAGAGTATGACAGGAAATTGATAATATAGACGGTCATTGTAAGATCCACTGATAAACAACTTGAACTCCAATACCAAAAATGTATTTGTGTATAAAATTTCATAAATTTTAAATTGAATACAATATAACGTGTTTTAAAAAAACATCAAAAAGTAGTATAGTCATGTAGGATAGGCGGTAGCTTAATACAGGTCAAGCGTAATGCAGACATCTCCTGAAGGAATTTTCTGCATTACATTTGCCTTGCATTGAGCAACCACCTGTGTTTTTTATGTGCTCTATCAATTCATAATCGCCTGAGACAGGTTCTACAATAGTTCACCATTTCATCCAATCCAGTAGAAAACAATTAAGCTCAATTCTGATGTTCGTATTGTTGATCAACGATATTTTACCATATTTAACCCTTTCCCTCATATAAACGTGTTTTCACGCATTTGCAAACGGAGTAGACTTAGATCAGACGGTTCCTATCGGAGCCGACTGATCATGATCTGCTCTGTTTGCCAATGGAATTTGATAGATTTGTTACATTACTTTCTAATATGTCTACAGTGTTAAACTTTACATATTTCATTTTAACTAATTTGGCAATGAGTATTCAATAGGTATTGTTTGAAATAAAGATAGATCAGGTAAATGGTTAACTTTGAACTTTATTTCGTATATAAGGCCTCCGGCCCATAAACATATATGAACATAAATAAACAAATACATTTTTAGCATACTATTGACCTGTAAGTACTACAAACATCTATATTACTAGGCATTTGATTAGATACTCTGCATTACTGTAATGCCTTCTCAACAGATTCACCATTTATCTATGTTAGAACGTTGAATACCTTACACGTACTTACCATTTATAAATGCTAACCATTTTATTAGTTGCAGTATGTGCTCAGTTCCCACTTACATGTATACATCAGCAAGATATAAACATGTTCTAAGACAACCTCAATGACATAGTACGGTTAACATTGCATACACATACATAATCCTGCACACCCATATACCTACTGGCGCCTTAACGAAACAAAATTTAACCCTTAACCCTTCGCTTGCTGAATTTTAAAATACATTTCTCCTTCTTTACCCATGTCCTGTTGTATATCACTGTGTACAAGTATTTCGCTGTGCAATCACTGCTGCCGAGTGCACTGGTTGCACAATCAACTTGTAAATAGTGCAGACCCTGATGAGACAGCTCCTGCAGGATCTGTCTCATCTGGGTCTTCACTATTTACAGGTAGGTATATTGACGTGAATAGCAAGCGAAGGGTTAATGTGCGCCAACCGAGTATATAATGCATTTGCAAACATTGTAAATCCAGATCAAACGGCTCACGAGGGACAGGATCTGCACTGTTTATCATACATGTAATACCAATTTCCATCAGCGATAAAGTTTGTTACATTTTTGTTTAATTAATATTCAAAAAAGGAGGAGCCAGTTTTAATCTATCAGCAGATTCAGGGACAAATGAAATCAACCTGTTGATGACTTTTTTGACAAAACACAAACCCGGTGTCCGTCTTACTTAAGGTCATACGGCTGAAATGATCGTAATCCCAGTTGTTATCGTCGTTTTGTTAGAACATATAGTAAAACCTCTCTATAAAGGCCACTAAATTACACCAAGTACAGTAGAACATCTCTATAATGAACACTAACTTGTGTTAATTAGTTGGTATTTATGGCAGGTGGCTGCTTCAAGCAATGTAAAAGTAAAACAGAACTTTTACTTTCACCTTGCTTTAAGCAGCCACCTGCCTTTAACACAAAATACTTGATGTAATTTAGTGGCCGTTTTGGAGAGGTTTTACTGTACGATAATTTCTGTCATTAACATTAATTTCTGCGCAGTAGAACTTTCTGATAATTTTAGTTATGCGAGTAGTAGCGAATGTCATTAAATTGTAATGATAAGTTTGGTCGTATGGTCTTTGATAATACAGGCCCCTGAAACATTTACAACTAATCAAAACAGTTTTTACAACCAAGTGGGACGTATACCTTATAATTTTATTAACGAAATTATGATGATCAAATTCTGGATCAAACTAATCTCAGCTTTAATTTAAGATCAATTCCTTTTCAGTTTCAAAGTGACCTTGACGATTTACTTAAAGGTGATATGTCTATATATAATGCATTTTTATAAATATCTCATTTAAAATTCATTGAATAAATATTTTCCCTAAAACGCATTTGTGAATCAATACTAACGGGTTTCTTGTTCGTAGACACAATATTATTGCGATATCTCGAACACATACTGAACCTCTCGGAACACACCTTGGGTCCTTTCAAACACATACTGAAACTATCGGAACATCAATTGGATCCAATAGGAACACAGGCGAGTAGTAACAATTGATACGAACATAAGCGCACTGGAAATGTGTAAACAATAAAAACGTGGGCGATTGACATCGGCGACATCGATACTTTGACACCGAACTTCCACAATTTTAAACGATAATGCAAAAGTTGTTTCCACACACAAATCTTACATGTAAAAAGGATTACATGCATTTTAATGCAACAATTTCAAGTCCAACAGGCATTGAATCAGATAAGATAAAGAGCATCTGATACTACTTTCAAACATAATCAAGGATTTGAACCATATTTCGTTCAATCACCCTTTCAATGTAGGAAACGAGCCACTAATGTCCTTTACCAACAGTATAGACAAAAAGCAGTCCTCTCATCAGGGTCTTCGCTGTTTGTTATGTTACACCTTTTTTTTAAAAAAAATCCCTGAATATTAATATTCACTGTCAGTTTGACTATTTTTAGATTTGGAATATTCCATTTGAAATTCAACTTGAAAGATTAAAATGAATATTTCCTGCTTTCGTTAAGTTTACAGTCCATTTAAATGCTGGTCATCGGGGTCGGTTTATATATCAATTAAGACAGAATGGACATATGTTGAAAACCCTAAACCTCATAGGAATGCCTTTTGATGCCTTTGCAAACATACAAACACAGTGGACTCATGTCAGGCGGTTCCTGTATGAAACATCTCATCATGGCTTGCTCCATTTTCCTATGGAAAACCCTACATTTTCTGCCACTGCAAAAACTATCCGGAGTTCCATTATTCATTGTCATAAATATTTATAACGACATTGTTTCTTGCATGAAATTATTTACGAGGTATAATCGATTAACGATGTAATTCATTTGAAAATGACTGTTTGTGTGTCCAAAGACTGTGACAGGGTGTTACCGTTTGTTTATTTGTATCGGGCTTTCACGTCGCTAAACACTTTGGCCAGCAATATATTGACTAAAATATAAGAAACAATCATGGTATTTAATAAAAACTTCGCAGACGAAACAATAGCATGCAACAATTTAGCGACGGGACGTTTCAGCATGTTGTCTTATGACTGACATAGTAGTAAATAGTGTAGACCCTGATCAAACTGATTCTGCAGTTTGAGCTGGTTCTACAATATTTTTAGGTTAATTAAGATATATAAGCGAAGTAATCTAACGATATGGAACGGAATTAAATGATTTGTTTTAATTTCATATGTGATATCGCATGTGTTAATTAAATTTACCCCAATATTCATCATTCTAAATCAACTGATAGGAAACTATGGCCAGTGGCAAAAAACACATGAAAGTATATGTTTGGAAACATCTCGACTTAACCCTTTACTCCATGAATATTTATTAAATAATTCATGTGTATATGAATATTAATTAGCTTAACATTACTATCGCATAAGAACAAGAGCATTTTTTACCCTGGCATAAACTCTAGAAATAGATCTATATCATTCCATAAACAAACAGAGTAGATCATGATCAGAGGACTCCTATAGGAGCCGTTTTAACTGGGTCTACTATGTATGCAAATCCGTAGAAAAGCGTATTGATGGAGTAAAGGGCACCTATCGATGATTTTGTGAAGAGTCCTTTGCGATGTGTGGTAATACAGGCGATTTGCGTTTTGGTCCCAGACCAAGTCAACTGCTAATTTCATTTCCCTGCCATTTATTGCATTCCATATGTCCCTGCAACAGTGCATCGCATTTATGCACATAATGGGTACTGATACCCACAGATTCCCGCGCCATAATATAGTGCTAATACTGCTGGTATTACCATTACTAGTAGTATTGGGTTTTTAGAATCAACTCGCTGCACGAAATAGAAATATGTCCACGGATAAAAAGAAAAACTGTATGTAGATACAAATCTATATATCAGCAATACTTTCTACTTGTATTAAAGACATACACGAAATAAGAGTTATGTCTAGCTTGTTTACGGAAAACCGCTCAGTATCTCATTAAAATGATTTTTACAACGGCATATAAATACAAGGTAGATTTCCGTTGCAGAAATTGCAGAACCAAATTTATGTTATTTCATAAACAAACAGAGCTGACCTCAATCAGTTAGTTCCTTTATGAGCTTTCGTAACTGGATATTATTTGTTTACACAAGATTTAACCCTCTCCGCCATGGATATTCATGTAACAAATGATGACGCCATGCATACAAATTAGATTAATTTGTCATAATAGCACATGGACATAGACATTTTTTGCAATCGCATAAACTGTAGAATCATATCTATATTATATCATTAGCAAACAGAACAGACCCTGATCAGACAGCTCCTATAGAAGCCATCTGATATGGGTCTACTCTGTTTTGCAAAGGCATAGAAAGATGTACGAGTAAAGGGTTAAAATGTGTCTCTATGACAATGGAATTAACAAATAATTGGTGTGTCCGGGTGTTGTTATAACAATTAATCTAATTAATATTCACGATGTCATTATTACTTACATCAATATTCATGGAACAAAGGTAAAATATAAGGTAAAGCAATTATTAGAAGGTCGGAGAGGGTTAATGAAATTAATATGTTATAAGATAGCCCTAAGTTCCTAACACATGCGAGGTTCTTCTACTTAACCTTTTACTTTATGAATATTCATGTCAGAAATAATTATATCATGAACATGACTAAGATGATTTGCATAACGACATATAATAATCAGGAAGATTTGGCAATAGCCGTTAAAATAGAATCAAACCTTTTTTATGTTCGAAGCAAACCCATACGAACAGCTCCTACAAGGGGCATCTGATCTAATTTGTTTTCAAATACAGTAAAACTTCCGATTATTCGAACACTGAAATACGTATTATTATCGATCTTTAAGACAGGTGGCAACTTAATGCATGGTGAAAGTCATGCAGAAAGCTCCTCTAGGAGCTTTCTGCATGACTTTCACCATGCATTAAGCAGCCACCTGCCTAAAAGGGTCTAAATTATTTTATAACGAAAATTCGAATAATCGAGGTTTTACTGTACATTACAAGATAAAGAATAGATGAAACCATTACTTTAACCCTTTACTCCATAAAGACGCCATTTAACGCCTTTGTAGGAGCCGTCTGATCAGGGTCTGCTCTGTATGATATTCGCGCAATACAGCTGAACTTCGATAACTCGAACTTCAAGGGACCATACAAATTAGTTCGAGATAACAGAAGTTCAAGTCATCCGATTTCTAATCTGAACAACTTCTCAAGGCCACAGCTTAATACAGGTCGAAAGTAATGCTGACAGCTCCTATAGGAGTTTTCAGCATTACTTTAGTCCTGTATTAAGCTGTCACGTGTGTTACTAGATAGCTGTAGAGATACATTATTGAAGCAATTCTGTATTGTAAGGTTTGGAAGGACTGAACTTTTTGTTCGAGTTATCCCGAAGTTCGAGTTATCCGAGTTCGAGATATCGAAGTTCAACTGTATAGTAACGATTCGACAGATTCTGCCATTTACAAAATTCTTAGGCCATTATAAGAATTCAGCTAAGTAATAGTCATTATGTCATTAATTCCTTACATGAATATTCATGGAATTAAAGGTTAAACGAAAGTTGGATGAGTGCACCTAGCGTGACATATTCATATAAATCTAATATTGATTTAAAACACTGCACAGAACGCATCTCACGGTGAATTGCCCTCTTGTGATTCAGATATCGCTGTATAATAATTATTTCATTAAAATGTACCTGACCTTTTTCGAAAACAATCATATCTATGATCATTGCTTTCAAAGGTATTAATTATTGGGAGAGCTTTGACTCTTTGACATAAAACTATCATGTAAAATACACAGCGGTATTTGCATTGTTTGGTAGCTTTTGAAAATGATTCCCATTGTGTTAAAGAGCCCGTTGTGAATTTAATACACCAATAAATAAATATACATGCAAGAAATAAGGCTCATCACTTTAAATTAGCTATAGAATCAGATCTATATACTTGTATAAGCAAACAAAGCAGACTTAGATCAGTAGACTCCTACAGTAACCGTCTGATTTGGGCCTACTCTGTTTGCAAATGCGACAAAAGGCATGCCTAGCGGGTAAAAGGCTAACAGAGCTACAGATAATAGGTGCATACTCAAATACTAAAATCCTCATTTCTTCACCAAACCCAATGTTGTGACCACCCTTTAGAATCGTCTGCAAGAGGCGATTCTAAAGAGTGATCACAACATGGGGTTTTGTGGAGAAATGACGATCGATTTTTGTACTTGAGTGCACACGTTTATCTGTTGCTCTGACATTGTACCATTTAAATCGTACATGTATGATATACGTGTGAGTATAAATGTGTAGGATCGCGTGCTTGGTATGACAGACGGGTGGATAGACAGGCAAACTTCAAGAATGGTAACAAAAATTAATTTTATAGTGTTTGGTGGAGAAATAAATAAGTTATTCTTGAAAATGTTGCAATTTACGCATCTTACCTGGACCTCTGGGTTAATGATTAATGTAAATTTGCCGATTAATGCCACCGTATAGTAAAACAGACTAGAGGTTTTTGTCACAAAAACGGATGTCTCCCCTCTAATAAAAACAATATGTAAAGGGAAATCACTAAAAATGTTATGGACTTGATGATTGATACTTCCCCTCATTATGCGCTTTCCACACCACATTTTTCAAGAAGAAAATGATAACAGCTAATAACTTCAAAAATATTGATACCAGAGTTATGGCCCTTGTGCATGACGCTTACTTTCATCATGCTCTTTCCATAAATGAAATGTCATTCCAATAGCATCAGTCGAACAGGAGTTATTGATCGGACAAAAAATGTAACAAAGGGCAATAACTCCAACAGTATTGCAGCCAGAGTTATAGCCTTTGTTCATGACACTGTCTTTCATCATGCTCTTTCCATGTATAAAGTTTCAATACAATGACAAGAGCCATGTAGGAGTTATCGTCCGGACAAGAAAGCGTTAAACAAATGTACAAGGGGCAATAACTCTCAATTTATTGAAACCAGAGTTAAGGACCTTATGCATGACACTTTCTCTTATCATGATCAATCCATGTATGAATTTTCACTCCAATGGCATGTGCCATATAGGAGTTATCATCCTGACAAAAAATTGTGCTTTTTTTTTTTACAAAGGGCAATGACTCCAATATTAGTGAAGCCAGAGTTGTGGACCTTGAGCATGACACTTTCTCTTATCATTGTCTTTCCATGTATGAAGTTTCAATCCAATGGCATGAGCCATATAGGAGTTATCGCCCGGACAAAATATTTGTTGAAAAAATTACAAGGGCAATAACTCCATTATTAATTAATCCAGAGTTATGGACCTTGTGTATGACACTTCCTCTGATTATGCTCTTTCCATATATGACGTTTCAATCCAATGGCGTGAGCCATATAGGAGTTATCGTCCGGACAAAAAAGTGTGCATTTTTTTACAAGGGGCAATAACTCCTATATTAGTGAAGCCAGAGTTATGGGCCTTGTGCATGACACTTTCTCTGATTATGCTCTTTCCATATATGAAGTTTCAATCAACTGGCATCAGGCATATTGAAGTTATCGTCCGGACAAAAAAGTGTGATTTTTTTACAAGGGGCAATAACTCCTATATTAGTGAAGCCACAGTTATGGACCTTGTGTATGACACTTCCTCTCATTATGCTCTTTCCATATATGAAGTTTCAATCAACTGGCATCAGGCATATGGAAGTTATCGTCCGGACAAAAAGTGTGACGGACAGACGGACAGACGGACAGACAGACAGACGGACAGACGGACAGACAGACAGACAGACAGACAGACAGACAACTCTCACGAAAACAATATGTCTCCCCCATATAAATATGGGGGGAGACATAAATATAAAATCGAATCATGATCGACCAATCCACATAAAGTTATAAGCACATTTCGTGATATGAACATAGAACAAAATTCAGATAGGAGATGCCACACGAGAGACCACGGCAACTTCAGAGGCATAAAGGAAGTAATAAAGTACATATACATACACGTACAACCAGCACAGACCTATTGATCGGATACTCAACACCGACAACTTAACTGCCATAAAATTAAATCAAATTCATCGAAAATAAAAGACAAAATGTAACGTCATAATATACACACACAAGAGTGTGATAGGACATAACGTCACAAAATGACTGACGGAAATGTATTTATCGGCTGGGCTGGGTCTAGGGCATTGCGCCACTGAATTGGACAGTTTGGAGTGTTGGACAATGTAATGCTGAGTAGGTCACCTAGCGCCAAAATATGTTGAAATATAAGGGATCTCCCAAAGCAACAAGTCGCAGCAAATGCAGTGAGCGCCCACACGTATGCACCACACGCAATCACACCATATATGTATTCATATGTACGAAACGGATGAAGAATATACGATAAAAACTCACAAATAGGTTTAAGACGGGAGTATAGCCTTGGAACTGTCAGTGGTAAAATTACCACAGTCGTAATAAACCACGGTTATGGTGACGCGTCCAACCTTACGCTTATCACATCTTCACCCATTCGGACGAACGGTGTACGGGCCGTCTGATCTGGGTCTATTCGGTTTGCAAATGCGTGAAACACATTTGCATAAGGGAAAGGATGATTGCACCACAACAAAAGTGACGGCTAACACAATATTGTGTGCGCATGTAAAACAAGAAACATATATTCGTATAGAAAGACGGACTCTTTAAACAGATGGAATGGAACTATAAGGTATAATCTTAGCACGTGCTTCCAACGAACCAAAATGTAAGTCTGAATCCGGTCACACATATTCTCGATGACTTTTCAGAAGTTTGAGCAATTGTAGAGACGTCATAAGGGAGTTCGATAGATAGAACAACGTACACACATTCTACTCTGGATTTGGGAGGGCATCACTATGGAGTACTATGCACAGTATTGCACAGGCAAAGAGATAAGCGTGGTGATCGATTGTAGAGGGACCGACCACCAAACATTCAGTGTTTTGCAATGACATTGGACAATGATATGGTTTTTTTTCAGAATTTGTTTCATGCGTTTACTGAATAGATTATAAAATGGATGTTTCCAACTATCTTACGAGGTTTGTCAATCACATCTTCATAAAATCCCTAGTGTAAAATGTCTTGTCACAGGAGCAACTTTAAATTACATTTGTATTTTCTAATGAGTACGAGATTTCGATAACAGAATTTAGAGAATGTTTTACGAAGCTTGTCACACCTGTACATGTATCCTGGTTTAAAGAGTATTTCAGTAATAACACGATTGCGAATATTCAAATCAGGCCCTAGCTAAACTGATAAGTTGTGAAATGTAAACTCCATACTATGTACCACCAGGAACATCCCAATTTATATTAGGGTAATTAACCCTTTCACTATTCAATATTCATGTAAGAAATATTGGCATCATGCTATTCATTAGCTGTTTTTTATAATGTAAACTTTCCAAGGAAATATTTTGCCTCGACAAAAACTGTAGAATCAGATCTATATCATTCCAGAAGTAAATAGAGCAGACCCTGATCAGATGGCTCATATAGGAGCTACCTGGTCTAGGTATACTCTGTTTGCAAATGCGTGAAAACAGGGTGCTATGAAGAAAAGAGTGGTGTTAAGTGCTTGTGTGGCGGCCGTAAAACGTCGCCCCGTACTTCATTCTCAGTGTTGTTATACCTGCTGATCCTTCGAGATCATGAATTTCAGTACTTTTTGTTCTGAAAATTGAATACCGCTTAAGCCGGTGCTAGGGGGCGTGAGCAGTGTTGCACTTTCAATTACTGTTCATGAACAGACTCAATAAAACCGAGTCTGCAATTTTCTCTTTTTGTGTTGCAATTTTTGCTCTCGGGGGATCACTCCCTTTCAGAATTTATAATCTTCACAACAGCAGGTGTTAAGTGCTTGTGTGGCGGCCGTAAAACGTCGCCCCGTACTTCATTCTCAGTGTTGTTATACCTTCTGATCCTTCGAGATCATGAATTTCAGTACTTTTTGTTCTGAAAATTGAATACCGCTTAAGCCGGTGCTAGGGGGCGTGAGCAGTGTTGCACTTTCAATTACTGTTCATGAACAGACTCAATAAAACCGAGTCTGCAATTTTCTCTTTTTGTGTTGCAATGTTTGCTCTCGGGGGATCACTCCCTTTCAGAATTTTTAACTACATTAAAGTCAAAGGCATCCCGCTTGTCACAAATTACTTGAAAAGGTAGTCTCCTTATTAAAAGACAGACTTAATTTTTAAAGTGTACTGAAATATCTGACATTTTGTTCTTATCTTTGTTTTATATAAAAGAAAACATGGTATTTAATATGGATTGTCTATATTAAATATGCCATCCACAAATCGAGATGTTGCATTGAATATTCACAAACCTCGGAGCAAGTCCACGTAGTGTAATGCTAACAGAAGCATCTGTAAAAAATACACTGTCAGCATTACGCGCCAAAATAATCAGTTTTATTCTAGCAATTATATTTTCAAAAAAGTGTTGAGCTTAGGTTTATGAGAGCAGAGCTACAGATAAAGGTGCGTACTCAAATACTTAAATCATCATTTCTCCACCAAACCCTATATTGTGACCACTCTTTAGAATCGTCTCGAAGAGACGATTCTAAAGCGTGGTCATAATATAGGGTTTGTTGGAGAAATAAAGAAGTTATTCCTGAAAATGTTTTAATGTACGCATTTTATCTGGACTTCTGTGAGAGGTTTGTTTATAGCACTAATCCAGGGCAAATACATATAACTTGGAAACATTGATAAATTATCGCACGTAAACTATATCTACATCAACCTCCCATACCAAAGTATTATATCATAAATCAATGTAACCTTTTGTTTGTCTTTTTGTATGCATATAATAAGTGCCACTGAGAAGAAAATGTATATAGTATGGAAAGTCCTCATGCTCTTGTATCAGAACACATTCAGATATTTGTGATATCTTACTGCAGAGATCCACATAAGAAGCGTAAATTAAAATATTTTCAAGAATGACCTTTAATTCTTTAAGAGGCGATTCTCAAGAGTGATCAAAACATAGAGTTTGGTGGAGAAATGACGATGTTTGTACTTGAGTGCACAGGTTTATCTGTTGCTCTTACATTGTACCATTTTAATCGTGCATGCGTGATATACATGTGAGTATAAATGTGTAGGATAGGGTACATACTATGACAGACGGGCGGACAGGCGGACGGGCGACCGGATAGGCGGACAGCGGACAGACGGGCGGGCGGACAGACGGGCAGACAGACGGACAGGCGGACAGGTAGACAAACCGAACAAATGTTCCTCTGCATGTATTTTGACTCATTGATAAATAGATTATTAGATTATACGTTAGAATATAGGCTACTGAAATAATCACTTTTAACAAGTTTGATATTTGATATATTGACTTGTATGTAATTAATTAAATCAAAATATCCCCTAGAAAGTGACAAACTGTAATATAGATTAACGGTGTAGGCATATAAGATTGATCTATAAGCAATATTATTAATATTTTTTCTCTTTTTTTTTTTTCTGGAATATGCTTTTTTCATACATAAAATTTGTTGATAGTCGTTTTCCTTCATTGTGACTGTGTGTTTGTATTACTGTAGATGCTATATTTAGATGCTATTGCTTCTTGCCTAAAGCGAGGTTTTGCATACATTTGAAATAAAACTGAAACTGAAACATTACCAACCCATTTTGTAGCAATTACTACAATTTGCCACGTTACTACAAAAACAAATGCAACGGATCGTAACACTGCTCTGTTTGCTAACGGAATAATATCCATCTGATTCAATTTAGATACTGTTTCTGTCATAGCAAAAGTCCCCGTGTCCTTGGTGACGTTAAAACGTAAGCCATTAACTATGACATGTTTTCTCACATAAATATTCATTATGTAGAATGGTTAAACCACATTTTTATACAGTAGAACCCCTCTAATACGACCAGTTAATGAATAAATATATGTGTCTTTATAAGCAGGCGGTTGCTCTAAGCACACACATATATATATTCAATAATGTATTTGAATTTTAATTGTATGTAAGATAGGTGAAACCAGTAAATAATTTTGCCTAACACAAGGCCTTGAAACAATTAGAGCATATGTTATTTACGATGACTGTAGGGTATAGTAGTTTTATCGGTAGTGTTCTGTTTGTGTTAGAATGCTACGCTTGGATATTATACGTTTTCTCAATAAAGCAAGAGGCGGGAACAGTATAATCAAGTTAAGTCAAGCAATGCTATTGACACAGGCATTCTCTGCCCATCGCCTCTATATTCGGGTGGTGACATAAACACACTCGAGAAAAGCATGACATAAGTACATACGTTCACTGTCGATGCAATGAGAAAGACATAATGTTCAGCCATACCACGCTGTGAAAAATAGTATCAGTACAAAATTGGATCTGGTATTAAAAGTACATGTATGAGTCATGCAGGAAACATCTGGAAGTAAGTTTAGCTATTTACTTTTTGAAAAACTGCTGGCCGATGGTAAAACTGGATCCAAAATGTTTGCAAATGCTACTTATCACATTACTTCCAGCCCGGCAGTGTTATAACTTGGGAACTATATTTCCGATATTGAAGGCTTGTTATACCACTCGTTAAATATTCTGATCTAACTTATATTCATACGTGCTGTCCAAAAATCCAAACAAACATGGCAAAAACACGTACGGGAAGCCACCCTCGAGATGTACGTACGTGTTGTGAAACCAAAACCGTGGGCAACAACAACTGTCCACTCATCTAAGTTTCTTCTCCGAATGACGTGTGGTTCTGTATAAGTCCGGTCGAGGTAAACATTAGCCGTATTCGATTGGGGGGTTTTCTCGCTATTCCGTCATATAAACTTCTCCCACCCACAGTACAAGCCACGCAGATTTTTTGTTTTCCGTTTTACCAGCGCGGACAAAATTATTTGAGAGCGGGTTTCCAGCACGGACAATTTTTATGGATCACCGCGGACAAATTCTGTGTCCACCGCGGACCGAAATTTACCCTACGGGATATTACCGCCGCCGAGCCATCGCTGTCCGTGCTGATATCAGCGTGGATTGCGGGGCATCACCGCGGACACTACCTTTATGACTGGCAGTTGTTTAATCGATTTAGGTATAAATTATTTAGATAAGATATATACAAAAGCTTACATGTATATATAAATACACATGTGCATTTTTTTTCAACTGAAGAAACGCATATTGAATATACTGTCAGATCTAGAATTCAAAATGAAATTAGATAGCATACGTATATAGATAGCCTTCACCCAATACCCGAGACTGAAACGGTTTCTTTCTGCTAAAACTACAATTTATAGTCAGATTTTAACGATTACCAGACTGTAAATGCTCGAGAAAAAAGAAATAGATACAAAATATCAGCAGCAATTGTTTTCACAATCTGATTTTCAGAAAATGCGTAGCGCAGAGATTATAGATATCAGGAGCACTCGGTCATATTTGTTTCGACCCCACGCGCGTATTAACCCTTTCCCTGTTCTATATGTGTTCCAAATTTAAATACAAATGTACATGTACCTACTGAATATTCATGGACAAAATAGTTATAATGAATTATGGAAGGTGGAGCATTGTAGACATTTTAGGAAAGCAAATAAACAGATCTATAAAATTCTATTAGCAAAGTGAGTAGACCCTGATCAGACGGTTCCTCTAGGAGCGGTCTGATCTAGGTCTATTCTCTTGACAAATGCGTGAAAACAGGTTTATATGAGGGAAAGGGTAAAGGGGTGGAGAGTTGTATCCAACTATTATTTGTTGAAATACTTTTTTTTGAAACCTTAACACTTTACTCCATAGTTTGTGTTCAGTATTGAAGACAGATGTTTGATTAAAACAGGCTGAATGGGACCATTTTGCGTTTTTCTCAGCCTGCTTTAAGCTACCGTCTACTGTGATATAGAAATATTTCTTATGGCGCATATTCATGAATGTATCAAGTGGAACTATTTTTGAGTGGAGGAATGGATTAACGCACTATAATGAGTACCTATGGAGTAAAGGGTTGAACTGGGTATCATTCGACGAAGAGATGCAAACAGTTGATTAAATAATTATAAAGTTCGAAATGCATCTACACTAATACACTTACGAGGGGTGTTCCAAAAATAATGTCACTTGCATCGGTGCTCATATAGCGGAAGTGCTTTTGTTCATTTTAATTTGCTCTGCCCTTCAAAATACTCTCCGCCAGCCAGAATACACCTTTTTAGCCGGTCAATCCATTTTTGGAAGCATTTTTCATACTCTTCAATGGAAACAGCAGATCCAAGGGCATTTCTCGAATTGTATCTCCTCCCAGATAAATGATATTTAAGTTTTGGAAAGAGAAAATAGTCGCAGGGGGCCAAGTCTGGCGAATACGGAGGGTGCGGAAGGACGGTAACCTTCTCTGACTCCAAAAAGTCAGTCACAATACGTGCCTTGTGAGCGGGTGCATTATCATGCAAAAGTCGGACATACTTAAGTCCTGTTTTGGGGCGGCTACTTTTGTAGTAGTTCTTCAATTTTCTCAGAACAACGTTTTTATAGAACTTGCCTGTGACCAGACCGTTCTGCCTTTTGGCACCGGGATTTGAATAGCTGGACCCTTATTAGTGAAAAAAAATAGCATACAAAACCTTCTTTACCGTTCGTATTCGTTTGGCAATACTTGGGCGTCTGGCATTTTTAGTGGCCCATATTCGGTTGGAAACCTTCCGCTTTGGTTCAAAATAATACACCCAGGTCTCATCACCAGTGACTATATTATCAAAAGCCTTTTTACTATATTTTGGGTACATTTTGAGAAGTTTTTTTGCCATTGTTACACGCGTCTTCTTTTGCTCATCCGTTAACAAATGGGGTATCCATCTTGCATTTATCTTTCTAACTTTTAGGTGTTTCTTCAAAATTGCATGAACTCTTGCTAACGACAAGTTTGTCATTCGAGCCAATTGTCTTACGGTGAATCGAGCATCAGTTTTGAGGATATTTCGGATTTTTCTATGTTTACTTTGGTCGTAGTTGTTGCAGGACGACCTGGGCGAGCAGCATCTTTCAGTTGCTGCTGCCCAGCACTAAATTTAGCTACCGACCTACAAACAGTCCTGTGGGACATTTGGCCCTCCCCATAAATGTCACACACCTCGCGGTGAATATCTACAGCCTTTATGCCGAGTAATGACCTACCTTTTATATAGGCCCTAATTTCAAGAACATTTTCAGCTCGTTTTCCTGTCATTTTGTGTATAGTCTAACGAATAGGCTATGAAACGATGTACACTGTACCGAGGCAAGTGAACGTGTGGACGAGATATTTACCTGTGTCACGAGCCAGTGATCACTCAATCGACACGAGGTGGTTTTGTGCATGAATTGCACGATTTCCGCGAAATAAAGCACAGATGACATTATTTATGGAACACCCCTCGTATACACCGCATCTACACTAATAATCTATACTGTTACAGCTATTCTTGTTTGACCGACCATGTAGTGCAGCTACAAGATTTAAGTTGATATCAAAATTAAGATGAAAACTATTGTAGCTTATTGTATTATAATTTATTTTGAAACGGCGCAAAGCAGTCGCCTGCATAAATCATTACTCTGTATAAAAGAGCCACCTGAAATAACAGATAGCCAAATATTGGTATGTCGTTGTCTTTCAGATGAGTTAAAAGCTGCAATCGTAATGTTATTCATTTAAGTCATATTAACCCTTTTCATGCTAGTAGCATATATTGACGCAATTTAAAAACAGTGCAGACCCAGATCAGACAGCTCTTAGAGGCTGTATGATCAGGGTGTGCATTGGTTTCTTATAGGATCTGTCAAGCATAAATTGCCATTCGTCCTGGGGAAATTATTACTCCATTACCAATATAAAAGTTGAAATGATAGATAGTCATACGTAATCCATTCATATCTGCGGGAAGAGAGAGAGAGAGAGAGAGAGAGAGAGAGAGAGAGAGAGAGAGAGAGAGAGGGGGTGGGGGGAGAGACACACACACAGAGAGACAGAGACAGAAAGAGAGACACACAGAGAGACAGATAGATAGGGACAGCCACAGACAGACAGACAGACAGACAGAGAGGGAGAGTAAGAGGTGGAAGAGACGGAGAGAGAGAGGGGAGAGAGAGAGAGAGAGAGAGAGAGAGAGAGAGAGAGAGAGAGAGAGAGAGAGAGAGAGAGAGAGAGAGAGAGAGAGAGAGAGAGAGACGGGGAGAGAGAGAGAGACGGAGAGAGAGGGAGAGACGGAGAGAGAGAGATTTTGACGTCCCTTCTGGCCTTGTGATTGCGTATCATTGTAAATGTTTATTTGGGGGAGAGGACTTCTTAGAAACAACAACAATTGTACACAGAGAGAGGGACAGGGACGGTGAGGAAATATATTATGGGCTTATTAATTATGTATCAGACAATAACAAAGTCTAAAACATGATAAATATTTCATTTTAATACAGTGCCCCTGTATTGATTCACAGGTGCTCGTAGCATGCTATGTCCCCACGACAACAACAGACAAATTCAATATAACTGGTCTATAAGGCCTTGTCCGATCTGATAGCATGGATGGATATCTTGTATTAACCATTTCTTAAAATAATACTTACATGTAAAATAACATTGACTGGTTTTAAACCTAACGTCAAACCCTCACCGACATCAATTTCAAGCTTATAGATATTGTTTTATTTAACATTTCCCTGTTCTATGTTTATTCAAAATTTCAATACTTACTGAATATTCATGGACAGAAATAGTTATAAATGAAATATGGAAGGGGGGACATTGCAGCTTTTTAACAAAGCAAAGAAATATATCTATCAAATTCTATTAGCAAACAGAGTAGACCCTGATCAGACGGCTCCTCTAAGAGGTCAGAGAAGACCCTTCTCTGTTTGCAATTGCGATACGTTCATATGAGGGAAAGGGTTAAAGTACAATATGAAGAAATTTTGAATACATAATACCCATTCATTCTATATTTAATATTGTGGGAAATATAGATGGCCGCTCATCAATTATGAAGAGCAATATCAATTATTGGTGATTGACATGCCTATAGGTAACAGTTGATTGGATTATGTCTTTTCAATGGGTGGGTCTAAAAGATACTGAACCAATGAGCTGTGACATCTTGATAGTAGCAAAAGAGCGGAAATACCCGATAGTCTTTCTTTAAAGTTGTCGGAACTTTATTGATGACCAAATAATTAACACAATGATGACCATAAATCAATGACCCCCTGCGCTGAAACACCAAGGTAGTTTCCGTACATTGTAGAGCACGCAAAGCGATCATTGTTTTAATGTATGACCAAAACATTTGACCCTCATTATACTGAATTATCGTCCGCTTAAAAAATGTAGTCTGCAAAATAAATGAAATAAGCATTGCTTTAATTAGTTGAAAACAAACAGAAAAATGAGAGTCAGACATATTTGACCCTAGTAACACTCTGGGGAACTCATCATCTGTTCAGTATACAAACTAATTGTAAATATTAAGGAAGCCACGCTCGGCGGGCTAAGGGTTGATCTGCATATTTTTTTTTATCTTTTTAAACTTTCAGGGTCCTATAGAGAATGTCCAAGTTACCTACATTTATTATGCTGAAAGAATTTGCTTTTAAAAATGTTTTTTGTTTTCTTACCGGGTTTCCTTCTGTCTTCTTTTAAAATAAAAATCGACTAAATTTTGTTTCTGCGTAAAAACATCGAATTAGTGTTAGTGTATCATTTTCAAAGGCAAGTGACTGCTTAATGCGGTGTGCGGAAAAATGCCACTGGAAAAAAAAATGCCACCGGCAAAAATGCCACTGGAAAAAATGCCACCCTGATTTGGAAAAATGCCATTGGAATATATGCCACTGGAAAAAATGCCACCCTTTTTTCAAAATTATATTTTATCCTTTTTTTAAGGCCCCCAAATAGGGGGCAAAGGTCCGGGGGCAAGTGTCCGGGGGGCAAATGTCCGTAAACCGAAATACCGATATCATGAATATTTATTAAATTTATTTTTAAAATAGCTTATGTACTGAGGCTGATTTGGTATTGGAACAAAACTATAGAGTTAGATCCAACATAAATTCATAAGCAAACAGAGAATACCCTGATCAGACGGTTTCTATAAGAGCCATCGTATCCGTGTCTACTCTGTTTGCAAGCACGTGAAAAGCGTCGATGCTCTCAGAATTTTTACTTCTGTTGCCGGGTCATGTCAGACGTGCGGATCTCTAGCTGAAGCGTAACCTAAAGTTTGGTTGTCGGTGGGTTTCAACCATTTCCCTGTTTAATATTTATGTCGGAAAAGATGACATCATGCTATTTATAAGTTGATTTTTATAATGGTGTAGGTACGCGGTCCATGACTTTTCTTGGTACTTGTAGAAAATGTAGAGTCAGATCTTATATAATTTCACAAGTAGACAGAGCTGGTCCCGATCATACGACTCCAATAGGCGCCTTCAGATCTTGGTCTACTCTGTTTGCAAAGGCATGGACATTGTTTATATATGGTAATGGGATAAGCAAACAGAGCAGACTCCTGGTCAAACAGCTTTTATTTAAGAAATCTGATCTGAGTGTTATCATTTAAGAGTTTTAAATTAATAAACATAGTTTTATGAATTGTATAACTATGAAAACATTCTTGTAATTCTGTTACTTTTGCTGATTAACCCTTTCCCTGTTCAGCATTCATGTAAGAAATAATGATATCATGAATATTTATAAGCTAATGTTTTGAATGGCATTTGTAGACAAGATTGTTTTGATGTTGGTAGAAATTGTAGAGTCGGGCCTATTACAATTCCATAAATAAACCGAGCAGGCCCAGATCATGCGTATGATCTGGGACTACGCTGTTTGCAAATCCTTGAAAACACGTTTATATTAGAGAAGGTTTGTATTTTAAGGTGGAATGGCCCGTCATTGTTTAACTGTATATTCCATTCATTATATAAGACCTAACTTAGCTATTTGATTTTGAATAATACACACAGTGAAGACCCTGGTCAGATGGTTGCTTTTTGAGCCACCTTGTCTGGTTCTACAGTGTTCAAATGTCAGTAGTTTTATTTCCCGCATTTAACAGTACAAGCTGTTTGTTTTAAATACTGAAAATGAATTGTGTTAGGCAGTTGGAGACTATATTATTATATTACTTACTCAACCTAGATACATGTATGCTGTAATTTACTAGCTAGACATAAGAAAATAGTAACGATCAAAGGTGCCAGATGGTCAGTAAATCCCCTAATTTCTCAGCAGGGGGCAAGGGTCAGTGTCACACAACTGCCATCTATCACACACTGTCAACAAAGTTATGAATTATTTCGTAACAGGAATGCGTGTAATGAAACCGAACTACCTAACAATGTGCCAATTGTCTAAAGTTATGATTTGTTAAACAGTTTCCCGAAAAATAGAAGATAACTATGCTTTGACTAATTAGATCTATGGCTAAGCATAATTAAACCCTACCGATTAAAACCAGTTAGATTATTGCGAATTCTAGTTCTAAAGACAGTTTAGATTGATATGATCTAGATCTATACTAAAATACTTTTACTAGATCTGATATGGTACTTTACAGTAGCCAGAAAGAAGACATTTTACAACACATAAATGAACGCCGTGAGACTGTACATGTATATCTTAATATCTAGATCTTATTAAAACAAAACGAGATTTAAAATTCTAAATACTGTTGATCTAAATTATTCAACGCGTGTATCACAATAGCCCCTCACTACAAAAGCCCCTCTTGCAAAAGCCCCTCACCAAAATGGTCAAGGTTTACAAAAGCCCCTCACAAAAAAACAATACTAACATTAATTGAACTTTAAGTGCTTTGTTAAGTGTACTTTTAAAAGGAGTGTTCTAATTACCTTACTTAACGAATCTTTATAAGCTTGTCATTGAGCAAACAGGGTAGATCCAGATCAGATTGCTCAGTATTTTGATTTTGGTCTACTCTGTTTGAAAGTTAAGGAATTAGAAAATGGAAAAAGTTTGTGTTTAAGTTAATTGGGGTAATATTATAATAATTTATAAATAATATGGCTAATATTACATCATCCATAGCTATTGGATCTATATTAACTGTCACAAAGTAAACATGGTTGAACTAGATCATATAGCTTTAGATTTGATTTGGGTCTACCCTGTTTGAAATAAATATAAGGAATCTCCTCCTTGTGATCTACAATGTTTACTTTTATAAGTATAGAGTGTGCTAATTACCTTACTTAATGAATCTTTATAAACTGGTCATTCAGCAAACAGGGTAGATCCAGATAGCTGTAATTTTGATTTTGGTCCACTTTGTCCAAATATTTGGAGTATAATGATTAATTAACAAAAATAGTGGGGGGCTTTTGTAAGCCTTGGCCATTTTAGTGAGGGGCTTTTGATCGAGGGGCTTCTGTAGTGAGGGGCTTTTAGATGAGGAGCTTTTGTAGTAAAGGGCTTTTGAGTGTACCCCTATTCGACATATGAGGCATGTCCAACACATAAATAAGAATGTCTTCCATTTCAAAGAAAGGCCAGATCATGGGATCTTTTTTTCCAAAGTTCAGCTGGTAATGTATAGGGCGTTCCTGAAGGCCGATTCATTCCAGCTTCTTGTTGTACATTGTATCTACCCTTCGGTATACGGGCATTTTCTCTCTAGGACATTTGTTCTCCTATTTGAGCATGGGAGGATAGGGCTGACATTTGTCCCCTTCAAATTTTATTTTATTTTACTTGCTCTACTTGCTCGCAAAGGATAAAAAAGAAAATACCTACATTGTTCTAAAAACGGACGGTTGATTACACAGGAAATCGGTAATGCAGAAAGAGTAAGGAGCTTTCTAAATTACTTCAATTCTGCAATTAGCTGTCATCTGTTTTAAACGATCGTCAAATCAACATTTTTAAGAATGGTTGTTTACAATCGCCGCCCCTTAACCGATAATCTTTCTAAACCGATATTGGAGCTACATGTATCCTGTGTTTAGTTACCACCTTTTTTAAACGACAGCCAATTCAACTGTTTTGAATTGTTATTTTACTTCGCTATACCGGTTTGAGAACCTCTCTTATCAGGTCATTTTCTCGGTATGGTCACAGGGTTCGTTTTATAAGGTTTTGCAGTAATTTTGTTGATCGCCGCTCATTGATCGCCGCATGAGCGGCGATCACTAATGGAATGCTCAAAAGTATTTACCCATGTAGGAGGGGTAGCGACAAGTTTTACAAATTGGCTCATAAGAGCGTGGCAGAGAATAGTTTCTATCTGCATTATTGATGTAGTGAAATATGTGATGTAAAAACCTTCATACGATGTTTAAAAAGAAATTTATCAAACAAATGTACAATAATAACAATAATTATGACACTTTTTTCGTCGAAGTATCGACATTAAATGCCAAAAACAGTTTTGTAAACATAAATAAAGCCGGGTCAAAGTCGCAGAATTGAAGCCGGGTCAAAACTGTAGTCGTGCACCTGTTTGCGGTGCTCTCGTTCTAAATTATGCCCTTCAGAGATTTTGACATAAGACGGGAAAACGTGCTCGAATTTGAAAAATAAGATCATTTGAATCGACAGTCGATATGTTAATTCAAACAGACATGGTTATTATTCTACCGGAGGCTCTACATGGTCAAAATCGAATTCCGTCGTCTCGGTTTCTATTTTTTAGATAGGACTAACGTCACTCGTTAATGGAACTGAACAGGCTATATTTAGGTCTATGACCATCACCGCCCTTGTTAGAGTTTATTGATTAAATTATCATGAGAGTGATAAATGTTGTAATGAAGTTTTATTGTTTTATTTATTTTTATTTAAAAAAGTCGTTTTATTTTTTCTATTTAAAAAAGTCGTCAATATAGTAGCATGATAACTTTATATACATCTTCAATTTCCCTTGAAGTATGTTTGGCCTGATAGCGTAGTGATTACCACGGTCGCCTATCGTGCAGTCAGCCCTGGTTCGATTCTCACCGCTGACGAAAAACATTTTTCTCTCTTTTTCCTTTCTATTTTTTTTAAATGGCGGTTTGGGTTTTTACTGGGATAGTTAATGATAATTATCCATATTAAGTGTTTTTTCTTTCAACTTATACGTTATTTTTGGATGCAATCTTGGTCAAGTTCAAATATGGATCATGTCGGGTTCGGAACTAGGTCACTACGTCATTACACTTTAGAGGCTACATATTTCGTTAAGTTTTTAATGAAATGTTGTATTTCAATTGTCTTAACAAAACAGTTCCTTATTAAAAACCTTCCTTGTACACAAATTTCCCGGCGATCCAATGCCTTGCATCAGTATTCGTCTTGTTATTATCAGGGGCAGTTAATTTTAACGCATCGAATATTAGACCACCGCTTACTTTAAAACTAGAAATTGGCATTTAAATTAAGAAATATGCTTTTAAAAAGAAGGAAAGTTGGCGTACATGTATGAGAGATATATTTTGCTGTACGTATTTATTAATAAATGATAACTACAGTATAACCTCTGCAAAGCAACACTCTGGGGGATATAAACTTCTGTATTGTCGTTGTAGAGAGGTTGTTGCTCATCGGAGTTTCATGGCAAATCTCTCTCAAGAGACAACCCAGTAAGGAATACCTGGGATCTTTTGAATACAAGTGGCCGCTTAATGCAGGACAAAAGTACTTTTATCCAGTCACCAGGCTTCTCTAGTGACATAATAAAGGGGGTGCAAATAAACTTAGGTTTATTAGGTTACTTCCGGTAGTGGAAGGTTTATTAGGTTAGTAGATAGGCGTAATGATTCTATAACCATGGAACTATTTTAGTTTTCTGTAAATATTCATAAACATGTTGATGGAATAGATCTAAAAGATCTATTTGGTCACCAGAAGAATTATTCAAATGAGAAAAAATAAAAATAATTGGCTACGGCTGGATTCGAACCCGCGCCTGATCCTACAAAACTAATTCTAATCTCTCTAGAGACGTCGCCCTTACCGATTACGCCACTGAGGCCACATACAAAATGACGTTGATTTATCACTTTTATTAATTTAATCCACCGCTGGCAAAACCCGTTTTTGATAAAATCAAACCTGGAAGCAAAGATTGACAGATAAATAGTAAATGTTTTCTTTTCACTCTCATGATTATTTGATTGATAAACTCTTACAGTGGCGGTGATAGTCATAAACCTAAATATAGCCTGTTCAGTTCCATCGATTTCTGAGTGACGTTAGGTAGAATCTAAAAATAGAAACCGAGACTACGTAACTCGAATTTGACCGAAGAATATAGATCATGTCTGTTTGAAATAACTTATCGACCCTCAATTCAAATCATCTTATTTTTCAAATTCAACCACGTTTCCCTTCTAGTAATACAAGTATCGAAACTATATTCCTCTGCGGTAGCTCATTAGATCTATTTACGTCTAAATGGAAGTGAAAAGGGAGGGATCCGTTGATCGAAAAACTGCATTTTCAATGTAAATTATTTCAAGAGTGTTATGAGTCTATAAAAAAGACATTTAACTATATTGACTGGATAAATCGAATAATAGGTTAGTGCCGTAGATGGGACGCCTTTATCCGACTCGGAGAGAAAACAGTTGAGGCTCGGCAAGCCTCGCCTCAACGTTTTCTCCCCTCGTCGGATAAAGCGTCCCATCTACGGCACTAACCTATTATTCTCTATTTATCCTGCATTAATCTGCCACCTGTCTTAAAACAGACATTTTATTTGTACATGTATCGATGTAGAGAGGTTCCACTGTAAGTTTTGGGGATTCATTTAAAGTGTTGTTGAAAGGAGGTGTTTGCTGTAATCTGTACTGTATGCTATAAACCCCTTCACTGTCATTATGACGTAATAATCCACTAAAATAGTCACTGTCAAATCGTTGTCTGCTTACATGTTTCATCTACTTTTCTTTATAAAAAAATTATGATAGTTTTTACTTAACCCTTTCCTCCATAAATACTCCTTTCTACGCCTCTGTAAAAGTCACCTGTTGAAACCAATGTGATAAAAAGAGCATTTGCTCCCACACGTATAGGAGTATAATTATGCTCTATTTACTAGTAACACAATGGTTTCAAATTACAAAATTCTAAAAACAATAATTTTATCTACTTAATGCTCCTTTTCGGTAGATTTATTCAAAGAGGTTGGATCCAAATTGAGCCCACATGTAAAACAGTATGGAGGAATGGGTCTTAAGAAACTTTAATATAAGTGTCAAATGGTTTGGATCCTTATCAGACGAGGCGTATGATCAGGATCCAAACTGTTTGCAAACATTAGAGTTTTCAAGTTTGACATGGAACGGTTTAATAGTAAATACAACTTTTCCATTTACAATGGGGAAATTGTGATCTATTTCTAAATAAGGAATAGGTCATGGAATTTAAGCAGGCGACACGTTGGTTTAGACATATCCGTTTAACGAAAGAATGTGAGTGTACGAGGTTTCAAGTTTGACATGGAACGGTTTAATAGTAAATACAACTTTTCCATTTACAATGGGGAAATTGTGATCTATTTCTAAATAAGGAATAGGTCATGGAATTTAAGCAGGCGACACGTTGGTTTAGACATATCCGTTTAACGAAAGAATGTGAGTGTACGAGGTCCGTGGTTTGATAAACCATGTACATACTGTATACGCTTCTTTAATACCATTGATTAATTTAATTCGTATGCCCCTTCACTCCAAGAATTCGGTTGCCATGACATTAACAACACTTTAGATCAAGACCAGACGTCCAATATCTCATTATCAAACCAGAACCAAAAACTGGTTTACATCTATATCTACGTTTTTAGAAAAAAATGGATTATCTTTTTTAATCCATAGGATACAGGTACATCATGGCAGTGAATCGATTGAGCAGAATCTAAACATGCAGTACATGTACATCAAGCAGAAAGACAAAACATGTACACAGGTACATTTGTACACAGTAAAATATTAAGCACAAGGGTAATAAAACAACCATACAAGTATTATTCGAATGGCTATTGAAACTGGTTAAAACGTACATTTAAGCTGCCGAAACAAGACTAAATAATGGAGAAAACTTCTAACTTTACAACTCACCTGGCTGAATTGATATTAGATGTATTAGTAAATAAAATCCCTAAATTATTTCGTCTGCCAGAACAATATTTATATACATGTAGATCTATACAGAAATCATAAGAAGACCAGTCAGGACTATTCTCATAACAGAATCAATAGGTTTTGTTGGTCGTTTCAAGTAGATTTCTGATAATTAAAATTTACACTGATGTGAAACTGAAAACAAAATCGATTGGGAATTAGAATTGGAACATAAAACATAGAGTCGAAATGAAGATGAATTCACTAACAATGTGCACAAACGTATGCAAACCTGATACAAGTTATACAACCTAGTAACTTATTGTGTGTGTGTTTTGTGTTTAACGGGTGTTCCGTGTTTCTATATAAAACATCTTACGTATTGAACAACAAATAATTGAAATAGAAAGCATACTAGAATATCGCACCCATATTATGCAGAAACGAATCAGACAATTCACGGACAGGTTATATTCCAGTACAATCAAACGCGCCAAAAATAATGGATGAATTAATTTGTGTTTGCCGAATGCAGAACAGTTTCGGTTTGGAATTAGTCTAAACGAACCATTTCTCGAGTGTTTTATTTCATACATTTCATATCAATTTTGCAAAATGTGGATGTATATATTTGTATGTACATGTAAAGAGAAAGATAAGCCGTGAAAATGGATATAAAAGGATGAAAAGGATATAAATATCAATCCAGGTAAGGTCCAGCGCGATCCGCAGTGGTACACAGTGGTCCACGATGATACCACCGCGACCTGCGGTGATAACGATCGCGCCCGGCGACGAGTGCCCCTGTGGAGGGACCAGCGCGGACCCATCACAACCCACGCTCGATTGCGGAAGACCGCATATCAGCGCGGACAAAAATACCCGTGTCCGCGTTGGATAAAATTGCGATGGGCCGCGGAAAACAAAAAGTCCGCGTGGCTTGTACTGTATTGAATTCAACCAATCAAATTATAGTTTATGGATTAACTTTACCTTGCGTTACTCAACGATCTCAACGGTTTTCAATCTGCTTTGAATAATATTTTTTCGTTACTCAACGCGTATTGTATTCGAGTGAGAATTATCTTCGTTGCTTAAGAGGCCGTCACACCATGCCGTTCTGTCAACGTTCTCTGAACATTTCAATCGTTCAATTTTTGAGCGTTCTAGAGTGAGGATGACACATCTGGCGTGTGATAAACGTGTACCTAACGCATGACTAGCGTGTGTCTTACGCATGAGAAGCGTGTAACGGCGACCAAGTAAGATACTCCTGAAAATTATTAGCGTGTGCCAACGTGCTACTGGCGCACAACGAACGATTTGCGAACGTTAGACGAGCGTGTTGAGCGTGTGACTAACGTGTGAATAACGACAGAATAGCGTTTTGACGTTCGTTTGACTTTAGTCACACGCTGCGTGCGTTAGGGGACCGTTCAGCGGTCGTTGACAGGTCGCCAGTGAGTCGTTCACTGCAAAGCAAACGATTAGTTACAACCAAGTAACGCTAGAGTAACGACTGACTAACGATATCCGAACGCGTGCAACGCTCATCGAACTTTAGTCAAACGTTCAATTAACGCTCTTAAACGTTCTTCAGCGTTTAAAATCAAACGTTGAAGAACGCTGGTCTCCGTGAGAACTTTTGTGCATGTTCAAAACTTTTTTTCCGGACCAGCGTTCTCCGCCGATTCCCGGCGATCACCGACGTTCACTAGCGTTCACAAGCGTTCACACAACGCTCTTCTGGCGCTATCTCAGCGACCATGGGTGACTACCAACGTTTACTCAAACGCTAGAGAACGCTGACCAGAACGTCATGGTGTGACGGGCCCAGTAGTGGTACAGGGCCAGTTGAATACGGCTAATATTGGTACCATAATGAAACGCATGGTCAAGAGCTCCGGAATCTCCACTAACACTTGTTAGATAATGCATCTGGTCACAGGAACATCGCTTCAATCAACAACGTCAGTCACATTAATCTGGATCAGCACAAAATGATCTCATCTATTCCCCACTCTATTGACAGCAATCATAGCATTGCCCAAACCAAGATCACAAGAGCATGCCCAGTGCTGCTGAACTCGAACACTCTATACGCTGCATCATCGTCAACTTTCCATGTCACTGGTGGTTTCCAGAGCATGTTCGCGGCCCCAATACATGGCGGGAACTTTCATGTACATATCAACCAGAATTACAATCCAGCAAAATCGAACAGTCCAAGTAGAAATGAATCAGATTGACAGACAGTGACATTGAGTAGCCATTTATGACGCTCAAAACTTACATGACTGTTAACCTACTTCGGTTGCGAGACGATGTGCCAAGAAATGATGTCACCGCACTTGTTAATGTTGCTGTATTGTTTCTGATGTATAAAAAGACACTTGCTTAATTTCTAGATTGCCTAGTTGTATGACTATGCGTTTCCAACAATCAAACACAATCATCAATTTGTTATGGACAAAATAAATGAAATTTGTTTGGATCTACTTTTTTAGTTGGTAAGACCGAATCACACACAACTGTAATCAAAGCACCCCAAGTACTGATAGGCACCTGTAGGTAGATCTAGTAAATGCGTTGTCTTAGGGGTAATGTGATAAATAGAATACAGCATTGGTGGTCATTGAATATTCCAAATAGTAATTGATCACTCATATTGTATCCTCTGTTTAATAACCTTTTCCACTATTAATATTTATGCAAGACATAGTGATATCATTGATATTGATAAGTCGGGTTCTTATAATGACATTATAAGCACAGACGGTTTTGGCCATTTCAGAAACTTCAGAATCAAGATCTATATTTTATCATCAGCAAAAAGAGTAGACCCTCCTGTAGGAGCCGTCTGATCTTTGTCTACTCAGTTTTGAAAAGACGTAGAAAGGTGTATTTATAGAGTAAAGGATTAAGTTCATAGCATAATAAGGCCAAACAAAGTCTAAATGATATTAACTGTACTAAACACAGGCTTGATCTTGTTCAGAGTTTGGTACATGTACTCGATTTTCCTCCGTTAGAAGACGGATTTAACCCTTTCGCTGCCAAACTTTGTCGTCTGCTAACTTTGTCGTCTGCTACAAATTTTCATTCTTTTGATTTTCTTCATTTTTGTTTAAAAAACATAGTAACATTAACAAACAGTTTGGATCCTGATGAGACGCCGAGTTACTCGGCGTCTCATCTGGATCCAAACTGTTTGCATAGGTAATCACAGATCCGGCATTGGCAGCGAAAGGGTTAATACGATGTTAATTTCTCATTTATTCAACAAATGATTATTGATATAGACTTTCTCCATTCATCGACTCTATATCAAGGCGATTACATAAACAAACTCGAGAAGAGCATGACGTAAGTAAATACTTGTATATGTAATGTAAATATAATCAGACAGAATAGATGTTAACAATGTCAACACGATAATACAGTCGAACCCTCTTAACCCTTTCCCTGTTCTATGTGTATTCCAAATTTCAATACCTACTGAATATTCATGGAGAAAATACAAATGTAGTTATAATGTAATATGGAAGATGGAACATTGTAGCCATTTTAGAAAGAAAGGAAACCGATCTTTCAAACTCCACTAGCAAACGGAGTAGACCCTGATCAGACGGCTCCTCTAGGAAAGGCGTATTTATGGAGTAAAGGGTTAATGAACTAATAGTCTCTACAATGAACACATATTCTCAATAAAACCATAAAAAATTATTTTGGGCATGTTCAATTATCCCTTTGAAGGTTGCAAGTTTGAACTTATATCGAAACATTCGTCGATACTTATAATAATATTTTTTATCAACCTACAGTAAAACATCGATTATTCGATCAGTCAAATATATATCAGCATCGATCTTTAGGACAGTTGGTAGCTTAATGCAAGCTGAAAGACATGCTTCTGTCCTGCACCAAGCGGACACCTGGTTAAAAGGGACTTAATACTTCTAAACTAAACTCGAGTTATTGAGATTTTACTGTATTTCGAACAGTTGCGAAACTTAACCTCAACCCGAATTATTACTAATGCATCGGCGAATAACACCGGATCTTCGTTATCAAACACAATAAAGTTATGTCTTCATCAGCATTTATTCGATTGGCTTCATGCTTCTTTACAACAAATGATTTATGTAATTTGTATTATAGTTTCAAAACGCATTGTTGGAAGAGCCGATCACCGTAAAAGCAAGTAGCAGCTTAACACAAAAGTTAGATTTATAAAGCTGCTATAGGAGCTTATTTCATTCTGACCTTAACCCCTTCCTTCATATAAACGTTTTTCACACCTTTGCTAACAGACTACACTCAGATCAGAAGGATCCGCCTAAAAAGGAGCTGCTGTGTTTGCTTATAGATCCGATCATAGAGTGTTTGTCATAGCCAAATACTCGATAAAGATTTTGAATTGAAAACTTAGGTCAGGCATCCCTTAGATGAAAAATGGACTAATCCAATATATAAACATGGAATAATCCACTGGGCGCAAATGGATTAAGTTAATTAACATTCGTGACGTGATCATTTAATGATTTAATGTTCATTATTTAAAGGGTTAAGATCCAGAACTAGGCCTTTGTTTGGTTTTTGGTTGGGGAGGGGGTTTACTGTTACAGTTGTAATTCCTTTAACTCATTATGTCCTAGGCTATTTTAGACCCAACCTTTTTTAATTAATCTACCGCAAAGGAGCATTAACTAGAGAAAAGGAAAATTTTAGAATTTTGTAGTTTGAAACCATTTGAAACTATAGGAGCAAATGCTTTTTTTATCACAATGGTTTCACAATTTGAATTTTATAGAGGCGCAAATGGGGTAATGTGTTAAAATATGATGGATACTGGTAATACAACGGGTTGAATGTGTTGCTATTCTCTGCTTTATCCAACAAAATTATTTGTTCTATACAGACGAACCTGTCTTATGCAACCATGAACAAATGTTGTAAATGTGGGTCTGTAATGAAGGTGATAGCTTAATGCAGGTCAAAAGTAACGCAGAAAGCGCATAATCATATGTTCAATAAATGAATGACCGCTTACGTCAGGTTGTACTGTATTTCATAAAGATTTAACAATTTGATATAAATCAAGATTGCAAAGTATTCTCGTAGCAAGCACTTGTCAGTGATAGTTTAAATTGAAATTATTTTAAGCCTGTACTTAATTACATTACAATAAGGAATACAATCACCTCTCGCTAATCTTAATATTTTAGTAAACATAATAAAGAACATATTTATGCTGATAGCAACTTGATGAAGGGTGAGTGACACGCAGAAAGCTCCCAGCGGCACTTTATGCATGACTTCTCCTTGATTAAGCTACCACCGATCTTACATACCGATAAGGATGATTATTTGAGTGCTCGGATTAGCGAGGGTTTATTGTAATGGAAATATAACAGTGCAAAGAAATGTAATTAATTAGGGCGAATTACATTTACATTTCTCAATCAATCCCAGCATGTTTCCTAATTGATTCAACTGATTAATACGACCTCACAAATAGAATTTTACAACATTGTCAGACAAACGGCTTAGTTATGCTAATGTTGTTCTCTGAATAACCCATTTTCCAAAAATGGCACTAAACAAATTTAGGCTTTTCAAAGTAACTGGAGAGAAAATTCATATATTCCACCACAGTTCAGTATCCTTTCGGCAATGAGGTTCAGATGTACAATACACGCATGTTCTGCCTGAATACATGCATTTGGTGATAAGCATGCTGCTAATGTTCTGAAACTGGATCAATACAGTTTACTGAAAATCCGAAAGGAAACTGTTGGCTAAATCTCCCTTCTCGTGCATTTGATAGACATCTGTATTCACGGACTACTCACGGGGGTCTCATATTGACACGTGTAAATAGACAACCAGGCGCGGATTTAGAAGGGGGGGGGGGGGGGGGAGAGAGAGCCGGCGTACGCACCCTAAAATTGCCAAAACAATTTCTTTAGATAATGTTAGATCTATATACATTAAAACCTCTCTATAACGACCACTAAATTGTGTTAATTAGTGGGTATTTAGAGCAGGTGGCTGCTTAAAGCAAGGTGAAAGTAAAACAGAACGCTCCCTTAAGCAACCACCTGCCTTTAACACAGCTCTTTTTCAACATGTATTACAAACACACTATTTATTTATGTCATCAAACATAAAAATCTACACCACCCCCTCCCCCTCCAAAAATAATTCTACCCCTACCCCCTAATCTGAAATCCTGGATCCGCACCTGACAACCGTATTTCATATGTCGAATGTTAGGTTTATGCGAACGCTATTATCGAGGATTAACACAGCTATTCTTTAACCTTTTACATCTTCACTATTAATGTAAGAATAATCACATTATTTATTTGGATAAAATTGTTTATAATGATATATAAATATATGACATTTTTGCAAAGGCAGAAATGATAGACTCAGGGCTATATTATACGGTAAGTAAACAGAACAGACCCTGATCAGACGGCTCCTATAGGAACCATCTGATCTGGGTTTACTCTCATGGAGAGACGTTTGTATAAAGGAAAGGGTTAATAGCTGTAAGACAGTTATGCTGGTTTCTCAATTGTTGGATCAGAATTAAATACAGAACTGAGCTATAGGTTAGTTTAAAACAAATGTGTACAATAGGACTAGTATTGCGTTTTATTTGAACCATTCAATATTGAAATACCTGAAAACAATATGCTCCTTATTAAACTATTCCTTCATATAAACACCTTTTCACGCATCTGCAAACAGAGCAGACCCCGCTCAGACAGCTCCTATAGGAGCCGTCTGATCAGGGTCTGCTTTGTTTGCTAATGGAATTTGATAGTTTTGTTTCTCTACTTTGTAAAATGGCTACACTGTTCCACGTTCCATATTCCATTATAACTGTTTTGTCCATGGATATTCAGTAGGTATTGGAATTTGAAATAAATATAGAACAGGGAAAGGGTTTAAACTTTACGTCATGAATATCCATGCAAGTATTCGCCCATTAGGCTTTCTTTTGCATTAAAATGTAAAGATGATGCCGTGGGTTTCAAAGGCAGTGGGGGAATCAGCTCTATAATGTATAGGCAAATAGAGTAGTTTGTTTGACTTTGTATCGGGGGTTGACGTCGCTTTAACAAGTCTTCCAGTCATATCGCGACGTCCAGCTAATTACAAGTGGGAGAAGACCCTAACGGGTTTTCTGTGCATGGAACAAACTGCAATATTACATGCACAGAAAAACACCCAGGTAGAACCAACGACGTACCGCAAGCCAGCTGGAAAGCTACCTCACACATACAATGCAGGTGTTTGTGCTGTATGTATTTTAAACGCCAATGTATTTTTTTCATCAAATGGCAGTTCGATGTTTGTCAAAAGACCTCTCTGTATTGTTGTTGATAAAGATAACAAGATGCGACCACACTGGAGTCTGTAAAAGCAGGTTATTGTTCAGGGCAGGGCAACTGTAATGCAAAGAGTCACTTTGTTTATAATTTTTGTCCTGTGTCAAGTTACCACCTGTACACTATATATTCTGTCTAGTTCTGTTCTGGTTAAAGCAACCAGAACAACTCGGTTTGAAATGCAGCAAAATATATCTAAACCGGACGTTCTATTAAGTATGAATATCGGTCTTGGCGACAGATGGCAGCTGAATGCAGGGTGAAGGTCATGCAGACCCCCCCAAAAAAAAAATTAAAAAAATAGGTGCTTTCTGCATGACTTTCATCCTGTCGTAAGCAGCCACCTGTCTAAAGTTAGAGATTTTTTTTTATTTCATGACTTATTTAATCAAAGCGTTGTAGACGCTACAGTATTCTTTGCATGGCATCAATTTGATATCGAGTAAGTTCGCATTGGCATGAAATTGCGTATCAATAAGGGAAACTTTCCAGTTGATGATTCAGTTGCAGCTGACACTTCAGCCGAGTCCCGCTATGCTTATTATCACACTGACCACTCGCAGTTATGGGCGTCATTACCTAATCGCTCGCATAAGGTCATCCGACGCGCGCTTCTTCATTCATTGAGTACTTTCATTCATGTTCAGGTGATTTCATGTGACTGATATGTGTATATCCGTGTGCCCTTCTTATAACACATTGCTATGTTTTGTGGATTTTGTTGCACATACTAAGCCGAAGCTTATGTTATGAAGCATTTTCATGTCAGATAAAGTATACCATGATTGGTTCGGGATGCCATGTTATAAAACCCATTTTGTATCCATCGAATGCAGGTCAATAAACCGCACTAGACTGCTGTGCGGAATGGCAGTTGTCAGGTCGGCGAGTGTACCATGGGTTAGGCTGTTGAACGCCATCTTTGTATTATATTACTATGTAGTTAGCGGGACTTTACTGCACATATAGTAATACATATGTAAGCAATACAACACATGCGTTAGAGTACCGACGAAGTCTGACATGCTCGTGAAAACAAAATCGGCTCTAACCTATACAGACCTATCTAAGTTTTAAAATCTATGTTACCTATTTGGCAGAATATTATAACATCCTTACTTGTGGAACTCCCACTTCCCGTCCTTTTCCCCGTATCCTAGTCGGTCGTTGGAGCATCTTAGTTGACTTCATAGTAATCTTTTTCCACTTTTTCCTGACATCCACTGACGTGTTGCAGCAAAGCTCAAACCTGTCCACTCATGGGTGATATGTTCTCATCTCTTCCTTTGTCTTACTCGCCTTCTTGTTCCATTAACGATTCAATGGAGAGTTGTTTCAAACTACAAAATTCTATTTTTTTCCTTTTCTCTAGTTAATTAAATGCTGCTTTTCGGTAGATTTATTCAAAGAGGATGTATCTAAAAATAGCCTAGGAGGTAATGGGTTAACAGTGATGGACTATTCCAGTCTGATACTCCAGTGCCGAAAGGGTCAAGACTGTACGTTAAGTGAATGTATAAACCACACCAGTTGAATGACTTTACAACACTCAGGCACTATTGATATGTCATACTGCATCGAGGATAATTATCAAACCCAATGTCCTGCCATTTTGATCGTTGCCAGATGGGATAATGTTCGACAGCAGAACAGTAACATCCAAAATGAAAATTAAAAGCCATTCAATCGTGGCAATGGCGGATACTTTAATAACCTTTAGCTTGTTAAACAAATTATATTTATAAAAAAATTCACCCATAATATTTTTAAAATTATAAATGTTATAATTAGTGTGTCTACCGATATGCAACTAGGTCAACAAACAGTTTGGATCCCGATGAGACGTCGAGTTACTCGGCGTTTCATCTGGATCAAAATTATTTGCACATGTAATCACTTATCCGCCACAAGCAGGCTATGGATTAGAATGGTTCCTTCACCAGCGAATGTGCAACACTATACAAACAAATTAATTTATCAGAGATACATGTATATATCATATATCGGGCTTTGTCATAATGTTCAAAGCGTGTATGTTTATCTTATAATTGTATACGGATGATATGTATGTGTTGTAGGGTATAATCTACACGTTCGTAATAATCAGATGAACGATAATCTGTGTGCTGATAGTCTGTTCAAGTAACAAAAGGTTCCTGTAGCAAAGATGTCTCCTTTCACTTTCTTGTTCGCAAGAAGTGGAAACATACGATGTTGACTTTAAATTCATTTGTTGACGTCAATGACCTTCCATATAAACTGTCTCACGCATGTTCAAAGGAATTGTTTTTAAATGTGACTTAAATGATGTACAATAAAACATCGCTAATACGATCAAATTAAATCTAGTTCCGGATTTTAAAACAGGTGGTAGTTTAACCCGTTACCTCATAGGCTATTTTAGATACAACCTCTTTGAATAAATCTACCGAAAAGGAGCATTAACTAGAGAAAAGGAGAACTTTAGAATTTTGAAGTTTGAAACCATTGTGATAAATAGAGCATTTGCTCCTATAGGAGCAAATGATCTATTTATCACAATGGTTTCACAAAGTGATTTTTATAGAGTCGTCAAAAGTTGTCAATATCAGGGATGGCAAAGCTAATGCAAAAAGTCTATATAACGTTTGTCCTGCATTCAGCTGGTACCTGCTTTTTACTTCTATGTTAATTGATTACGTGGTCACATTGATTCCATTGTAATAAATGTATAGGTTTCAGGTTGCATAATGTGTTTGGGTTTTCTTTCAGTCCATGGTAAATATTAATATTCTTACTTTTTTAAATGAGTATTCAATACAGTAAAACCTCTCTAAACCGAAATGCTAGTAGAGAAAAAATTAGATACTTTTAGGTAGGTGACTCAATACAGGGTGAAAGTCATGCAAAAACGCTCCTGTATTAAGCTGCCACATGTCTCAAAAACCGAAATGTATACTAGACTTAACTTCCGGCTTAGAAGGGTCTCGCTGTATGTTTGTTGGTAAGAGTTTACTGACATAATGCCTTTCGTTTATCAACAGTTTATAGTATATCCCATTGGCCATTTATCATGTCAACTCAATAAAACGTTATTTGCAAACCTAATTTAGTTTTATCTCAATTCTGAACAATAGAGAGAAAATCTGGAAAAAGCTGAATGAATTTTAGAACAAAACATCTATGCTTCTCCTGGAAGTTGTTTCAAAGGAGAATCGCATGGTCTAATAATTGTACCCTAATTAACCATTTACTCAGTAGATACGCCCTTTTATAATACGCATTTGTACACAGTAGACCCATGTCAAACGGGCTACTGTGTGAGAGTAAATCTGAACAGGGTATTTATTGCATGCTTATGAAATAATATAGATATGAGTATACGTTTTACGACATGATCAAAATGCCTATGTTCATATGCCATTTTAACAGCCATTTAACCCTTTCCTCAATAAATACACCTTTCTACGCCTCTGTAAATAACCACTTCTTGAAACTATTGAGATAAAAAGAGCATTTGCTCCTATAGGAGCAAATGCTCTATTTATCACAATGGTTTCAAACTACAAAATTCTAAAATTTTACTTATCTCTAGTAAATGCTCCTTTTTGGTAGATTCATTCAAAGAGGTTGCGTATAAAATAGCTTATGGTGGAAAGGATTAATTAGTATCTATAATGTGATTACAGTAGAACCTGTCTTAAGCGGTCATCAAAAAGATGTCTCATTGGTATATAAGGCAGGTGGTAAATTAATGTAGGTCAGAAGTAATGCAGAAAGATCCTATGTGAGCCTTCTGCATTACTTTTGCCCTGCATGAAGTAACGACCTGCTGTTTAAAAGACTATGTTCAATGGATGAATGGCCGCTTAAAGTAGGCTCTACTGTATTTCTTGAATGAATATTCATGGAGTAAATAGTTATGAACACTTTCGTTGGTATACTAAATTAGTAACCAGCACACATGTATAGAAATACAGCACCTCTCTAAAGCGACCACTTAACGAACATAGTTTGGTGTCTTTGCCAGCAGGCGGTTGCTTAATGGAGGACGGAAGTTATGTAGAAAGTCCCAAAATGAGAGCTTCCTGCATAATTGTCATCCCGCATTTAACAACCACATACATTTAAAACCCAGAAAAAGAACTCGTCTTGTTTGGGACTTGTGCATTTATACAAATAAACTTAAACTTGTCTATCGCTTTAGAGGGAATTAAATGAATATTACATACATTAAGTTATCATCTATAAATAATGAGAATTTTATCTTAAGCAATATGGTAATTTCCCCCTATAATCTTTAAATTATTGACGTAGAATTGAATTTGAAAATTCACATCTACAGACTCTGTCACTAAGACCTTGTATGATTCAGATTTATCCTTTCTGCATCTGAGCACTGGATTGTTCAAGCTAATAAAACATGATTTCCACCGACAACTAGTCTTTACAACCCCGTATCTAACTTAAGTGTCATTATAGAAAGCTGGTATTCAGTGATGCATGTCATTCAAACTGACAGAATGCGTATTTATTTGCTGTTGCCTAGTCAACAGTATAACTCTAACATAAAGATTAGAAATAGAGAACTTAGATATTATGACAAATTTGGATTCGATTTGTCAGTTTCGTTTTTGTTTGGAATATTTACCACTTCATCCGATATAGATGCCTTTTAACGCCTTAGCCGATAAAATAGAGCAATATCAGAGGCCTCTGTAGAGGTTGTCTGATCAAGATCTGCTCTTTTCACTTATGCAATTGTATAGACCAGATTCTACTGTTTCAGCCATGGATAAAACATTGTTTTCACATGCTATTATTGAAATCGAGAAAATAAATATGTTTGATGTAATACAGTGTGGTAGCAATTTAAAAAAAAACATACGATGGCATAGTCGCGTAAAATGTGTATAGAAGTATACGATAGTGCTAGTACATAGTGCTAGAGTGTTTATTTTTCTATTTGCCATATATTTAGTATGTGATTCAACTTCTTGGGATCCTCTTTATATCCCCTCATTTCGTTTCGGAGGAGATGAAAAAATGGGTTATCTGTAAGAAATGTTATTAATATCAATTTCTCTTTCTCCTTTTTGTATATAATATGCTATTTCCATACATGACAATTGTAGACAGCCGTTTTCCTTCATTGCGACTGTGTGACTATTACTGTGTGCTGTATTAGTGTTAAAGCGAGACTTGGCATACTTTTGAAATAAAACTGAAACTGAAAACAGTTTAACCCCTGTACCAAGTTATATTATCTCAATAATATTTAGTGATTAATTCATGATATCGCGGCGCCTTTTTCTAGTTTCCTGCCTGTGCGTAAAACTTATCGCGCGAGCCTGGATCAGGGCTACTTCCGTTGGTTCTAAGATGGCGGAAGACGTACCTTTCTCTGTTTTATATGTCTTGACACATGAACAATCACGCTTATTTAGATAGTGTTTTTTCAGCGGCTAGCTGTCTATTTTCACTTTTGTTCTAGTTTCCCACCAATCAGAAACTACGTTGCATGGTAATTTGCATATGACCTACTAGTATTTTGTAGTAAACTGTATTTTCATTAGTTAATACATTGACTGGCAAACAGCCTTTTTATAATGCCTCTACACATGGCCAAACTATGTACAATCCAGATACACAGTCTGCTAACGTGTCGATATTCCTGGGCCATTCTAACGCCATAGTAGTTATTTCAAAACACCGTGTTTTATGATAATTAGCTGCTAAGGCCGCGCAAATTGAAATCGATGAAATCGATCCATATTAACCAAATGTAAGGCATTCTGTTATACAGACATTTTCTATAAACTTCTCAGAGTTCATTCAAAACGCCATATAATACAAAAAGTGACTATTTAGCATGGAAGAATGTCGACTGTAGAAACTTCTGTTCTTAAAATAGATGTACTGGAATTCCCATAAAATCAAAGTATTGATGTACTGATGATGATTACAAAGCGAAAATTGTATTAAATTGGGATTTAAAGAATATAGGCAAACAAAATTGTTATGGTAGTGAAAATTTAACAATTGTTGTTAATAATAACTGATAATAGTATAACTAGAAATAATAAACTTCAACAGTATGAAATATATGAGTATAATGTAGTAAGAAACAATATGTAGACAAAATATAAACAACAAGATCAGTATTAATTATCTTCAAAATACAGTTTTATAAACTTATTTGTCTGCTAGTAGTAAACTATTTGTTTATTACAAATATAAACATATCCATGAATTTGAATATAAATAAATATTCAAATAAAATCTCTTTAATAATAGTATAAATGAATGCGTTACAGACACTGCAGTATTCTTTACATGGGAACAATGTTTTGAAAATCAAATTTATGATATTTGACATAAAATAGCGTTCTAGAAGGGAAATGTTTAGATCTGACACCCTCTCTCTCTCTCTCTCTCTCTCTCTCTCTCTCTAGTGAGTGATTCAGTTGCAGCTGACATTTCGACCGTTTTCCGCTATGCTTATCAAACTGACCACTCGGAGTTGCTTTTGAAGTTATAGGTGTGATTACCTAATCGCGTGCACGTCAATAACTTGTACTAGACTGCCATGCGGAATGGCCGTTGTCGGGTCAGCGAGGGTAGCATGCTTCCGACGCGAGAATACATCTATAACTTTGTATTAATTAAATTTGCATACGCAAAGAATACAGAAGCCATTTAAATATAAGTATAATAAATTCTCACAAATAAAAAAGGCTATAATTATTATTAATAAATAAATAATATTTTTTAAAATACCAACACACTGGTGCCATACTTTATACATTGTATCAGTTCCTAACCCATTATCGTACTTATCACCTCATGATTATGCTTGCTGAGCATTATTACCAGTTTGCCAAACTTTCAAACTTTTATTATCATTTTGCTATCAATTTAATACCACATTTGATCATCAAGTCCACTTTGACGAACAGGTAGTTTGCCGAAACCACCATAATTCACAGGCAATGCAATAAAGAAGACAGGTTGTTTAGTATATTAGAGTAGTGGCATTAATAGTATTAATTACTATCCCCCACCACAGCACCAAGCCTCTGGTTGTTCCCTCTCTGTGATATAAAGCTACTAAATTCTATATGCTTTAAAGTGTATTCAATTTGTTATCTTCATATCAATATAAATATACGCGCTTTCCTGTACATTTTTATAACAGGTAAAATGAAGAACTAACTTCAGATAGTTTTACAAATTACTTTGACATTGTACATTTTTATTGTGATTTCCTATAAAAGTAGGTCACCCAGGTCATTTCCATTGCACGCCTCTCTGCTAGTATAATAACAAGCAACCCTTCATAGATCTAGTTCCCTGTACTAACAGAATCTCCAAACATTGAAATTAATATGGCAGAAATTTAGTATCATTATTGTTTTGTACATTGTGTCAATATTTGAATGCCGCTGAATATCTTTTTTAAAAGATATTTCTTGTTTATAATTATTTTATTGAGATATTTGACTTTATAGAGTTCCCATTTATTCATTTAAAACGACAAAAAGACCATTTGACATCCAGTGCCTGTGATTTCAGCAAGCTGTGACTCATTTTGTATATTATGTAAGCATGCTATTTTTCAATGTTTCAAGAAGTGACATGACCTAGTGATATCACGCATGCATGTCGCCAATTGACCTTACTTATATATCTACACCATTTAGATAATATTCTATGGAAAGAAGATAAAATGACTGGAGCTTTAGTTGCTGATAAATATAAATAAGACGACACAGCTGCAAAAAACGAGATGCTGAATTTAAGATCTCTCTCTCTCTTTCTCTCTTTCTTCCCCGAAACTACATCACTTTAAACTTGACCATAGCTAAAAGGTTTAGATTTTAGATTCTTAGATATCTTGAAGAAGGAATATGGACAAGAATACCCCAAATACCCAGAAAAAATACCATCAGAAAAATACCAACATGGAATTCACGAATAGAAGTATACGTGTCACATTTTCATATTCTCAATTTTAACAGAAATCATGTAACTCCAATATTAAATCTGCAACAACAATGCATTTTCTCTTTTCACTTTTATTAGTAATTGCTTGAGAAAATTAATTACCATGCGCTGACTCTTGTCGATTTGTCATTGTTTCCCATTATAGGGCCAGGCTTAAAGTGATGGTCTCTAATTGCAATATTATCTTTAAATGCATAAACTTACAAAAAAGAGTGTATAGCTGAAAAGAAGTTGAAAAGAAAACCAGTTGAATAAACGCCGAAGAAGACACAATGTCCATGCGTTTCATATCGAAGACCTATAGTTCGAGTTTGACCCGTGAGCTGTGACCTTTAGGACCAGTCCACCCGTAGAGGTAAAACGCGTCACAAATCATGCATTTGTTCCGGAGTTACCTGTGGTTATACAGACAAGTAATAAGCATATACAGTAAAACCTCTCTATAACAGCCACTAAATTGTATTAATTAGTTGGTATTTAGTGTAGATGGCTGTTTATAGCAAGGTAAAAGTAAAACAGAACGCCCCTATAGGAGCGTTCTGTTTTACTTTCACCTTGCTTTAAGCAGCCACCTGCCTCTAACACAAAATACTTGATGTAATTTAGTGGCCGTTATAGAGAGGTTTTACTGTATATACTAATACTGCACGATTACTACGAGCTTCTTGTGACAACCATTGTCCACTTACCCATAGATTAGAATGATTGCAACTTCTATAAATAGTGCAGTCACGGCTCAGCGCTCGAAATCGAACTATACCAGTGTTATTCGACATGGATATCAATCACTTTATTAATATTCATTGACTGCATTGTTACATGAACAAGACAGCGTTTGACTATGGCATAGTCTTCTGAATCAGTTCTATATAGTACCATAAGCAAACACCTGATCAGATGGGGGCCGGTGGATATGGATCTACCCTGTTTGCAAAGACGTCAAACGGCCTCTCTATGAGGTAAAGTGTTAGGTAAATGCTTCCATAAAATTGTCACAGACCCTTTACCCCATGTATACACCTTGCAATGCCTTCACAGAGTAGACATACAGTAGAACCTGTCCTAAGCGACCATTCATTTATTGAACTTTGGAGTATTGAAAGAGGAAGCCCCTGCAATGAACGCATATTTTCAATAATATCATATCACTTGGTATTTGTTATGTTCAATCTTTATTATGAAGATTGCCAATTTGAACTTATATCGAAAAATGCACCTGTGATACAAAACAGATCGATTTCATCAATACTTATAATTTTTGTTCTACAACAAAGTATTATCGGCCTTTTCCGTTCAAATTTTCCGCGATTTGCCGATGATCACCTGATCCCTCAATTGCTAACGTAACAGCTATTCTCGGAAGTGGTCGGAGAGACGAGAATTAGCCTTGTTCGACTGGGCATGTATCAATAAGCAACGAAAACAATTCCCAGTCGAATACAATACACATTGAGCAACGAAAATAAAATCATGTAACGCGGGTTGAAGAACGTTGAGATTGTTGAGTAACGCAAGGTAAAGTTAATCCATAAACTATAATTTGATTGGTTGAATTCAATAGGTGGGAGAAGTTTATGTGACGGAATAGCAAGAAAAAGCCCAGTTGAATACGGCTAATAACTCGAACAGATACAAAACTAAAACTCAATCCGAACAAAATTGGGATCGTCGATATCAAACACATAGCTGTATTGTAATTTTCAACGTTTATTGGATAGGCTTTCTTGCGGTATATTACTTTCTGAATATAAACAAACGAGTTTTGTATATTTTAGGTATATTTGAAACACGTCGAATGAAGGGACTTCCATTTTAAGAACAGGTAGTTGCTTAATACAGGGCACATGTAATGTAAAACTCCTATAGGAACCTTCTGCATTAATGTTGACATGTTTTAATTTAAAGAACAGGTCGTTGCTTAATGTAGAGCAAAAGTAATACAGAAAGCTCCTATAGGAGCTTTCTGCATTAATTTTGCTCTGCATTAAGCTACCACTTGCCTTACATACCCATAATTAGACATAGTTTTGTTGTTTCAGACAGGTTCTACTGTTGATCAGATGGATCTCGTCTGCTCGGATCTCGTCTGCTCAGATCTCGTCTGCTCGGATCTCGTCTGATGGATCTCGCCTGATTGATCTCGTCTGCTCGGATTTCGTCTGAAGAAATCTCGTCTGATGGGTCTCGTCTGCTCGGGTTGGTTTTGAAATACTGTACGTCTGATTCTTCTGCTACATTTTCTGGCACAGCAAAACCGTCTTGTGTTCATATGCCATTAAAATCATCTTATTAAAATTAATAATGTCATTATGTCTTTAATGAATATTAATGAGTTTAAAACATTATCCCCATAAACCTGCGTAATAAATATATGTTGAGGAAGTGTCACAGGATGAAAATGTTACACGCTTTATAAGTTTACTTTTAGACTTGCAAGACTTGTTTAATATAAACACAATATCATATGCTTGTATCATTGAATTACATGCATAAGCTAGTGTACGGACGACGTGGTTAACTCATTCGCTGCCAAATGTTGTCGTCTGCAAACTTTATCGTTTGCTACATTATTTCTTTTCAGTTTTTTCTTCATTTTTGTTTCAAAACACCAGTTACAGTAACAAACAGTTGGGATCCCGATGAGACGCGGAGTTACTCGGCGTCTCATCTTGGTCCAAACTGTTTGTATAGGTAATCACAGATGCGGCATAGGCAGTGAACAAGGTAACTACCAGCATTATGTATGCATGAACTATCTCTTAACTGTGAACATTGATGTCTGCACAAATTTGGGTCTGATGTAATCTTGACTACTTCCGATTCGATCAAGCTTTGAAGCCCGAGTGTCAAACAGTTACTCGGCGTCTCATCTGGATCCAAGCTGTTTGCAAAAAGTCGCAGATAGCGGGATTGGTATGTGGTGTGTACGGGGATGGATTCACCCATTATGGGAAGACTATTGATTGTAGACATGGTGATGTCAAGACTACCATTTAGCTGGTGTTTTAACCCTTACTGTGTCGGACAAGAGTCACCAATGGCCTTTGCAAACAGTGTAGACCCAGATGAAAGGGCTCCTAGGAGGCCCTCTTATCAGGGTCTTCACTGCTTGTCATGTAGCACTTTTCAAAATGCCCTAAATAGTCCATTGTTCCAAATGTCATTAACCCTTACAACGCTGAATTTTCAAATGGACTATTCCAGAATTCAAACAGGTCAAGCTTATGGTGAATATTTAGTCAAGAAAAAGTTGTAGAATCGTAACTGTATCATTTGATAAGAAATGAGAGGAGATCCTGGTCAGACGGTTCCTACACGAGTTGTCTGATCTGGTCCGCTCTGTCTACAAACGCACCACTATGTCTTCTGATGTCTCTCTCAATATGTTCAAGATGGCTGGTAAAGGGTTGTTAAATGAGGATTAATATTATTAGTTATACAGTTCTTTCCCAGGGTACATGACGATTTATTCCCGGCTGAGGAAAATCATGTTGCCCGAGCCGTTAGGCGAGGGTTACATGATTTTACCAGCCGGGAATAAATCGTCATGTACCCTGGGAAAGAACTGTATAACGAATTTATTATACTGCAAAGTTTTACGGTTCGGATAATTTATATAAATCCATTTTGGCATGTTGAATCACTAAACACGCTAATTCCCCTAAAAGCGCCCCAATACATTTATTTCTACCCGAAGGTATCCGAAGTGGTGTGTATTGTATTTCATCGGCGTTCGTGTTATTATAGATGGCTGGACGATATAATAACTCCTCTAAAAATTGTTTTATTGGTCATTTCAAACAATGATGTTTTTTAATTCATTCCTGCATTGTTTTCTTTACGTATCAATAGTTGTCTATTATGAATTTTGCTATTGTTTAGCCGAGTCGAGAGGTCGGTCTTTTGGTTTCTGACCATAATATGTGGGGCCTGCCATGGGGGATTTCTATGTACCCTGTCAGCTCACAGGGTACATGGACTCATGTACACGGCTAGTTAACCAATCAGAAGTGAGGATTTTACTTTGCAGTATAATAAGTTTTATTCTAAGTATTTCCATATAAGAACGCAATAGATTGATGCAAAATTTGAACTATGCTCGGGACACGCCTGCACTGCCATTTGCAAACAGTAAAGACCCAGATCAGAGTGACCCTCTGATAAGGGCCTGCATTATTTGCCATTGAAAATCCTCTAGCAAAGTTAAGCATCTGATACTAAGTGAACGCTGCGATTAAACGCTAATATCCTATTCAATTGTAATAAGAATTAAAATAGGAAATTGACGTTTAACTTTTTCACCCACCCAGACGGCTTCTCACGCATTTGCAAATCCCAGTGTCTGCTTTGTTTGCCTATGGAATAATACAGATATGATTATTCAGTTTATACCATGATCAACGTATTATTGATGCTGTTATAACATTCAGCTGTTTAATATTCATATATATATAATATTCCTTACATGGATGTTACCATGGAAAGGGCACAAAGTGCTGAATGCAAAATTCCATGTAAATTGCTAGTTTGTAAATAGCTATGCCCCTCTATGTTTTGAAATGTTTACGAGTGTGTGCTGTAACTGTAAAGCAATAGCTTATTTGCAGTAAAATCTCCCAAAACCGAACATTCAAATACGTACCAATGTCGATCTTTAAGACAGTTGGCAGCTTCATGTATGATGAAAATCATACAGAAAGCTCCTCTAGAAGCTTTCTATACGACTTTACTCGGAGTTAAGTAGCTATCTACCTGAAATATATAAAGTCTTCTTTAGTGAAAATTCAGTTCAGAGTTGTTTTACTGTATTTATTTGCATAAGCTACAAAGAAATCTTCCCGCTAATTACAGTCCATGTGATGTGATTTTGTGGCATTTTCGATGGTTTATGGAACTTTTAAAGACGGTTTATTCCTAGTCCAGAGACTGATCCAGACAGATTCCTCTGCATAGAGAAAACAATTCTAGAATGAAACTGACAGTTGAGCCGGAATGCCCCCGCATTGTCATAAAACAGGTTGTTTATCTAGGCATAACCCATGGCATTGTGGCTAAATACTGTATATGTTAATCCTTTCCTTCATATAAACGCCTTTTTACACATTTGCAAACAGAGTACACCCAGATCAGACGGCTCCTGTTTGAGCCGTCTGACCAGGGTCTGATGTATAGATCTGATTCTACCGTTTTGTCAAAGCAAGAAGTATCCTTGAAAAGTTCATATTATAAAATTTCATCTTATAATTATTCATGATGCCATTATTTCTTACACATCCATACTACACAGGGAAAGGGTTAGGCCTTTTTGTAAGAAACACATGAATGGGAATTAACCCTTCGCCTACGAATTGGTTTCTGAATGGTATTCGCAGTGGTACCATAAAGCCCCTCTAAACCGGACGCTCAATTTAGTATACATATCGGTCTTGAATACAGGTGGCAGCTTAATGCAAGGTGCAAGTCATGCAGACAGCTTGTCTATAAGCTTTCACTCTGCATTAAGCAGTCACCTGCCTGAAAGTATGTATTTTATTATCAACTAGAATTCCGGTTTAGAGGGGGTTTACTGTATTGCAGATGATACACTGGGTAACTTGGCCTCTAAATATGATCCATGGCTGTTTGACACACAGAGCGCTTGAACGAATCTGAAGTAAGTGAACCTTGCCACAAATCAGAGTTTAAGCAGTCATTACTGTACAACAGGCTAAGAGTTAACGCGGCCATTTCAGGAACTCTATTACAGGGTCAGTCGTGTTTTTATTATAATTATCCAGTAGATGACCCCGTAGTGTGGTCAGTCATAGCAGTATGGGTTAGAAAGAATACTCGTGTTTCGGCTGTTAAGAATCGGGCAATGAGATTCTTTATTTAAGTCGGTACGTATACTCATACAGTAGCAGTTACAGGGGAAATGGGATGTATCCCTACATATGTAAGACAATGGAAAGTGGTTACAATGTGTTTGGCAAGAACATCATGTACAATTACTACACGGCTGAATAAGAGAGTTGCACTGTGGGTTTACTCTAAATCTGACCAGTGTAAAAACTTCTGAGAGAATTGTCTCTTGCTCCGTTGTGTGACATCTCTGTATCCATTTTAAAAACTGACAGTTACGGTACAAGAGAAACATTTGGCCATTACGAACATGAATATTCATTGCAACTTAATTCTCCTGTTGGTCCATCCGGTAGAGAGCATATTGTAAGTTAAAATGTGAGCACAAAACTGAAGAGTAAACGTATTATAATTATCTTACCACCGAACCATAGCGCTGCATATATAATATTTAGATGTAGTGTTGTTCCAATACGGCTGGAATTTGAGGGTTTGTGATGTCGTAGAAAATGGAAGCCATTGTCAAATTGCTTATTGTACAACGATAACAGAAGTATCTTGTTTAATAAGGTTGTAACAGCTGTGCCAGAGGGTGGCATGCTTGATGAATGTGTCAGACTTAAAGTGATATCATGTGAAACAAAAATGATAAGATTTTCAGCCAAAGCCTGCTATGAAATTCTGCAAAGAAGACGTTTTTTTTCCATGAGCAAGTAATGTTTAATTATGCGAGACAACAATACATCACACATGATAACAATGTTGATGATTAGTATAAGCAGTGATAATATTTTTCTACCAAAGCCTTAATTTTATAAATACAAAATCTTAACACATTACATTCGAACTATCAGGTCCATTGCATTTTGCGACGCTTCGGACATTCCATGTAAGAGAACTGTGGAAAAGAAAGCTGACGTTGGTATTTTATACAAGAAAGACTGCTTATTCGCCATACACGAAATAAAAAATACCCCCAGTGACAGAATATGTGGTGATCACATTAAAGATAGAAAAGCAAATTCGAATATTTATGCGTTTACCGTATACATGTACTTATCACCCGTGTCTTCGACGAAACGTTAGATGCACTTAAAGGATTGTTTAATTCGCATGCTCCCCACGGCACAATTATACTCTGTGGATATTTCAATTGCTCCACAGACTACAACTGAATAATGCTCGCATGGAAATCACAAACTTCAATTCAATGCTTACCGACATGGATGCTCAGATACTTCCATCCATCAATGTTATTACAGACTCTTCCAGCAAACATCTTATTACAGAGAATGTTGTCATTGATGATGATCCTTGCATCGTCTCTGTTCATGTACCGATTATATCAAAAATGCAAGTTACTATTAATAGGCATGTATCCGATAGTAAAACCTCTATAGCTTTGAATAAGTGTACGGAGCAGCAAATTACATTATACCAAACATAACTCTCAGCCTATCTGTCTATTTTAACCCTGAATAATGTTTATGATAGTGGTACTGACATTTCATGTATTCAAGTTGAACATTTAACACAACATATTGTAGATTCAGTTCACTCAGCAGCCGTAGCAACCTCATTGTGTTTGTAATCGTCATACAAAACCGTACTGGACCTGGACCGTCGAGGTTTAAACAAGTACACTCAAAATAGAGATGTCATCGTAAATCGTGGATACTCGACGGTTGTCTCATGGCTGGGATCATCCCTCTTACGCGATGTATAAAAACACAAAACGTGAGTTTAGACTCTCACAAACTGAAGTAATTTCAAAAGTCGAAAAATGAGTTTTATTACGAATTAAACTCTGCAGTCGAGTGTAATGTCCGGCACTTTTGATCCCTAGTACATAGGAAATGCAGGCACAAATCCAATACGGTTCTTAGCTTATCTGCAACTTACATCAAAATTGCTACCAACCGTTTCTGGTTCCATCAATGCCTCATTCAATATTCAAGAAACAATACGGTATAGTCGCGAACTCGGAAATGGCACATGTGTTGCTTTCATGGACGCTGCATTTGCCTCTGATATAGTATGACACAATTGCCTGTTTTTATAAATCGCTACAAAAAAGGCTTAAATGGTAAAGTCCTAATATGACTAATTAACTCTTACAGGTCGATGAAGAGCAAAACCACCATTAACAGCAATTAGGCAAGGAGGTGTTTTATCCTCATTATTAACGAATTGCTTGAAAACTTAAGTCAATCTGGCCTAGGCACGCGTATAATGTCTATAACGAGCGGCAATCAAACTCTAGCCGACGATGTCAGTCTTGCAGCGAACAACCGATCGAATCTTAGTACCATGATTAAAATTGTTCTAGACTAAGTCACCAAATGGATTTTAAGCTATAACGAACAAAAAGGCATATTTGTTAAATTTCTGGATAAATCTCAATCAGCAGCAGTTAGCGCCGAGTTAATTGTATGCAATTTCACTTTGAAAACGCAAACAACACGTCCAAACATGTCGATATCGATCTCAGATTTGATTTAAAACATTCTGATGACGTTAAAGCTCGTTGTTATAAAGGTCGTATATCATTCTTCTCTTTGATTGAAATTGATACTCTCGACAAAAGGTCAACTCAACCGGTATAGCAAACCTCGTCGAAAAGTAGCATTGCCAACAATCCTATATGGGTATGAACTGTGGTCGTCACTCACTAGGGAAGACATGCATAAACTAGCTCGAACAAGAGCTTATATGGCATTGCTGATGCTAAATTGGCTACCACTTTCTGTTTAATTGATCTACGGAAATGTTCGTTCTGACTGTAAAACTCCTCTGTAGACAGAAGTGTAGCTATATATTGAGTTTGGCAAGGAATCAAACGGAACAAGGAGGGTTCATTCCTGATATCGTCAAAATTCTTCAGAAATACGGCCTGTTAAGTTAAATGTTAATACGTACATTGAAACATATGTGTTTCCAACTACATATAGATGGAAAACGATTATCAACAATGCTGTACGAACCTTTCATGAAACAGAGACACATAAACATATGCAGCAGGATGTAGAATTTTCGATATTCCTGAAGTTCAAGAACAAGTCTAGATTGTTCGACCTATGGCAGTGTGAGTTGCCTCGTGTTGATTTAGACCATAGCACAATTACGTACTTATGTGTAGTATCAGTGCAAAATATGCCTTCGGTGTGGTGACGAACTGCGTGATCTCTATAGACACTTAATTTTATTCTGCCCTCACCTCAGGTATCAGAGGCAGTCCTTTTGTTGCACAAAGTGAGACAGAATGTTCACTTCACAGAGCAGAAGAGACATATGTGACATTATTAGGTTCCATAGTCTACCTTACCTTGTATTTGTATAATTGGACCTATTTCCTTGTTCACTAGCCATAATTCTAACTTTGTAGCATCAATAATGTCAAAATAGAGAAGCCTGGTTCACTAATCTAGGAGAAAATGCCGTCGGTATCAGTGTCATCAGTTGTAGGTGCATGTTTATCTACACATGAATACATAAAATCCAATCATGAATTCATGGAATGTCCCCGACGTTCATTAAAATCACGAGTGTCTGTAGAGTTCATATATATAGAATGTCTCCAGAGTTCATAAATTTAATTCATGAGTATCATGAATTTATGTGTTCAAACAACCCGATTTTACCAGGGTAGGAAGCCAAGAGGGGGAACTGTAATAGTCCGATAAATAGTTTCTCAGGGTTTTCCCTTCCCTTGAGTCGCGTTGGCCTCTCATCTGGTTTGGTTTGGTCATCTGCACATCCTCCTTCCAGACCCCGAGGACCATGTTCCCATTTTCATCCTCGCGGTCAACATTAAGGTCCTGTAGTCCGGACCGGCGCTTTCTCAGTCAGTTGTGAAGAGTGATGCAGCCCAACACAACACGAATCACCTTGCCAGACTCCAACTGCAGGGTGGTGAGTAGGCACCTCCTCCGGTGAGCCAATATCCCAAACCCATTCTCCACAATACGACGGGCCCGAGAGGTCCGATAGTTTGTGGGTCATTGCACGGCGACTGTATGGCTTCATGAGCCACTTTCGCAGGGGAAGGACATCGTCTCCCATGATGAAGTAAGGAAAGTTCGTATCGTCGCCTGGAAGTGGATCCGGTGCTGGGAATCCAATGGTATTGTTCTCCAGTGCGCCCCGGAGGGTTGACCGATTTAACACACCTGCGTCTGAGGAAGAACCGTGAGCCCCACCGTCTACCACAAGAAGTAATAGTTAGCAACCACACGACCGCCAGGAGCACCAGAGAAAAGAAACCTTTATAATTGTAATAGAGCGAACCACTTTTCTGGGGTTCTGGATGTCGATGTGATTCCCGTCGATCTCCCCACAACAGTGGTGAAAGTTCAATCGCGTTCCAAACTGGCGGGCGACGGCTTTCCACTCGTCCTGTGTGGAAGGCATGTTGAACATCTCCTCCTTATACGGTATTCCTCGTAGATGGCGGTGCAGAACTCCGGCGCGAACTTGGATGTGCTGTTGTGTGCCACCCGGAAGTCGTATGAAAGGGACCCCCGTAGCCAAGAAGCGAATGGCGATGGCAAGCTTTAGACCAGGCTCCAGAGGGCGGCGACTCATGAAACATAAATTGTATTAATAGCATTATCTATTATACTGACGGGCAAAAGAAACGCTACAATCGAAGTCTCGGGGCGTATTTTACTTATTCTGATTCCAAATTTGGAAAACTTTATTTTATTCGGAACTTTGACCATTTTTGTGCAAATACAGTTGAACACGTGGCATTCCGTGATCATATTCGGTATTAAATTGTCAAATTACGGAAACTGGTCACCCGATTTCACCTTCAAACGTGAGTACAGCGTATATGCCAGTCTCTACTGGCTATCACTGCAGACAGCCTCCTTCTCATGGATCCGCACCAGTTGTGGGGCAAGTATCATGGGAATATGTTCCACTCTTCATGGAGGGCCAGAGTCAATTCAAGCACGTTTTTGGGCTGGGGTTGACGGTGACGTAGACGTCGATCAATGTAATCCCAGGCATGTTTGATTGGACTACATTCGGGAGAAACTGCTGGTCATGGCACCACGTCAATGTGGTTGTTTTTCAGAAAGTCCCTGGTAATGTATGCGACATGCGGTCGTGCATTATCCTGCTGCAAAACTAATCTTTGACATTGTGTGAACATGGGTATAATCACAGGTCGCAAAAATTTGATTGATGTATTCTCCAGCGGTCAGAATACCTTGTATGACGACTAACAGAGACCTAAACCCATGATTTATGGCTGCCCGAACCATAATGCCGCCGCCACCGAAGCGGTTATATTCTAGAAGATGTCCTTTGCGTAATGTCCATGACCTCGTTTATACGCACGTATACGACCATCAGCTCCTTGACAAGTTGAAACACGATTCGTCGTTAAACACCACGTTTTGCCAACGTCGTCCTTGGTGATTGCGAGCCCACTCAAGATGTCGCTGACGATGACGTGCAGTCAATATCTGACCACGTACGACAGCGTATTTCTCGAGCCAACAGTTTACGTCTGATTGTGTATCGACTCACATACACTTGACAGTTGGCCACAACCATACGTGACGTGGATTCGGCCGTCACAAATCTGTCACGTAGATGACGTAGACGGATATAATTATCCTGCCTTACTGACGTCGCACGGGATGCACCTGACCGTGACCATTCTGCAAATGTCCCTGTGTCTCGGACGCTATGAACAAGTCGCTCAATTGTGGATCTATTCACATTGAAACGTCTAGCAACCTGATATTGAGTACGTCCACATTCTAACATGGCTAAAAGTACAAAAATGAGTCATGCAGGAAACACCACATATAGAACAAACAGCCGCCCGAACAGCAACACAAGGAAACAGCAAATGTACATAACTATAAAAACATCAAGAGACGCACAAAGACAAAACAAACATACACTAGGGGGGAGATGGAAGTACCGCCTTGGAACGGTCAGTGACAAAAGTCACTGGGGGGGGGGGTTAAACCGGTTTATGGGCGCTCAACCTCACACTTATTCCATCCCCACCCTAAAAGACAAACAGTGTAAATAAACGTATCCCCTCTCCGACTAATCTACAACAACCGCGATGGCAAATACAGTGGTAAAGTGCATGCATAACGAAAACATTTAAGTGAACAAACTGTATCTACATATCGCTAGTGTACTCAATGATTGAGCTGCAAACAGAGTAACTGTAGAAAAGTAAGAAAGGGTACGACAAAAACGAAATAGTGCAGATATCTGACGTTCTCCTTTCGTTTCTGGATTTAAGAGGTCGCCTTCATAGAGTACTAAACCTTTCTTGTCGGCGCACATGAAAAGAGGCCAGCGTGACTGTCAACTGTAAAAGGGTTGACAACCAAACATGCAGTATATTGTAGTACTACAGGATCATATCCCTTTTTAATGAATTTTTTAACATATTTGATGAACAAGGTGAGAAAATGGGTATGTCCAATAATTTTACGAAGTTTGTAAATCACATCACCATAAAATTTAGGATGTGAAATACCGTGTCGCAGAAGCGCCATGATATTACATTGGTACTTGCCAATAAACGAGAGATTTCGATAGTAACATTTAGAGAAAGTTTTTCTTAGTTTATGGTATATATATCCTTGCTTAAGCAGTTTTTCAGTTAAAATGAGATTTCGACTGTTAAAATCGTCAATAGATAAACAAGCTCTAGCAAAACGAATAAGTTGAGATATATAAACCCCGTAAGATGGAGCACGGGGAACATCCCCGTCAAGATGAGGAAAATTTACAATATTAAAATCAAAATCATCTCTTTTGTAATATATTTTAGAAGAAATCATTCCATTATCAATTTTAAGGTCTAGATCATGAAACGCTGCATAGTTATCGGACGGATTAGGTTTATTCAATTTGAGTTCTTTAGGATAAATTGTAGGAATCAGAGCATCAAAGAAAGGGTTATCTAAGTTAAAAATATCATCCAAATATCGACAAGTTTCATTGAAGGCTTTTGTAACATCTTCTTGTGATTGAGGATTCAAACGCAACATGAAATCTCTCTCATAGCAGTACAAAAACAAATCGGCGACCAGTGGTGCACAATTCGCACCCATAGGAATACCAATTACCTGACGGTATATAGCATTCCCATAACGTACAAATATGTTATCCAAAACAAAGGTTAGTGATTCGCAAACTTCTGAGCACGTCCAGTTAGTGTAATATTTCATTTGCTCGTCAATAAAGAAAGCTTTTTCAGCATTACATGCCAGGAATGATGTTTTTTCCCGGGCAAATACTTTCTGGATTAAGTTAGTAAGCTAAATTTGCGCACTCTCTTCCGCATTTAACCTCGGCATCATCAGAAATCGAAGCTTTTTCAAGAAATTTGTCTGTACTCGGCTTCTGTATCATTGAACACATGTACCTGTGCAACTGTGTCAGCTAAGAGCACGTGGTCCACAAGCACGAGCTGCACCAGCTGATCATGACCAAGACCTTGAGTTAAGCCTCGAGGTAATCCAAATGTATAGAATGTTTGTTAGTTATACACTATATATATTCATCTTTAGGCAAGAGTACATTGCTCTGTCAATCATTTTAACAGAAATTATTGCCCTTTCAGTAAATATATCAAAGTGATCCTTTATCTTGAATACTACTAAAGATATTTTAATGAGACTTTGAATATTGGCTTCTAGTATCATTGGACACCATTTTATTCCACTATCAAGCATTTGTACACTAACAATACACTGAATAGTCGGACGCGCTGTCGTGTGACAGCTCTTGTTCTTAAGGGTTCTAAATTTGGCACGGTATATTACCATTGACGAACAATGCAATAATGTGTCACATCTCAGAAATAACCAAGATATTACTATTAATGGATTAATAGAAGGAATTCGTGAAATGATAAGACAACATTTTAAAGCAAATTCCAAAAGCAAAACCAAGCAATGGTTATGGCAGAAATAAAGACACACAAATTGGGCCCCTGGGGAGTCGAGGGGTCACTCTGAGCAGGAGCTCGGCGAAGAGATTGGGGTCCATTCGGATGTATCCGACATAGTCTCCCCTCGGTTCAAGTTCGAGCTCTATAAACAAGGTTTCATACTGCCCGAAAAGCCTCCTCCTCTAAATCCATGGACGAACCCACCGTCTCCTAAGTCGGTGTCCCTGTTGCCTCTCCCTCTCCTGTATCAAGGCAAGTAATAAAACTTCGTGCTCATGCACTGCCACTTGAAGCTGGACTTGCAGCATCAGAAAAAGGAGTCTTTGCTGTAGAATGGGTGGCATCATGTGGCAGCAACAGATGGGAATTTGGGAGAACATCGGGAGGTCATCCTATGTATACCCGACATCGGGCGGAAAAACTCGCGTTCGCCGCACTTGCACGCACTTACAACGTGCGGTTGAGTAAGGGCGCTGTACGTGAGCAGCACGTGTAAGTACGGCCTCCGTACTACATGTATAACGTTGCAATCGCACGGAGATCGTATGTTGTGAGCACATTGTAAGCACTTACGACTCACTTACCACGTGTGCAACTGACGATGCACGCAACCGACCAGGAAGAGTGCGTGCCACGTACGTACACCTTGCGCAACCGCGCATGTGACGTGCGTTGACGTACTTCCTCCCTGGGTTTGCTACTCCTTCCTCACGTTTTCAGAAAAACGTAGCGGCCGTGGCCTCCTCCAAAAACGTACGTGCTAAAAACACGCACGGCGGGTTGTGACCAGGCCTTATAGAAGTTGTGTGAAACAGGCCACAGGTTTCAACAGCCGAGTTGCATAAATTATTAATTCAACACAGTTCAATTACCAGTTAAATGACAACAGTTAGTATCAGTATAATTGTATTGCAACAGTCAAATCACTAAATTGATCTCTTAACATTGTAATTCATTTCGAAAAGGTTACAAACAGGGCATTTAGATGGTATGCGAATAGTGTTGAGTTTGTAATGCTGTTGACTAAGGTTCGGAAGTACACGCGAGTTTCATAAATATTTCCTTTTTTGCATTTTATGCAAAAGCTTTTATGCAAAATATACTTTCAGAATCATCGACCCAGGGACGGAAGGTGGTATCTGCGGGTACTTCGTATTTGCAGGTGCGATATTTCCCCCCTGAATCGATTATTCGACCGAAACACACATTGCAAAACGGTGAAAACCCCAAACGTTAATGTCTAATCATTACGTTGTAGAATCTATCGATATTCACTTTCTTCGTGCATTGATGGCCATTGTCATATCAAATACATACTGCCATGCGCTCTATTACATTGTACACATACACTTTAGTTAATATGGTCGTGTGTGTCTGGCACTCAGCATATTCGTCTTCTTCATCTTACATGTTTCCATCTGTGTACATGTAAAATTTCAAGTGTTTTGTATTCAGTCATTGTACATGAATGGGATATAAAGGGTATATATATGCATAAAGAAGAAAAATATAAAATGGTATAAATTTAAATCAGCATAACCTCTCAGTATTACAGAATGTCAATACTTCACTTATTTCTAATATTCCTAAAATTGACATAGGTAATCAAAGTAAACATATATCACAGTACTCCCGAAGGTTTCTTGTTCAGGATGCAAGGTGTTTGCTCCACAATATTGTTTCTTAATGTTATATAAAAACAATTACATGTATTGCGGAAACATCCTTCAAAATGAAAACTAATTATTCAGAATACATATTTGTGCGTGTTCTCCAGAAATGCAGGCTTAATGGGATTAATTAAAAATAAAATATTCATAGTGAAGTGATCCACGCTCAGACAATCAATATGCTGTATTGAATTACATGTATATAATATCGCACGCCTTATATGCACGAGTAATGTATTTAGCAAGTGTCCTAGTGCATAAACACACCCTTGTCATTAGATGTTCAATTCATCAGGGGATAGATATATAACGTGTTCCTGTGAATGGATTTAAATCAGCATAACATGTATAATTGTCTGGTAATGCGTACCCTCTGTCACAAAATGACTTTCTTTTTTAACTACAGTAAATCCCATCTAAGCCGGAATTCTAGTAGAGAAGAATTGCTGCTGCATAATGTAACCAGTGTTCGCGCTAGCCTTGATTTTCACTGAGTCCTAGGGTCCCACTAAATCCCAGTTGAGTCCTCAGTTGTTTCTTCAATTAAATGTACGATCTTATATTAAAAATACTAGATCTATATATTTTCATTGTTTTAACATAGTTCTTTTATCTTTCAGAAAGCTTTCCTTAATAAGTAGTTGAACTTAAATGAAGCATGTTTTTGTGACTAGATCTATTAGTTTTATTTGTGAGAATACCTTGCATTGTGGTAGTTTCATGCATGATATTATTATTAATACATTAATATTAACCCAACTGTACTCATGCCATAAATCTATTTAACTTTATTATGAATAATAATTTGCTGACAGTGAAGCATAATGTTAATTATTTCAACCGTCCAAACCATAAAACATTGACCAGATTACCAGAATAGTAAATACCACTTAAAGAACTGACGTTTTAGTGTTGCGTCCCAGTGATGCGACGACCTCCGAAATTCCGAGTCCCGGCCAATTTCTTTGCGTAAATAGATATGATTACGGCGTAAACGCGAACACAGAATATAGGTTGAAAGTCATGCAGAAAGCTCCGTTAGCAGCTTTCTGCTTGACCTTCATCCTGCATTAAGCTGCGACCTGTCTGAAATACCCTTATTTATACTAACCATAATGTCCGGTTTAGATGGGTCTTATTGTACATTAATTCCACAAAACCCATATATTCTTGTATTTTGTGGTTCACCAATGTAACAACCATTCTTATTAAAGTATTCAGTCGTAACCGTTTACCTGATGTTCTTGTGACATCAGCAATATTAATTAGCTGCATTTCTATAATGGCCTATGGGTAGAATGTTTTTGTCCATGACAGAAATGGTAGTATCAGGTCTATGTTAACCCTTCGCTTGCTGAATTTTAAAATACATTTCTCCTTCTTTACCCATGTCCTGTTGTATAATTACATATATCTTCACTGTGTACAAGTATTTCGCTGTGCAATCACTGCACTGAAATGCACTGGTTGCACAATTAACTTGTAAATAGTGCAGACCCTGATGAGACAGCTCCTGCAGGAGCTGTCTCATCTGGGTCTTCACTATTTACAGGTAGGTATATTTACGTGATTAGCAAGCGAAGGGTTATTTTATAAGCAAACATAGCAGACCCTGAGCAGACCTCCTACATCATGAATGGTCTGATATATATTTGCAAATGCATTAAAATGTGTCTCTATCAGGTACATTGGAAACGCTTGTTATTTTGTATGTTTATATCTACATTTCCTCACTGTTAGTGACATCACTATAACATACGTAAGTCTTTTGTCTCGACATTGAGATAGTATCACGTTACCATCGATAAAAATATATGGATTCGAGGCGTCTCTGACAGGAATCGTCTGTCTAGCGGTAAACGCATCGGGAAGATCTAAGTATATCATGATTTGCTTCACGCTAGACGATCAGTGACCCTAAATAAATTGTTATTCTGAAGACATACGCGTTTCGTTAGGCTGCCATCCAGTCACGTAAGTCTGTTTCAAAAGTGTTAGACACATTCTCCACTGTCTATAATGTTGCTACCTGGTCGAAATCTCCATAAATCTCTTGTAAAGGGGAAATCTATGTACAGGAATGTACTCCAACGACATAATGCAGAGGTCGTTTTAGTAGGCTGTCTAGGTAATGGTGTTTGTTTGTTCCTCACACTGATGCACAGTGTTCTCTGTATGTATACTGTACAATAAAACATCTCCATAACGACCACTAGACTACATCAAGTATTTTGTGTTAAAGGCAGGTGGCTGCTTACAGCAAGGTGAAAGTAAAACATAACGGTCCTATAGGAGCGTTCTGTTTTACTTAAACCTTGCTTTAAGCAGTCACCTGTCCTAAATACCAACTAATTAACACAATTTAGTGGTCGTTATAGACAGGTTCTACTGTATATATCCACGTGAATATTTAACATCAATGTAGAAGGTTAGTCGACCGGTAATTTTGTCAAAAGACGTCGCTTTCTTCAGCACAGTAAACCCCCCTCCAAACCGGAATTATAGAATAGAAGAACTGAGATACTTTTGGAGACAAGTGACTGATTAATGCAGGATGAAACCATGCAAAAATGTCCCCAATCTTTCACCCTGCATTAAGCAGTCATTTGTCTCCAAAACCGATATTGATACTAAATTGAACTTCCGGTTTAGATTTTTTTTACTGTATTGAAATTTGTTTTATCTCGCATGCTCAGAGTATCAAACAGTTTGGATCATGGAGAGAGACCGATTTTCTCGCTGTCTCGTTTGGATCCAATGTGTTTGCAATAGTCATTACGAAACTGCCCACGAAATGCTAAAAGGTTAAAGACATTCCCTTGGCCGGCTTGGGTCTTTACAGCTAACCTGTGAAAAAGCATGCGGCACATGGTAACAGCTATAGCAGTCTGCCTGTCAAGAACCGCTGGAGCGTTCCATGTGAGGCCCGTCTCTTACATTTGATGATTTGGAAATGATTAGATTGTCACTAATGCAGTATATGTTTTTATTTTTTATTATGTCAGGGCCTCTCTAGACAGAATGAGACGGCTTGCCATATTTTGCACACTTGTATCATGCTTTTACTGTTACTTTCACGCCTATTGAGAACAATGGGGGGGGAATCATTGAATGGACCTGGGTAATGTCTTTAAGCGCTGAGGAGCGGTCCGACAAGTTGGATCGGCTTTTAATTAAAAAAGAGATCCCAATAGTTGATTAGATTTGCACGAGATTCGAGTTTTCACATGTAAATTTAGCCATTTATTGGCGGTCGGATTGTCTTTACATCGTAATTGTTTAAACGGATCATTCATTTACTAATACAGTAAACCGGGCGATAAAATCAGTATAAATATCGGTCTTGGAGACAGGTGACAGCTTAACGTAGGGTGAAAGTCGTGCAGAAAGCTCCTCTATGAATTTTCTGTGTGATTTGCATTCTGCATTAAGCAGCCATCTGCATAAACATATCTAAATTCCTCTCTACTAGAAATCGGGTTTAAATGGGATTTACTGTGATCAATGCTTCTACCATCCATCCTGTCCGGGTTATTACGACTTGTATTGAATAGTAACTGTACCAACCATTGTATCCTGTATACCTAACAGTTTTGTTAACCCTTCGCTTGCTATTCACGTCAATATACCTACCTGTAAATAGTGAAGACCCAGATGAGACAGCTCCTGCAGGAGCTGTCTCATCAGGGTCTGCACTATTTACAAGTTGATTGTGCAACCAGTGCACTCCACAACAGTGATTGCACAGCGAAATACTTGTACACAGTGAAGATATATGTAATTATACAACAAGGCATGGGTAAAGAAGGAGAAATGTATTTTAAAATTCAGCAAGAGAAGGGTTAAGTTCCGACACTGGAGTTCGTACCATTTTCGTTTCTCTTCGAATGTTATAACGGGTTATCACTCTGCCTTTAATCGACTGTTCTATTATTCTTGCATATTTTATATGAGAAATTTATTGATTTGAGTTATCTGATTTTGCACACATGTATTAATTGAAAAACAAAATATTTGTAATCAAATCATTACCCAGCAATGAAATCTCAGTAGAATATCTTCAACATAATTCAATAGAACTGATGAAGAAATGCTCAACGGAATTATTTTCAATTTCGTTTCAATACATTGACGACGTGTGTTGTGTCATCGGAAGTTTTGATTTAATGTCATACAGCAAAATAAATTTAAACATTTACTCTATGAATATTCACGAAAAAAACAACATCCTTTGTATTATTTAGCGGAATGTTTATAATAACATGTGGAATTAAGGATTTGTTTGGTCAATACAACAACTGCAGAATCAAATGTATATTATTTGATAAGTAAACAGAGCAGAGCCTGATCAGACGGCTCCTTTAGGGGCCGTCTGATCTGGATCTACTCTGTTTGCAAAGGCGTATAATTCGTAATTATGGAGTAAATGGTTATATCGACCATCTACAGAATAAACGTCCGAGTCTTTAGATGAGAGGGGCTGTGTAACAATATCATAACGTCTCCTTGACGTGTTTATTGTGTAACGTTCGTAGAACGTTGGTAATTATGCAAATGAGGCTGACCAGACCATTGTATCTGGGGAAGTGGAGGTATATATATAGCGTAACAAACATCCCTTGATGTGAGCTTAAGCTTTGCACCGACAGGGTTTGTTGTTGCTGGGTCTCTCGGTGTGCACGTTACAATTGTATTAATCCTTTACCATTAGAAACTGTTTACTCAGCGAGTGTTCGTGAAGTCATGCCTTCTTGTATTAATATCCATGAGGTATGAATGTATGGCTATTGTAGGATCTGATCTATATCATTCCATAAGCAATCAAATCGGACCCGGATCAGATGACACTTATTGGATCCGTCGTTTGATCTAGGTCTGCTCTGTTATCAAATGCATCTAAATGCATTTCTAATGAGAGGAAGAGGCATGTTAATTAAGAAATGAATGACGTGCTTCCGGTGTTCATGAGGTTATGCAACGCATAGCTTTACGAGCAAAGTTAGTGAAGCCCGAAGGGCTTCACGTGAATCTTTGCTCGTAAAGCTATGCGTTGCATAACCCATGAACACCGGGAGCACGTCATTTATTTCTTATATTTATATTCCATTGTATTTCTTATATTTAAGAAATGAATGACGTGCTTCCGGTGTTCATGAGGTTATGCAACTTTCTTTTTAGAATAAGGTTATATAAGGACGTTGCAGGGCGAATGTAAATATGTTTCTTTTGAGTGATCGCTTAGCACAGACTTTACTAGGTCACCTTTGCCATTTCATATAATGCAGGAAAAGTAACGTATGGACAAACTGACAATCATGGTAGATAGGACACTCTTGTCGGTATGTAAGACTTGTGACAAATCAAGGTCTAAAATGGATTGACGATTTTCACTTAACAATTTTAATAGTATACAAGGATCCAAGTTGTTTGACAGTCGATCAATAATAATCACAATCTTTATCGAAACCGACGCAGGTAAACATTGCACCAGATCATAATTCTTTTTATCACATGATCTGCCGTGTGGGAGTACAGAATAGAGTACCGTAATTCGCGCAAAATGCACTAATGAACTTTTTATGTAAATGAGCAGTTTGGATCTGGCTGTATTACGCTGTAAACAATGGCCACAACAGCCGTCAGATATAGTCAGTTTTAATTTTTAGGGTTATGCGATAAAGAATCTTACATTCGTGGCCACTATAAATTGTTTTCGTGAAACTCGTTTACTAGCTAATGAAGATTACACTCGCTAAAGCTCGTGTCATATTATTATAATAAACTAGTTTAATAAAAACAATTTGTAATGAACACTCAAGTAAGATCATCTATTGAGCACGAATTATGTTTTACAGCGAGGCAAGGACTAAAATACGGGTTGAGTGAACTTACGTCAGTCCTTCAAGGTGGCCGTGTCCGATAACGATGCCATGAAGCATAAGCAAGTCGCAAAAGCCGCATAAAAAGATCAAAGAAACATACATTTGTAAGTTAAACTCGCACACGTGTAAATATAGTGCATGTACATGTATTGAGATAATTGAAGAAAACATGAACATATTACAGTAAACCCCCGCTAATGCGACCACCTAAAAGAGGTATACTTATGGGTGCTATATGCAGGTGGTAGCTTAATGCAGGACACATGTAATGCAGAAGGAGCTTTCTGCATTACTTTTGTCACGTATTAAGCAACCACCTGCTTACAACGACACCCATGTTTATTCATTAAATGGTCGCATTAGAGGGGTTCTACTGTATATAGCTTAACCCATATCTCGTTATTCACGACTTGACTCGCATTTGAAAACAGCTTGAATCAAGAACAGACGTCGAGTATTCATGAAGTAAAAAAGTATACGATTCAACCAGCATTATTACAACATTATTATATAATCCAAATATTCACTAAGTCATCCTGAAAGTAAGTTTGTTTTTCTTTTTGTGAATAGCATGTCTATGTCCAGATGTAAATCTAGGACAACATTAAAACCCAAGGAACTGTTTGAGTATTCGATCATCCCTTTGAAGGCAATGTTACCCTGCAAGATAACGTTTATTAGATCAACAATAACTGTGAGTATTCAAAATACCCAGTGTATCCGGACACCTAATCTGTTTTCGATGTTGGTTGATAAATCTGATTTAGTCAATTTGGCATCATTTTGATACCTTTGAACTAGGCTGAGATAGTATAAAATAGTTTAAACCCTTATCAAACTATTCCTTTAGGGATAGTTTGATCTGAGTCTGCACAATTCGCATGTTGGTCCGCAAACGTAAGTTAATTAGAGTATCAAGTAGTTTTACCATTTCTAATAGCTTACAGTTGTTGTACAGTAGAACCTTTCTTAAGCGACTATCAAAACGAGGTATAATTATTAGTCTGTAGGGCAAATGGTAGCTTAATGCAGGTCAATAGTAATGCAGAAAGCTCCTTCTGCATTAGTTTTTCCCTGCATTAAGCAACCACCTGTTTTAAAGATTTCTGCACTCAATGAATTCAAAGTGGCTTAAAGCAGTTTGAACTGTATATTGGATTGATTAAGACTGACATTCCATGAAAACCAGTACAGATCTTGTGATTAGACCTAACGGAAAGCACCATTGATCGATCTCATAAAGTTCTTTTTGTGTTTAGATATACAATAGTTTCCCCAAAAGGTGACCATATAATGAATAAACATGGTGTCGTCAAAAGTATATGGTTGCTTAGTTCTTTCAATCCTGAATTTTCAGAGTGGAACCGCCCATCAGTGTTTAATTATAGAGTTCACTCCGTATGAAATACTTAAACTTGCTAAAGGATTTTGAATGAATACCCTGATCAGATGTTTCCTCTAGGATCTCTCTGGGTCTACATTGATTACAAATTACAGTACAAGCGCATCTGGCATTGAAATGGTTACTGAAGGGTGTACAGTAATACAAAAAGTTCCTACAGGAGTTCTCTCTATATATTTCGTCCGGTATAAAACTACCACCGTCTCTGCAAACCAGAATCTGATGGGTTTTACTGTACCATAACAGTATTGCATTCTCTTGAGGATATAGCCCGTTTTATTCAGGATGCTACCTTCAAACATTGGCGTATGCGTTTGACGTGCAGTAAAACCCGCTAATGCGACCACCAAAAAGGGCATACTTCTGGGTGACAGAGGCAGGTGGTAGCTTAATGCAGGACGAAAGTTATGCAGAAAGCTCCTTTCTGCATAACTTTCGTCCTGCATTAAGCAACCACCTGCTTTAAACGGCGCCAGTGGCTGTTTATTAAGTGGTCGCATTAGTGAGGTTTCACTGTATTCGTATGACCAATCTGTATTCAGGCGCCTATTATCAAAACAACTATTCAAGAATATTTCTCTTCGACAATCAACAGACCATTTTCACAGGATTCAAGAGTTCAGTAATAGAACGAATCATTCCATTGATTTCTTCACAAAATATATGATAGACAGTCACGAGATACGATCGTTTTCTAGAATGATGTATTTTGAGAATAGTTAAATGTCTTTGAAATGATTCAAAGTCGGCTTGTTGAAATTCAATTCTGAAAGCGAGCATTCTAAAATGCTTTTTACGCGTCGAACACGAAACGAAATGCGAACGATAACAACCAATAGTTGCATCATTAATAGCAATATGCAAACGCAAGGCAAACTGTGATATTATATTGTGCAGATTCGTTTGTTTGAAATACTGTAAAGCAATTGTAAGAATGAACTGGTTTACGCAATAAATGTTGATAAATTCTTGCACTCATAAATTTTATGGAACTATGGTAGGATTTATGTCGTCGAATAAATTTCCAGTCTTTTCTTGTGTAACCCCCAGATGAAAGGGTGGATATTTAATCAGAAAATAGCACGACAGTCACATGGGTGCATTAGGTCAACCAAATGCCGTTCATTGAGACAACCATAAAATGCTTGTTTTCGCCGGTCTATTCAATACGTGCCTTTCGAAAACAATTGAAAGACATTCGTTGAATCATTAGCTGTATAAAGACGCCTTCTGGCACCTTTGCAAACATAATAGACCCAGATCAGACCGCTTCTGTAGGAGCTGTCTGATAATAGACCCAGATAAGACCGCTGTTGTAGGAGCTGTCTGATAATAGACCCAGATAAGACCGCTTCTATAGGAGCTCTCGGATCAAAAGCTGCCCTGTTTTGTTATGAAATAGCAAAGATGAATTTCTACAGTTTTTGTCATGGTAAAATTCTTCGTTACGGATGACATTGTTAAAATTCATCCGATTAATGTTCTTTTGATATTTTCTTACACGAACAGTCATACGGTATAGGGTTGAATGGTAGTGTGTAACAATTGGCACTACAGGAAAACCCCTCTAATGCAACCACCAGAAAGGGGCATAATTCTGGTTGGCGGAGGAAGGTGGTAGCTTAATGCAGGACGAAAGTTATACAGAAAGGTCCTATAGGAGCTTTCTGCATAACTTTCGTCCTGCATTAAGCAATCACCTGCTTATAAAGACAGCTTTGATTATTTTTAAGTGGTCACATTAGAAGCGTTCTACTGTACATTATTATAGCCCCGCAAACAAAGTTTAATACGGTCAGTCCGGTCGTCCGCATCTAAACAAAGGTAGTTTGTTTAAAAGGTATTGCAGTGTGTCACTAATATCGTTAGTTCTAATCGATCTAACTCGGTGAAATGGGGTTGCATGTACCTATGAATTCCACATACAGCCCTTTTGCACCAGAGCCAACGATTATTTTCATTTTCCCATTGCAAGCAGTGCAGACCCTGATAAGAGGGTTCCTACAGGAGCTCACTCATCTGGGTCTACACTGTGTGAAAAAACCCCAAAAAAACAACAACAACAAAACAAAAACAAAAAAACACCCAAACAATTGTGCTTTACGGGTTAATTCAGATCTGTCTATCATCCGGTGCAAGGTTGGTGCTTATGCAAAATTGTTATGATAGCATTGCTACTTTATTACAAATTGTATATATGTTTTCTCTCTGTTGAGGGCCTCATGGAAGATTGGTTTTTAACCAAATGAGTACTCTCGTTAAATAAAGTCTTTATTATTATTATTATTATTATTATTAATGTATATTTGACATAAATAATAACCATGACTAGTAGACGTACAATATGTAATGTTCATGTGTTTAGCGCGTGGCGTTGCAGAAGTGCCCGCCCATGAACTTTTGAGGGTTTTTTTGCCATTTGGCATGAAACATGGGTCCATGGATTTGCGGCCAATACTGCCTAGCTGAGGTATTCATCATCTTTAATTATAGCTCTAGTTTATGCCTGTTACCGCTTCAGATAACTATTGTCCTTCACAGATTGCGGTCCGAAAATGGACAATATGCTGCTAGATTGCTTTGAACCAGTTAACAAAAGGAAACATATCAGTATAAGGTCGGTAGTTTGAGTAAAATGGCCACAGCCATCAATGTCGACTCAGTATTAGACACGCGTGCGCTAGACATTGACAAGACTGCTCGGTATTGGTGGTGATTCCTTAATGGTATGAGATGACTAATTAGCGCGGAATTCCGAGAGTCATTCCATGCTGTGACAATGAAAGGCCGCGTCCCTTCAACCCGGAAGGTCTCACAATTATCACGGATATATTGATAGAATATAGATTATCAACTATGAAGTAGATATACATCTGAAGAGCATGTCTAATGAAAACAGATAAACGGGTTTATACATACATTTCGTTAAATCTGTAAAGAGAATTAACCCTTTCCCTCGTGTAAACGGTTTTCACACATTTGCAAAGAGAGTAGACCCAGATCAGACGGCTTCTGTAGGAGTCATCTGATCAGGGTTTGCTGTTTGCTTATGGCAATACACCTGACTACAGTTTTTACCAATACCAAACGCAAATGTGTATATATGTCATTATAGAACAAAACATATACTTTATTGGCAATAACATATGTATAGACCCGCCGCATGCAAGCCCAGATACATATCCATTGCACCAAGGCAATTATTTTGAAGGGTTGTGGCTTGCGAAGTATTTTAAAAATTAGGAAGCGCCATAGTCGCGTCATTTTGTTTACATTAGAGTAGGTCATGTTTTGTTCCAAAATAAGTTGGTATATCTGTACTCTGCCGTTAAAGCAGGTGTATAGTATAACCGTACAAACTCGGACCCTATAACATCATAGGGGTCAAGCATGGGGACCCGGTCAGTAGTATATTATGTCTAGTTTTTCTTAATGATATTTTAAACAATATAAATAGTAATTTAAATTGTAAAATGCATGCCGATGACTTGCATGTATTTGCCGATGACTTGCATGTATTCCTAATGTGTTTTGCTGATGATGCTGTTGTATTTACACAGGACCCAGTATCTTTACGGTGTATATTAAATGACTTGGAGAACTATTGTAATATGTGGAATCTAAAAATCAATGTTGCTAAAACAAAAATTATAATATTTGAAAATGGGCGACATATAACATTTGACTTTTTATATACAATTTGCGTATTGATATTGTAGATTCTTTTAAATATCTTGGTGTATTTCTTTACAAAAATGGAAATTGGAGTCGTACCCAGCAAAAGATTGCCCAGCATGCCTCCGTTTCACTTCACACTCTTTTCATAGTTTGCAACCAGTTAGAACTGCCAGTCTCTTAGAAATCCAAATTGTTTGATGCATATATAGAACGCTAGTGATGATTAAATACTGGATAAAAATTCTAACCAGTAGAAAAAATTATCTACTGTTTAAAACTTACAATATGCTTAAAAATGATTTAGATAAAGGGCCAAATTATAAAAAAGCCTAGAAACGTATGCACTATTTAAACACTCCTTTGATTTTGAAAAGTATCTTGATTTTGTGAAAGAACCAATGTTTCGTATAGCTTTAATTAGATTCAGGACGTCATCTCATGATCTTGCTATAGAGAAAGGAAAATGTGTTAATGTACATGTATCTAGAGAAGATAGAACGTGCAATAACTGCAATTCAAATTTGGTGGAAAATGAATTTCACTCCCTGATGACGTGCACAAAATATACGGAAAAAATGTCTAAATATATAAAAAGGTATTACTATACATGGCCGACATTACAGGAATTTGCCAATCTATTATAAGAAACCTCTAAACTAAACATAATAAATTTGTCAATATATATATATTACGCAAATTTACAGAGGCTGTGATCTTAGTGTAATAGAAAACCACTATCTTAAAGCAGTCTGGGCAGAGATAGTTAGGTACCATTGTTTATCCAGCCATTTAGAGTAAACCTGTTTTTGAACTGTATTTATCATGCATGTTGGGTGTACTTATTTAATGGATATCGAAATCCAATAAAAACAGCAGTAGCAAACGTTATCATCCTAATCACAGTAATCCGTGGGAATTCCTACATCACTTACTTTATTTGAGTACACACACGCTAATGCTGATCAATGGATAACACGTGACTTTCCACACCAGATCGGGATAAACGTACAGGACGGGCTGTTTTGATTGGTTACACATATTCATTCATTTATTCATTGATAAACTTACATACATAGTCTCATTGTTTATTCTAATTCACTAACGTGAAATAATGCTGATCCAACTGTCTGGTACCTCCTATGTTTCATTTGCAATTATCCGACCTTTGAATACAGACTAGCGAAGAAGTTTAATTGAGAATTAATAAATTAACCATATTTCAAATCATTTCTCTAACACATAGTAATTTACCATTCATGTTACCGTAGCTCTTCTGTAAATTGACTTTTTTGTTTGTGTATGTTTATGTAATCTTGCTCTAAGCATACAAATGTATATTTTACGCAATAAAGAATTGAATTGAATTGAATAAGGACTTACAGTTTTACACATGTTGCATTTGACTTTATCAACATGACACTATGAACAGAACAGTAATTAAATTAATCACAGGTACATATACTTGCACGTTTTCTGCATGTATAAGGAGACACATTCTATGTATGTTTTAGCCCAAAATATACCTTGAGCGGGGAAAGACGCTTTTGGCAGGCGGGCACCATAGTTTTAAAATATGTTATTTTCCAATTACACGATGGTAGATTTGTATAAGGCAAATATGGGAAAACACTTTACAATAAATCAGCTGATAAATACTCATGACGTCAATATTTATTTCAGCAGGGAAAGTGATAACCCTTCGCTTGCTGAATTTTAAAATACATTTCTCCTTCTTTACCCATGCCCTGTTGTATAATTACATATATATTCACTGTGTACAAGTATTTCGCTGTACAATCACTGCTGTGGAGTGCACTGGTTGCACAATCAACTTGTAAATAGTGCAGACCCTGATGAGACAGCTCCTGCAGGAGCTGTCTCATCTGGGTCTTCACTATTTACAGGTAGGTATATTGACGTGAATAGCAAGCGAAGGGTTAAATAGGCTGCATACATTAGTTGGATTTAATATTTCTGCGAAATTGTGTAGGTGGTTACACTGATAATTACGATATGTAGGTGATTACACTGATAATTACGATATTTAGGTTATTACACTGATAATTACGATATGTAGGTGATTACACTGATAATTACGATATGTAGGTGATTACACTGATAATTACGATATGTAGGTTATTACACTGATAATTACGATATGTAGGTGGTTACACTGATAATTACGATATGTAGGTGATTACACTGATAATTACGATATGTAGGTGATTACACTGATAATTACGATAGGTGGGTGATTACACTGATAATTACGATATGTGGGTGATTACACTGATACTTACGATATGTAGGTGATTACACTCATAATTACGATAGGTGGGTGATTACACTGATAATTACGATATGTGGGTGATTACACTGATACTTACGATACGTAGGTGATTACACTGATAAATATGATATGTAGGTGATTTAACCATTTATTATTTGAATGTTCATGTAAGAAATAATGATATCATTGATATTAATAAGCTGCAGTTTAATCATGACATATGAACACTTGAGGCTTTGGTCATGGTAGAACATGTAGAGACTCATATGTATAATAAGTCCATATTTTAACAGAGCAGAACCTGAACAGATGACTCCTAATGAAACCATCTGGTCTGGGTTTACTATGTTTGCAAAGACACTAAAATGTACGTGTATATGTTGAATGATATCTATACCTTTCAATAACAAAACAAACCCAAATACCCTGATGAGACGGCTCCTACAGTAGCTGTCTGATCTGGGTCTTCAAAACCGTCTAAAAGCGCGTCTGACGAATGAAGTTTTTATAGTCAGAGACACATATATCTTATATAAAAGAGGTTGCTTGTGCCAAGCAATGTTGTTGGTGCGAAAGAAACACCCAATGTGATATCAGATAGTAGTGGCGATATATATTACATTTTTTGTGTTCAGGAAAATGGATGAATTATTGTTCGATGAACACGATTGCCAATATATAAGATATTCATACAACATATTCTCTTGATGGTTTCAAACTTTCTGTCAACGAAGTCGTAAAAAGCTGTTCCCATGTATATTTATGAATATGGGCCCAATTCCTACAGTTTTGTGAAAGCAAAGGATACCCTTGAACATTTTACGTTATGAAAATTAGGTAAATGAATACTCATTAAGTGGCCAATTCACGGGAGTTTTCTGCATATCTTTCGTCCTGTATTAAGCTATCACATGCCTTTCAGACCCCGAAATATATCTATAATTGATGGTCGCATTGGATAATAGCTCCATAATAATAATTTCCACCATAGCCTATGTTAAAAGCCTCTCTTGAAAGTTTTACATTACAATTCCTGCATAAATGCTCATTAGAGAAGGGTTAACCCTTTTTTCATACATACAATGTACGCCTTATTACGCCTTTGCAAATTGAGTAGACCCAAATCAGATGACTTTTCTTTGAAGAAATGCGTTTAAATTTCATTTAATACTGCACCCATTTCCATCAAATAATTTTACCAGCGGACTATTCCTGCGAAACACCTTTTAAATTGGACCGTTACTTTTGGATATTGGTTTAAACGTTTTCAATACCTGTCCCTGGTGGCCATGTTTTCTTGTACATGTATATACATTTAATGTTAGCAATTCTGAAAGAGGGCCACCAGAGGACTATTTCTACCAAGTGCTATTCAGATTCGACAACCGATTTTGGAGAAGGCGGTATTTTCTCCTATAGTCATATAAGGCAATTTAGCCCTCCCCTTGCGACATGTTTTTTTTCTTTTTTCAGGTATCGGCATTGTTTTAGCAATGTTGATAAAAGGCAGCTGGAACACCAGGTTTGGAAAAAAAAGTTGTTAAAGGCTGTCTAATATAAAAAAAGTATGTAGTTATATAAGAAATTTTAGCCCATTCCCCTCGCTGTAATATGTTTTGAGATATCGACATGAGTTTAGAAATGTAGGTAGAGGACTATTCTTTTCAAATACCGTTAGTTCTTACCACTGATTTTAAAAACGAATATGTTTAAAGAGTTATGTTCGTTTCTATGACAACCAGGGTTCAACATGGATCCAAATTCTTTTAGCAGTTTTGATAGACCATGATACTAAGATCATTTATGTACAGTTTGGTTACATTCTGCCTTGTGAATTTGAAAGAGATGCAATTTAAAGCACAGACAGACTGACAGACGAATGGACCGACGGACGGACACCGGATGATGGTCGATTACAAAATCTCAACTGAGTATACTCAAGTGTGCTAAAATCCGGAAACTACAAAAGATGGAAATCCCGTGTTTAAACCAGACTCATCTACAGATAGGCGGTAAATATCTTGTTTCTCGTGCTAGTGCAAATCACACGTGCATCGTGACAGAATCTTTACTATGCCATGCGCAAACAGAGCAGACCCTGATCAGATTGCTGGTACAGGAGATATCTGATCTATACATGTATCTACTATGTTTGCAAAGGTGTTAAAAGGCGTATTAATTAAGTAAAAGATTATGCTACCATCTGCTTTGCAGATCCATAACTAGATCTCTTTTTGATGGCTGCGTAAGACATATTGATTGTAGTTTCGTTCCTGCTAATCCTGCCGAAAAACATGGTCTGCTAAATGATGTGCAGTATGTTCACTTACCCCCGATTTCTTTATGTATTTAGGAACTGATTGGCTGAGTGTAAAAGAGCTTGTAACCTGACGAGACAATGGACGAGTGATATAAAACGTCTGTTGTACCCTAATGAGACAATGGGCCAATGTTATAAAAACGTCTGTTGCACCCTGATGAGACAATGGGCCAATGCTATAAAACGTCTGTTGTACCCTGATGAGACAATGGGTCAATGTTATAAAACGTCTGAGTCTGAGATCACTCTCAAGTATCTGGTTGGTCGGATTCTGACTTGGATCCAGAATCTGAATCGTTTGTAAATTATATGTCCATGTCGCGTTGGACAGGATAAGGGCTGAAATACATTATAGTTTGTGTGTTTAACAGTGATATAAACAACAGAGGTCTGATCTGGAACGAAACTAAATCGATACTAATTATGTTATATAATCCGTATTTATTTGGCTTTTTGTATTTGGGGTTTAAGTACTTTTAACAGTATTTGAGTCACATTGCGACGTGCAACTAATTACAGGTGTGAGAACGGATCAAATTGCATTGTTCCGTGCACAGAATAACGAGCGGGTAGAACTATCGACATATTGCATGCCAAACGGAAGGCTTCCTCACATGAAAATTACAAATGCCCAAACCGGGATTCAAACACTAGTGATGAGGGGTTTAGCGATTGTCAGTCGATGACTATAACCACTTGGCCACGGAACCCCAGTATAATTTGAGGGAAGCTAAATAAACTTATACGGTTCCAAATCATTTTGAATGCTTACAGCAAAATCTTTCTTATCCTCTTAAATTTCTTTATTTCCTTTTCTATAATTTAATTTCGTCTCTCTGAATTAGCAAAAACGCAATTTCCTGACATTCTTCACCAAATTTTGTCTTTACAATGAAATACTGCATTCAGATTTGGTTTGTAAACACGTTAGATAAAAAGAAAGATTCCTTTTTGTATTATATTTAGAGATGTTAAAGTCATTGTTACAGCTATTTGAAATAAAGACACGCATTTGCATATTTTCAATCACGAATAATACCGTGTATTAGCATTAATCTTTAACCTGCAACAGGCGAATCTATATTGACCATTGCAAACCAACTCATGTGGATACAAACTGCAGAGGCCGAATAACTCGTCATCACATCTGATCTACAGATAAAGGTGCGTACTCAAATACTAAAATTGTCTTTTCTCCACGAAACCCCAATGTTTTGACCAATCTTTATAAGAAGAGACGATTCTAAAGAGTGGTCACAACATAGGGTTTTGTGGAGAAAAAAGTTCTTCTTGAGCATGTTTTTATGTACGCATCTTATCTGGAGCTCTGTCACATACACAGTAAAACCTCTCTATAACGGCCACTTAATTGTGTTGATTAGTTGGTATTTAGGACAGGTGGTTGCTTAAAGCAAGGTGAAAGTAAAACAGAACGCTCCTATAGGAGCGTTCTGTTTTACTTTCACCTTGCTTTAAGCAGCCACCTGCCTTTAACACAAAATACTTAATGTAATTTAGTGGTCGTTATAGAGAGGTTTTACTGTAGATCCAAACTTTTTGACGCTTTTATTTTATCTTTGCAAAGAAAGGGGAAACAAAGTTCTGTTTTAAAATTGGAAGCCGTCATCTATTATCGAAAAATGCTCCAAGGATTTCCGGCTTAACCCTTAAAACACGTTGGACCATTCTTTGGGGACATAATTTTTATGCTTACAATTTGGATCAAGATGAGACACTGGATGCGTCTGTGACTCAATAAGATAAAACCCCTCCGACAGGTTGATAAAGGGCTTGAAAATAGTTCGAAACAAAATGTACTAAAAAATCAGATGATATTATATTTCCCTGAAAACGTTACTTAGCTTTGAAGGGGTTGAAATAACAAATTTATACACAGTATTACACACAAGGCCAGCGTAATGAATAATGTCCTCCAGTCTGTTTGGCTCCTTAACCATTTCCCTGTTCTGTATTTATTACAAATTTCAATACCTACAGAATATTCATGGACAAAACAGTAATATTGAAATATGGAATGTGGAATAATGTAGCCATTTTTAGAAAGTATAGAAACAGGCCTTTCAAAATACATTAGCAAACAGAGCAGACCCTGATCAGACGGCTCTTACAGGAGCCGTCTGATCTGGGTCTACTCTGTTTGCAAACGCATGGAAACACGTTTAGTTGAGGGAACGGGTTAACCATGGAAGCTCTGCGGGGAATAGTGGTTATTGTATTTGAAAACAGATTAGATCCAGATGAGACGCTAGTCTGTTTCTCCATGATAGAAAGAAATAGGAAACATAATTGCATAGGTTTTTCATACCGATGAGAATGTGTACATTATACTATACCTATTCGCGTCTTTGCAATAATAGTAGACCCAGAGCAGGCGACTCCTTTAGAAGCCGTTAGATCAGGGTCGGCTCTGCTTGCTTAAGGAAGCAAGTGTCATTATTTCGTATATGAACATCCATTAGATAAAGGGTTAAGCTAAAGTATAATGTACATTCTATTGTTCTAGTTGCAGCACCGAGGTAACAGAGATTAGTATCATCAAATGCAACCATAGTTGTATTACACCAAAGGAGGTTGAATAAACACTGTGCTCCCTATCAACAGGGAAAGCTGTTGGACTGACGTAATAAATAATCGTATATTAAAGGAAATAACTAGTCAAATATCTCGACCTCTTAGCTGTTTGAAGCTGTTTGATTAGAGAAAAGAGACGCATGTTTGAAAACAGACGCATGTTTGCCCTGTCTTTAAGGGTGGCGATCTCTCGATTGCATCAAACTACAGACCTGTCTCTTTACTAAGCGCTATTAACAAGGCGTTTGAAAAAAATGTATTTAAGCATCTTTATATATTCTTTCGGGCTAACAACGTTATTTCAGACGTTCAATTTTGTTTCACTCCTGATGAGTCTACCACCAACCACTTTACCTATCCCTATAACACCTTTCCGAGCGCTGTTGATTCTTGGTCGGAGGTTAGGATAATCTTCTTCGATATCAGTAAAGCATTTGATTCTGGTATAAAGGTCTAATGAAAAAGGGGTTGCAGGAGGCTGTTGCACTGATCTTCTAACTACATAACCGACAGAAAGCAACATGTAATTTTGCCTGGTATTTTCTCTGATTGGAAATACATCAAAGATGGAGTACCACGTGGATGGATACTTAGTCCGTTGCTGTTTCTAGTGTATATACATGATGTTGTTAATGACAATGGATGTTACATTAGTTTGTTTGCAGACGATCTTAGTTTGTTTATTGTAGGAAACCTTCCCATACATATGGCATCAAGTATCAATAATGATAGATTACAAATTGCCTCATGGGCGGAGAATTTCAACCCAAAAAGAAACCGATTCGCTAATTATCTCTCGAAAAAAATGTCTCGAAATGATCATCCACCCGTATCACCGCAACATCATCAACTTCCAGAATTAGACTCACATAAGCACCCTGGCGTTTATCCCTCACGTGATCTTACTTGGCATTGTCATGTTGAATATAATGCATCTAAAGCATGGGCAAGAATAAATGTCATGCGGAAACATAAATTCACTTCGGACAGATCTTCCCTGGAAACAATCTACATATCTTTTATTAAACCTCTTTTAGAATACGGTGGTACTATGTTTGATATCTATAACATCAGAGAATGTAACAGTTTAGAAACAATTCAATATGAAGCTGTCCGTATAGTGACAGGGGCAACCAAATTGGTCTATTGATAAATTAGTGCATAACGTTGGATGGGAATGCCTTTAAACCAGGCGTAAAAAGCACATACGTATTCTTTTCTATAACATAGTATTTAATTTAACTCGGCAATACCTCACAGAGTTGATGGTACCTGAAATTATCGGAAGGGGTTTTCGATACAATCTAAGAAATGCTGGTGATATTCAACTCTTGTCTGTCGCACAACCCATTATAGCAACTCTTTCCTCCCTATAATTATACAGGAATAGAACAACCTTCCTGAAAATACAAAACGCTCTTCATTTCTGTATGCATTTATATTCATTGAATAGTGATCTGCCAACTGTTCCCAAATATTTTATCGCATGTCTGATACTGCCTTATGTACATGTGGTCACATTGAAAACGCACAGCACTCTTCTTCCTCAGTTGTTTCAAATATAACGACCAAAGAAAACATATTTTCGATGAAGTTGACAGGTTAACTACTCCGTCTCGTTCTGTCTTTCTCGTTGGTGATCCACGTTTGGGTTATGATACAATCGTCATTATTGTTAAAGCTGTTCATCAGTTTATTCAAACCTCAAAACGGTTCTAAGAAATCTGATAACACTCGCTTTCTTCTGTTTGTGCTGGTTCTACTCGGAAACTTAGACCTTTATACACATGTGTGTCAATCGTTTGTTTTTTTCTAAATAACCATTTGTCTCAAACTGTTTTTTTACACTGAGATATTCTGCTGAAATAACTGATTTGGTTATTCCACTGCTATTATTCTAGTTTAATACCTTGCATTCAGTTCTGTATAAAGCGAGTGTAGATGATACGGTGTTGGGCGAGAAACACAATAAGCAGTTTTGCTTTCGTTTCCACCCCCTTTTCCTTTGTTTGTATAATATTCATGCAAATATTTACAAATAAAATATTTTGACCAAACGTTATTCAGAAAGCTCATGTAAGAGATTTCTACGTAACACGTGTCCTGTATTAAGCCACCTATTGTCTCTATGACCAATAACCTCGTTTTTTTGTATTATAACACCTTACAGTTTATTATAAATTTTATTGTGTTGATATAATAATCTAACATGTTTGGTAGTTTCGTGATCGTAATTTATTAAAATTTGTCTCAGATCTATAACATACCATAAGCAAACAGATCAGACCCTGATAAGACGTACGGGGAACATCTGATCTGGGTATACTACTTGCAAAGGCCTTTAAAAGGTGGTTGTTTGAAGGAAAGACGTATGGGTCAAGTTGTGCCCAAGACACAGAGTGCTATATACTTGGCTATTATCGATAATTGTGTGTGTTCTATAGCTTCCTGTATTGCAATCTACGATTGCTTTATGTGTGTCATTGTCTTTAATTGTGTTGTGAGTACAAAGTGTGATTATATATTAGCACAGACTGACAGGCATCAAGTTATAACTGACCAAATATCCGGTTTAATAACCGGTATAATCATGGTTAATACAACATGAAACCTTTTGGTTTTTACCCCATAGATACGCTCTTTTATTTAACACATTTGCAAACAAAGTAAATCCAGTTCAGACGGCTCATGTAGGAGCCGTCTGATCAGGGTCTACTCTATTTGCTTATGGGATTAAGTAGACCAGTTACCGCAATGGCTAGGTTATAGCTGGACAAATATCTGGAACAACAATGGATAACACAACATTTTACACTTAGTCTGCTGACATCGACATGACTCGCATTTACAAACAACTTGGATATACATAAGATACAGAGTTACTCGGTGTCTCATCAGGATCCAAGCTGTTTCACACCCGGTCGATAGTTTAACCCATTACCTCATAGGCTATTTTTAGATACAACCTCTTTGAATAAATCTACCGAAAAGGAGCGTTAACTAGAGAAAAGGAAAATTTTAGAATTTTGAAGTTTGAAACCATTGTGATGAATAGAGCATTTGCTCCTATAGGAGCAAATGCTCTATTTATCACAATGGTTTCACAAAGTGACTTTTACAGAGTCGTCGATATGAGGGAATGGGTTAACGAATCCGGCGTGAGTGATAATTGTTACAATCTGAGTTTCATCATTTTTATAGCAGGCTACGGTGTATAAAGCGACCATACACCTACGCAGATCAGATAATTGGCACGTTATACAAGACCACGGGTTTCTGAGGGGAAATCTTTTGGTGGGAAATTGGTTTGATAACAATGTGCAATGACAGTTTTATTATCGGTTTTGAAGACAGATGTCGGACTTTGATTTTGCAAAATTACTTAAGAAGTAGCTTTAAGAAACACGTAAGCATACTAAAACGCTATTGCCACATGCATTATTGCCACAGGAAATTTATTACTAAATTCAATGCTTCATACAAATATACGTACACATGTTTGACTATTTAATTTCTAAATTCAAACGAGGGAAAATGTGGCTAGTCACAAATGTCCTTTGCAAACAAACCCTCTAATCAGGGTCTGCATTATTTATCATGTTAATTTTGACTACTTCCGATTCGATCAAACTATTGCCGAGAGTGTGAAACAGCTGAGCCCAAGCTGTTTGCAAATTAGTAGTCTGGTCGCGGATAGTGTGATTAGGCTTGAAACAGATAATACAATTAAACTTCGATATCTCGTACCCGAATAACTTGAACTTCGGGATAACTCGAACAAAAAGTTCGCTACTTCCAAAACTTACAATACAGACTTGTTCTTATACATATCACTACGGATATCTAGAAACACATGTGACAGCTTAATGCAGGTGTAAAGTAGTGCTGAGTATCCCAAATTAGAAATTCGATAACTCGAACTAATTTGTATTGTCCCTTGGAGTTCGAGATATTGGAGTTCAACTGTTTGTACAAATTAAATTTTCAAAGAGTGTGAAACATATTTGAGCAAACATGCTTCTTTACGTCCCTGCAGCAGTTTAATAAAGTTTGGTTACATTCTACATAATTCATTATCCTTTTAACGAAATTGCTCGCGCTTGTAATCAGCTTGGACCCAGATGAGACGTCGCGTGACTTGGCGTCTCATCCGGATCTATGCTGATTGAAACTCGGTCAACAGTTTCTCTAAATCTTAATCGATTCGGAAATAGTCAAAATTGCAATAGAGATCAAAATTTGAGCTGACATTGTTTTTGTCACAGCCTGTTAATGGTTTAACAAGATCTATTCGCGCAATGAATGAGAATATGTTCGCGGGCTTTAATTAATTTATAATTAAAATTAAAGTTCAACCTTGTTTTTTATAAACGAAGCGTGGGTTCAAATTGTATACACCATAACGTTTTGGTGGTGAGAAACGAGTGCACTGTCATTTGCTAAGAGTGTAGACCCATGTCAGAGGGCTATTAGGGGAGACCTTTGATTGGGGTCTGCACTGTTTGTCATTTAAAACTCTCTCGCAATTGTTCAAACTTTACGGACTTTACCAATGCATAATGATGGAATTTTCCACTCTGAAACTTCTTAGATAATATAGACCCAGATCAGTTATCGTGTGTTTTGTTGTTATTTTGTTTGTTTGTTTCATCATCATAGCATTTACATTTTAAAATATATATGGTCAGTATAAAAGGGTGTACCATTTCATACTCATAGTAGACCTAAATACTCATTGACTTTAACCAAGAATCAGTTATCGTGTTATCAGTGGAACACTTTGACACTGTATGCTTAACTCGTTTTGTATTAGATTTTGAACTCTGTCTTGTTTTAGTTTTTGTTTTACTATTTCCTGACTGAATCTTAAATACAAACGGATCATAGGTGTATGTTTAGTCCATATAGTAGTACTTCCGTTAAACTTAAACAATCGTAAAGGATATCTCTAGTGTTCTCGAGTTACATGGATGTTTTAACTGAGACGACTTTGCAAATAGAGAAGACCAAGATCAAACGACTCCTGTAGGTGTAATCTACTCAGGTTTAGCTCTTTTATATAGCATATCATACGTAACGGATTATATACTATTTAGCATAGCCATACGTTAACACTTTACTCCTTTCTGCGTCTTTGCAACCCGGGTAGACCCATATCAGACGGCTCCTATAGGAGCCGTTTGAGCAGGGTCTGCTCTCTTTGCATATGATATGATACAGATATGATTTTATAGTTTCTACTCTGATCAAACAATTCGTGTGTCCATGTGGTTTTATAACAATTAGTCTAATTGATATTGATGGTGTCATTATTTCCGACCTGAACCAAGGCGGTACTCTCTTTGTCACCCTTCCTTTTGTTTGCCTTGCGTCTTTGTGCTTGTGATTTGTTCATGTGTGGAACGTTTGTCCCTGGTTCTTGTGTGTCTTTTGGTGTTTTCCGTGTTCATTTCGTGTGTGTATGTGTGCGTTTGGGTGTGTGTGTGTGTGTCATGCTGTCTATCGGTGTTTTGGTGGTGGATGCGTCTTGCATGTGGCTTTGCCTGCTTGACTTTACTACTTTTCCATTTATAAGCACAATAGTGTTGTTTGTGCAGTGTGGCGGCGGTGAAACGTCTCCCCGTACATCCAATCAATATTGTTTTCTTCCTCTTGCAGGAATTGCTCTACATTCAGTGTGTTTCCTCACACCTTTACACCGTACTTTGCACTTCATGGTGGCTTCCGTACTCACCGACATATTGTGTGACTATTTTAATTTTCCTTTTTAGATTTGTGCCCTTTGCGTTTTCTCTTGTGTGACTTTACCTTACTTGTGTTTCTTCTTACTCTTTACCTATTCAGTGTTTCCCTATTCAATGTTTCATTCATATTCTTAGTCTTCTTTATTTTTGTCATAACCTCTGGTATGTTTTTATTATTTTACACCACTTTTCGTTACATACGTATGTCGCTTTTTAAAGAAGGGTGCTACAATTACTACACAAAATATGAATAGTCTCCCTAAACTCAAAATTACTAACTTAAACTTACACTCTGTGTCTTCCGTTCAGATTCCTCATAACCTGGCTAATTTCCAATCACTACAGCCGTCAGTTTGTATTAAACCTCTAAAATTGTCTTCTGCTTCATCTTTTCATGTTCCCTCTTCGGCTATTAGTAACATTTTTCATAATGGATCTAAAATCGTTTTGTCTCCTTTAAAGCAATGTATCATTCGTTATAGTAAAGTCCATCTAAATTCACATTATTTGAACAAAAGACATAGGGTGTATCCAATAATTACTAAGTGCAATAGTAAGAGGTGTATGTGTTGCAATTTCATTTCTACTAGATCAACAATTAAATCTCTTGTTAATGGTAGAGTGTTTAGTGTGAAGATTAATTCTGATTTAGACTGAAACTCATCTAATATTATATATGTTCTTACATGAAATGCGCCACGTTGTGGCATTCAATATGTAGGTCAGACAGGACGTTCTTTAAAAACTAGGTTTCGTGAACACAGTTACCATTGCCGGATCAAAAAAGTACGCAATTTTCTTTACCAGCATTTTCGTCATACAGGACATTCTTTCAAATATGTTTCGGTTCAACCAGTAGAACAAATTTATTATGATTCTAAAACTACTGGTAGTTTAAAATATAAAGCTCGTTTTATCACAGAGCTAGACTGGATAAAGAAATTACAAACACATTTTCCTTTAGGCCTTAATGATAACATTTTCCAAAGCGGCAACATTTCTAAAGATCCAAGTATCGATATTTTCTCTATATTTTATATTCGAAAACGTAAAAGTAGATCACATGGCAGACGTAGAAATGGTAATATTAAGCGTAAATTACGTCGTAATATGTCTATTCATGATTTACATACCATTCTAAAACAAACTGGTAAACATTCTATGTTATCTTGTTTATCGTCTTTACCCTTTTCCTGTCTTAAGTCAATAGACGAAGAGGCTGATAAAATCTATATGCGTACAGATCCGTTAATTAATACTGCCTCACTTATACAAAGTTACACACAGCATGTTCTTCGTCCACGTATTGATAAAGATTCTGAACATAAAAGACATTTTCTGAAACTTCAGTTCCTAAATAAAGGTATCGATTTTATTGATATTCAAAGTATATTTCGTGATAAGAATGTAATCGATGCTATTCCCAAATATTTCATCAACTCTGAATCACCTATCATCTGTTATAAATATAATAAACCTATTAGAAATGTTATTTTTAACTACAATAAAATTGTCTCTGACTTAAATATTGATGTTAATACCCCTATTTCTTGAGATTGTAGCATTTCTAGCTTTTGCTATAAACCAGTTGGTAATTTTGATATCATTAAGGATAAACGTCTCAGGACCCTCCTAACTAAAGGACCTAAATATAGATTACCTTCCCTTATTGATTTTGACGCTTGTCGAACTCAAATTGCGGAAGCTATTCAAGAATTCTGCATCAAATGGTGTCGGCGAGAACATGCTGATGTTAATGCCCTTTCGGATTGGAAGAAATGTATTTTCGATATTATTGATACGCGAATAATTTTTTACAAATCAAATTACCATCTTTTACCACCTCGACCTAGAGTTACATTTCGCTACTTGAAGAAAAACATTTCTAATTTTCATTCAGATTATGTTCTTGTTCCTGCTGACAAGGCATCAAACAGTGCAATCATTATTTGAAGATTGTATTATGTTGATGTTTTAAAGAAGGAGCTAACTGATTCAAAAACTTATATAACAGTTCAAACACCTGAAAAAGATATAGTCTCGGAACATGTAAATATGTGCAATAATTTTAGGTCTGGTCCTAACATAAAACAACATAAACTTTCTACTTTGTACTGGATTCCGAAACTACATAAAAACCCTTATAAGGCGCGTTTTATTGCCAACTCTAGCTGTTGTACCACTACTAAATTATCTATACTTTTGACGTCCTGTCTTACTACGATCAAAGAACATGTTAAACGCTACTGTGATAAAATATATGAAAATTCTGGTATTAATGTTTTTTGGTCCATAAAAAATTCAAATGATGTTTTAACAAAACTTGAAAATGAACAGTATAACATTTCTTTACTGAACTCTTATGATTTCTCTACACTCTATACTACTCTACCTCACCATCTTATAAAGGATAAACTTATTAAATTAATAGAAAAAACCTTTACCAGAGAAAACAAAATGTTCATTGCTTGTAATGTTCAACGTTCATTCTTTTCGAATTCAGAAGTTGAACATTACACAATGTGGACTTGCCTTGATGTTTGTAGATCTCTTACCGTTCTTTTAGATAATATATTTGTGCGTTATGGGGATACCATATATCGTCAAGTTGTTGGTATACCCAAGGGTACAAATTGTGCCCCTCTTGTTGCAGATTTGTTTTTGTATTGCTACGAGAGGGATTTTATGCTTAGCTTAAAACCTGATACACAGACCGATATTGTTAATGCTTTTAATAAAACTTCAAGGTATTTAGACGATATTTTGAATTTAGATAATCCTTATTTTGATACTATGGTTTCTTCAATTTACCCAAAAGAACTGTCTTTAAACAAAGCTAATCAATCTGACATTAATGCTTCATTTTTAGATTTGAATCTTTCAATTACAAATGATAAAGTTTCGTCCAAAGTATACGATAAAAGAGAAGATTTTAATTTTAAAATTGTTAATTATCCTTTTCTAGATGGGGATGTGCCACGTTCTACATCTTATGGGGTTTATATTTCTCAACTTATTAGGTTTGCCCGAGCCTGTTCTTTGCTTGAAGATTTTAACAGACGTAATTTAGTTATAACTGATAAACTTCTGAAGCAAGGTTACAGATATCACAAACTTCGGAAAACTTTTTCTAAATTTTATTATCGAAATTTACCTCTCATTAGTAAATATAATTGCAATCTACGGACGTTACTGCGACAAGGCATTTCTCAACCAGAATTTTATGGGGATGTTATCTACAAACTTAGGAAAATTCGGGGTCATATCCATTTTCATGATTTGTTTATAAAACGCATTAAAACATTCAAAAAGAAAGGTTATGATCCTATTATATTGCAACGCACTGCATATTTGGTTATCGACCCTTTTACAGTCAGTAGCTACGCTTCCCTCCTCTTTGCTTGCGCGATGACAGGCCGAGGGTAGTACTCTATGATGGTATACTCTTAAACTTGGATACAGGATGAGCTTACCAGATTCATGTATTACTTTTTCCCTGTCGTGCCCTTAACGGCTTACCTGCAGGTGCTCTGACTTCAGCAAAGTCATTGAGTACATATTTGACGGATTGTCACAGTTATTATGCTATGTTTTACATGTTGTCCTGTGTTCACCGTCGTCTATGTTGTGGGTAAGTCCAGCGGGGATACCTTTATTTACAATATTTGTAAAGCTAGGGTGACTTTGAGAGAAGTGTGAGGTTAGGACGTCCGTAAACCGGTTTAAACCCCCAGTGGTGTTTTTGCTACTGACCGTGCCAAGGCGGTACTCTCTTTGTCACCCTTCCTTTTGTTTGCCTTGCGTCTTTGTGCTTGTGGTTTGTTCATGTGTGGAACGTTTGTCCCTGGTTCTTGTGTGTCTTTTGGTGTTTTCTGTGTTCATTTCGTGTGTGTATGTGCGCGTTTGGGTGTGTGTCATGCTGTCTATCGGTGTTTTGGTGGTGGTTGCGTCTTGCATGTGGCTTGGATACAGGAGGAGCTTACCAGACTCATGTATTACTTTTTCCCTGTCGTGCCCTTAACGGCTTACCTGCAGGTGCTCTGACTTCAGCAAAGTCATTGAGTACATATTTGACGGATTGTCACAGTTATTATGCTATGTTTTACATGTTGTCCTGTGTTCACCGTCGTCTATGTTGTGGGTAAGTCCAGCGGGGATACCTTTATTTACAATATTTGTAAAGCTAGGGTGACTTTGAGAGAAGTGTGAGGTTAGGACGTCCGTAAACCGGTTTAAACCCCCAGTGGTGTTTTTGCTGCTGACCGTGCCAAGGCGGTACTCTCTTTGTCACCCTTCCTTTTGTTTGCCTTGCGTCTTTGTGGTTTGTTCATGTGTGGAACGTTTGTCCCTGGTTCTTGTGTGTCTTTTGGTGTTTTCTGTGTTCATTTCGTGTGTGTATGTGTGCGTTTGGGTGTGTGTGTGTGTGTCATGCTGTCTATCGGTGTTTTGGTGGTGGTTGCGTCTTGCATGTGGCTTGGATACAGGAGGAGCTTACCAGACTCATGTATTACTTTTTCCCTGTCGTGCCCTTAACGGCTTACCTGCAGGTGCTCTGACTTCAGCAAAGTCATTGAGTACATATTTGACGGATTGTCACAGTTATTATGCTATGTTTTACATGTTGTCCTGTGTTCACCGTCGTCTATGTTGTGGGTAAGTCCAGCGGGGATACCTTTATTTACAATATTTGTAAAGCTAGGGTGACTTTGAGAGAAGTGTGAGGTTAGGACGTCCGTAAACCGGTTTAAACCCCCAGTGGTGTTTTTGCTGCTGACCGTGCCAAGGCGGTACTCTCTTTGTCACCCTTCCTTTTGTTTGCCTTGCGTCTTTGTGCTTGTGGTTTGTTCATGTTGTGGAACGTTTGTCCCTGTTTCTTGTGTGTCTTTTGGTGTTTTCTGTGTTCATTTCGTGTGTGTGTGTGTGCGTTTGGGTGTGTGGCTGTGTGTGTGTGTGTGTGTGTGTGTGTGTCATGCTGTCTATCGGTGTTTTGGTGGTGGTTGCGTATTGCATGTGGCTTTGCCTGCTTGACTTTACTACTTTTCCATTTGCCTGCTTGACTTTACTACTTTTCCATTCATGGAACAAAGAGATAACTTGCTTTATATAACAGTATAGAACAATCAGAAAATTTCTGTTCATGTTGGGAGTTATCTGTCACGAATATTCATCGAGTAAATGGTTAAATAAGTATTTCCAAGTCGATACAAATCTAGCATTGCTACTAGTGTGCTGGGAGACGATTTAAATACATGTAAATGAAACGTTGAAAGCAATGTGTCTACAAATATGTTTTCGAAGTCTCTTACAAGAGCCGTCTGATCAGGATCTTCTCTATTTGCTAATGGCATTCAAAATCCTCTCGCAAACTAAACACTGCATGGACTATACCAACTAAATAAACCAATAAAAACAATGATGAAATATACCACTCTAGAAGTTCAGTCTTGAAAAGGTAAACATAAGCTTATAAGGTTAACCCTTTCCTCCATATATACGCCTTTCTACGCCTCTGTAATAACCATTTATTGAAACCATGGTGATAAATAGAGCATTTGCTCTTATAGAAGCGAATTCTCTATTTGTCAAAATGGTTTCAAACTACAACATTCTAAAAGTTTACTTTTCTCTAGTAAATACCTCTTTTGGGTAAATTAATTCAAAGAGGTTTGATCTAAAAATAGCATATGAGGTAATGGGTTAACAGGATCTTGAACAAAAATAAAAGAACAACATTAATTGGAAACAAAATAGACGGTGGAACTGAAATGTCCGATATCGAAATATGGCCAAAAGCATTACAACATAAATGGTTAAACTCACTTAGCTCGAAGGGGAACGCAAACTGGAAAATTATACTGAAATTCTTTTTAAATCAGTATGGAAAACATCTTTTAATAATCAAAATTAATTCGGATTCTATTAAATCTCTTCTTAAGGTGAATTATAATATACCCCCGTTCTATAAAGATATCTTAAAACATTCTGTGGAATTTAAACGGGGTATCAAAAACCAAGATCCTTCTATGAAACAAGAACACAAATAATATAGGGTAATCGTTTTATAAAATACAAGGCAAAATATTTAGTATGAATTGATTCAGACATTATTTATATAAATGATGTAGTAAATGAAAAAGGTGAAATTAAAGAAACATTTTTTAATAAACTTGTCACTAAAATCAACTGGATATTTGAAATATCAAAACTAAAATGCATGGTTCCCAATGGCTAGAAATCTACATTAAGATCGAACAAATCGATAAAACCAATCGTTAAAGAGGAAGTCCCTACAATGAACGCATATTTTCAATACTATCATAAAACTTGGTATTTGTTATGCTCAATCATTATTATGAAGATTGCCAATTTGAACTTATATCGAAAATGCCCCTGTGATACAAATAAACCAATTTCATCAATACTTATAGTTTTTGTTCTACAACAAAATATTATCGGCCTTTTCCGTTCAAATTTTCCGCGTTTTGCTGATGCTCACCCGATTCCTCCATTGTTTACGTAATAGCTTTTCTCGGACGTGGGCGTTGAAACGCGAATATGGCGAACAGTTACTAAACTAAAACACAACCCGAATGAAACTGAAATATCGGGCAGTAAATTCGGGATCGGCGATATCAAACACATGGATGTTTGTCATTATAAACGGTAATTGGATGGGTTTTCTTGCGATATACTACTTTTCAGCATATAAACAAATGAGTTTTGTATATTTTAGGTGTTTTTGAAACGCATCAAATGTAGGGACTTCCCCTTTAAGGCCAACGCGCCTTCGACATTCGACAACAGTTGCCACTTATATCAATTAAATAACAAAGAAGTGAAACAAACGTTCATTAAGAATAAATTTTTAAAAAACAATGCAAAAGTGATACAAACTTGAATTCAGTTTATTTGTTTAAAAAAACCCATCATGTTATTACAGAAAAACCGACTAAAACAATTAAAGATTCAACTCATTCGTAAAATAATACCCACACACGAAAATCTTTTTAAATGGAAACAAACTAAATTCCCGTTCTGTACACATTGCAATGAAACTGGCACGTTGTATTATTTGTTCATCCAATGTTCATATATTGAAACATTTTGGGAACATATGAGAAATCTCCTTAAAAAGCACGGTATCTATAGATACTTCAGTATGTATAAAGACATAATTAACTATAAAACTCATTTTAACATTACAATGATATCAACCTACTATTAAGTCCAATCGTTTATACCATACCCATAGGTTACACAAAAAGCGAGAGACGATGCAAAACAATAAACATGCTAAAAGTCCTTTATAATGACTTGTTGACCTTAGAAAAATATTTCGAAACACTAAATACATATAATCAAACAATTAGAAATTTTATGAAACAGTTAAGAAATGTACTAAGGTTATATACTGATGTTTAGTACCGTTACTAAAACGTACCAGTTTATATAGTCGTTGAGGTTTGACCATGCACTGTATGAATATTCCGCGTTTTTCCGTAAGCACTTTTTATCTTTCCGAACACACAACTGAAAAATGCACCACTAAACAACGACTCTAGTACATTAAAGCGTTTTAATGTAATACATGTACAAGTATTAGTAGCTCAGTGGTTAAATAAAAGGAATGCCGATATATAAGGACCGATGGTTCGAGGTCTACCGTATTTTATTTTTACATACATGTATATTTAAGCTATGTGACGTTTTAAATAGTTTTAGGCAGTTGGACGCATGGTTGCCACGAACAAACAAAATGATGTGAATGTTGTACAATGGAACTGGTCTTAGACAAAATATATACATGTATTACCAACGTATACGACTAATCTTTTATTGAGAAATCAGCAAAGGTGACATGATATAGTATATGGCGGAGAAACTGTTGTTAGAGTCAGGAAGAAAAGTAAACAATGATAACAAATGAAAAACAAAAAGAAAAAAATCAGAATAAACGATATATATTTTCGAAAAAAACATGCTGCCTTTCTAAATTAGGTTTTACCAATATTCAAACCCACGACCACTATCCTATTCTTATACCAAGCGACACAATCCACTGGATTATTTCGTCTGCATTAATGATTGTTTGTGTGTGTGTGTTGTACATGTATATGGTACTAAGCACATAGCGATTTCATTTTAAACAGACAACGGAAATTTCCGATTTCATCGACGAAACTTGGCGGAAAGTGATGAGTGCCAGGTCAAACCTTTTCGATAATACATTGTTTATTTGTGACTGCTATGTATTAATATGTGAACAAACGGACCATCTTTTGATAGTTCAAAAACAACCCCTGTAACACAACCACTTTATGAACAAACATAGGTGTCTTTAAAAGCAGATGGTTACTTAATGTAAGATGAAAGTAAAGCAGAAAGCTTGTGCACAAGGTGTCTGCATAACTTTCGTCCTTTATTAAGCTAGCACGGCCTTTAAAGTTCAAAATTAGACCTACCTTGTGGTTATTTAGAGGGGTTATTGTGTTATATACATCATAAATCATAGAACGTTAAGGTTTTACTGAAAACGTGCAAAAACGGCTAAAAAGGGCAAAAGATCCAACCCTTTTATGCGAACGAATTCTAATACTAATAGTTATCAGACAAATATGAACCATGCCATTATAAACCCACATGCTAAAACTGTATACCCAGACTCACATCTATATTATTGCATGCGCAAATAGAGCAGACCCTGATCAGATGGATCCTATAGGAGCCGTCTGATCTGGATCTACTCTGTTTGCAAAGACGTAGAAAGGCGTAGAAAGGCGTGTTGATGGAGTAAATGTTATGAGATGCAAATAGTGTATACTCATATTAAATTCAATGTCATCTGATAAGTAGTGATATTGTTTGATATGCTGCATATAAATTGCTGTAGATGCTGGTGAGGGTCTATGCTTATAAAGCTTTTTAGTTGAGTCTGGTTCGTTCACAAGCTTTTGATTGGTCAGATTTGAGTTCTCAAGCTTTTGAAAGGCTCAAATCTGACCAATCAAATACTTGAGAACGAACTCAGACTCAACTAAAAGTTTTATTAGCATGGGCCCAGAATTATCGTCAAAGGCGAGACATCTGATATAGGTCTACACTAGTTGAGTGTCACTAAGGCTTGCTCTGTCATGGTACAGTTTATCTCGTATGTATTTATATATGATTTCAATGTATTTACTTCATTGGCCTTTTTTTTTAATTTATAATGATTTTCAAACCTAAATGTTTTTTTTTAGGATTTTAAGTTATGACAGAAAATCGTCAACGTGTTTGTCGGTTTATCATGTCATCATTTAACGGCTAATTGTAATCATAACAATGCTTACGGATGTATGCAATCAGATCCGTTCTACTCAAAGCAGTGATTACTGATACATGTAGTTGGTTGATGCTAAATATTTAATGACGATACATACCCTCATTCCGGAAGTTATGTTATAAAACAAATATTGACAATGATAAAAGCCTGGTGTGATGAAAGCGCATTGAAACTACATATCAATATTCAGCAGAAGCTTGTTAATGTATCACCTAGAAACCGTTATGCTTAATGGCCATAGGCAACAGTTGTGTGAATGACATTTAGCATTAGACAAGGTCTGTTATACAAGATCGATTAATTCTTGATGAAAATAGTACAGACCTGTTGATAAAATGCAATCATGTACGTAGGAAATCCATGTACAACATGATTTAATTATTTCTCAATCAAACCCGATCTTGCTGCTACTCCGAGACGATTCCAATGAGCAACATCAAGATAGAGTTTGTCTGACAAATAAGATAGTTTGATAGATCAGGTCCTAAGGTAATTAAACTTCTGAGTCTGAGTCTGAAATCATTCTCATGTATCTGATTGGTCAAATTCTGAGCAAGCTCAGAATATGACCAATCAGATGCTTGAGGATGGTCTCAGACTCAAGCAGATAGTTTTATAACCTCGGGGCTATTTTGCATCTTATCGTATCTACAACCTTGTAAATATATGTCACTTCAATACAGAAAGCTCATAATTAGCTACCGTGTCGATGTTGATTTACAAGATCAATAAAATTCTGCTCCTTATCAGCAAATGTTAACACTTACCAAGTTTGAAATGTTTTGATTACTTAAGCTCGAACCTGGAGCAATTCAATACGCTTCGTTCAAGTTTTGGAAAAAATACTGATCGGAATTCAAATAGTTGGATCCTGATTTGAGTTACCCGGCGCTCATTCTGGATTCAATCAGCTAAATACAAGTGTCTGTAAGGCAGCACTTAGCGTGATAAAGGTTATTTCTTACACTAATGAGTTTTCAAACGAACTATTCCAAACTTCAAACAGGTCGAGTTTATGGTGAATATGTAGGAAAGTTTCTAAAGAAAAGTGTAATATCACAAACAGTGCTGACCCTGATGAGAGGGATCCTCTAGGATCCCTCTCATCTGGGTCTACACTGTTTGCATTTTGGACAGTAGTGGCACGTATCCCGCAATGCAGTGGTTAAGAGCAAATATCATGTTACTAGGCAGTTTACACGGCATTTTACTAGACTTGACTGTGTGCTATGTCGGAATGAAGTAAATCACAATTCAGTTGTGTGGAATGTAAAGTTCAGGAAATTAAACTATTACGATTCTAAATATAAACGATAGCAATATATGCGTGCTATGGATGGAAACGAATTACCTTAGCAGGAAATCGCAAGGTTGCAGATCTGCAGGTCGCGTACCTATTGACCCAGGTGTGCAAGTACAAACAAGTACGGATACTGACGAAATACCGCATTAATTTGACACCTGGTCTGGATACAAACTGTTAAAATCGAATTCTACAAGAGAGTGTACAGTAAGGCCTTGCTAATACGACCACTCAAAACAAGACTTTTAGTATATTTCTTTATTATTATTAAAGTAGGTGGTAAGACAGGACAACAGTAATGCAGAAATGAGCTTTCTTTATTGCTATTGCTCAGCATAATTCAAGCGCTTATTACAGACTCCTATAGTAATAAATAGTGTGGTCGCATTAGCGGGACTTTACTGTATTAACAACATACGTATGTTCGCTTTTTGTTTGTAGTATCAGAGGATGAAGCTACAAAAGGACCTGATCTATTCGTACAAGTTTTCTTAATTTGCATATAAACATCTTAAACCCTTTCCCTTATGTAAGCGCATTTTTACGCATCTGCAAACAGAGAAGACACAGATCAGACGGCTCCTATAGGAGCCGTCTGATCAGGGTCAGCTCTGTTTGCTTATGGTGTAATACAGATTTCATTCTACAGGTTCTGCCTGAGGCAATATGTCCTGTGTTCATATGCCATTACAAAAATAGTCTAATTAATATTCATGACTTCATTATTTTCTACATGGATATTCATCAGGTGAAGGGTTAAATCCTTTACCTAATGAATATCATTTTGATGATTATTTACAATAGCAGAATGGTATGAATAATGGCAATGGCTGAAATTGTAAGCAAACAATGCAGACCCCGCGGGATTAGACAGCCCTCTAGGTCCCCATCATGAACTACATTAAAGGGTAGAGTAGGTTTTAAGACAACCAACTGTTTCAATCAACAAGGGTTTTGTGTTAAACAGCAGGCACTTACATGGGTAGTACTATGACTGTTAAACATTTAGAGGTAGACATCGGAGTTTGATGGTATATTTTAGTATCACTATTACTACCATAAGGAATTCAATTATAAAACACAAGAGGTTTTACAATACAATACATATCAGTATTTGACTCTTTAATTTTGACCTAGGCCATGAATTAAAACCAAGAAGTCTCACAGCTGGCTATATAGGGCATGGGTTAGTTTTGCACCAGATTGCCCTTCCTCTGCAGTAGTGATCCAGATAGAAACTATAAAGTTAAGCACTGATATATAGTAAAACCTCTCTTAACCGGCAGTTAAATTTAGTATGAATATCGGTCTTGGAGACAGGTGGCAGCTTAATGCAGGGTGAAAGTCATGCAGAAAGCTCCTAGAGGAGCTTTCTGCATGACTTTCATCCTGCATTAAGCAGCCACCTGCCTAAAAGTATCTAAATTATTATCTACTAGAATTCCGGTTAAGAGAGGTTATACTGTATAGGCAGAGCAACAGATAAACGTGCGTAGTCAAGTACTAAAATCTTCTTTTCTCCACAACAAACCCTATGTTGTGACCTACTCTTCGAGACGATTCTAAAGAGTGATCACAACATAAGGTTTGGTGGAGAAACAAAGAAGTTATACTTGAACATGTTTTAATGTATGCTTCTTATCTGTACCTCCGTATAATAGGTTATTATATAGTTTGATATTTAATAATCAAAGTTAATGTGGTGTTCGTAATGTTTTAGCATGCCTATGCTTTTCTTAAATATAATTTGTTTAGTATTTGTATCCATATTAAACTCCGATGTCTGCCTTTAAACCTTTCCTTTATATAAATGCCCCTTTCCCGCATTTACAAACAGAGTAGAGACATATAAGACGTCTTTTATAGGATCCGTTTGCTTGTATATTATAGTTCTGATTATACAGTTTCTGCCGACTCATCCTGCGTTCATTTGCCTTCTGAATCTGAGAATATTTGGTTTTGTCTTGATTTCAGCAAGTGAAACCGAGCTTTTAATACTTCTGAGTGTGAATTCATATTTCTGCGTTTGCTCAACATCTGACAAATCAGGCTCCGATGTTATAAAACATTTTGCTTGAGTCTGAGATCATTCTCAAGTATCTGATTAGTCAATCAGATACTATAGGGTTAACCCTACTGTAATTTGAAATTTGCGACGGTATATGAGGTTTTTAACGGTCGCAAATTATTTTTATGGCGACGCCGAAGTATTAAAATCTTAGTTATGTATTTGCATACACAGAGTGGACCGAAAGCAGACAGTTCCTGTAGGAGCCGTGTCTACGCTGTTTGCTTATGGGGTAATATAGATCGGATTCTACAGATTATCTCACGGCAAGACATGTCTGTTCATATGCCATTGTGAACATTCAGTTACAACTTTTTTACAGGAATATTCATGACACAAGGGTATAAAGTATCAGCATTAAACAGTTGGAATTCTGATAATTCATCCGAGTTATTTATCTTCATTATGTCTCCCCCCATATTTATATGGGGGAGACATATTGTTTTCGTGAGGGTTGTCTGTCTGTCTGTCTGTCCGTCGGTTCGTCTGTCTGTCTGTCCGTCTGTCCGTCACACTTTTTGTCCGGACGATAACTTCAATATGCCTGCTGTCAGTTGATTGAAACTTCATATATGGAAAGAGCATAATGAGAGGAAGTGGCATGCACAAGGTCCATAAATCTGGCTTCACTAGTATAGGAGTTCTTGCCTCTTGTAAAAAAATCACACTTTTTTGTCCGGACGATAACTTCAATATGCCTGATGCCAGTTGATTGAAACTTCATATATGGAAAGAGCATAATCAGAGGAAGTGTCATGCTCAAGGTCCATAACTCTGGCTTCACTAATATATGAGTTATTGCCCCTTGTAAAAAAATGCTCACTTTTTTTTCCGGACGATAACTCCTATATGGCTCATGCCATTGGATTGAAACTTCATATATGGAAGATCATGACGAGAGGAAGTGTCATACACAAGGTCCATAACTCTGACTTCATTAATAATGGAGTTATTGCCCTTGTAATTTTTTCAACAAATTTGTTGTCCGGGCGATAACTGCTATATGGCTCATGCCATCGGATTGAAACTTCATACATGGAAAGATCATGATAAGAGAAAGTGTCATGCTCAAGGTCCATAACTCTGGCTTCACTAATATTGGAGTTATTGCCCTTTGTAAAAAAAACCACATTTTTTTGTCATGATGATAACTCCTATATGGCACCTGCCATTGGAATGAAACTTCATACATGGATTGATCATGATAAGAGAAAGTGTCATGCATAAGGTCCTTAACTCTGGCTTCAATAAGTTGAGAGTTATTGCCCCTTGTACATTTGTTTAACGCTTTCTTGTCCGGACCTCCTACATGGCTCTTGCCATTGTATTGAAACTTTATACATGGAACGAGCATGATGAGAGATAGTGTCATGAACAAAGGTCATAACTCTGGCTTCAATACTTTTGGAGTTATTGCCCTTTGTTACATTTTTTGTCCGATCAATAACTCCTGTTCGACTGATGCTATTGGAATGACATTTCATTTATGGAAAGAGCATGATGAAAGTAAGCGTCATGCACAAGGGTCTCTGGTCTCTGGTATCAATATTTTTGAAGTTATTAGCTGTTAACATTTTCTTCTTGAAAAATGTGGTGTGGAAAGCGCATAATGAGGGGAAGTATCAAGCATCAAGTCCATAACATTTTTAGTGATTTCCCTTTACATATTGTTTTTATTAGAGGAGAGACATCCGTTTTTGTGACAAAAACCTCTAGTTTTATCTGCATACAACTTGTTTGCAAGGGTAATTACAGATTCGTGATCGACAGCGAAAGAATTAATTTACAAGCCGTTTACTCCTTAAATACGCCTTTCTACACATTTGCAAACAGAGTAGACCCAAATAAGACGGCTCCTATAGGAACCGTCTGATCAGGTTCTGCTCTGTTTGTTTATGATATAGTATACATCTGATTCTACAGTTTCTACCATGACCAAAACCTTTTGTGTCCATGTGCTTTTATAACACATTAATCTCATTAATATTCATGGTTTCATTATTTCTTAAATAAATATTCATGGAGGAAAGGGTTAAATCACAAAATTACATTGTCTAAATGGTATTTGATCTGTCGACCTTTCAACTTCGAATGAAATTAAATCCTGATAAAATAAGCTACCACCAATATCCCATGTGTGGTCATGCTTGTTATGCAATAAGTTGTGGTTTTTTTTATTTTGAGTTTATTCTCAAGCATGCATATCAAGCATCGACATCGAAATCTGATCATTCAGATAATTGAGAATGAATTTTCGACTCAGACGTTTTATAACATTGGAGCTTTGACTAATAAATTGCTTTATAAATAACTACAGAAAAACCTCTCTAAACCGGAATTCTAGTAGAGAAGATTTTAGATACTTTTAGGCAGGTGGCTGCTTAATGCAGGGTGAAAGTCACGCAGAAAGCTCCTAGAGGAGCTTTCTGCATGACTTTCACCCTGCATTAAGCTATCCAAGACCGATATTTATACCAATTTAACGTCCGGTTTAGAGGGGTTTACTATATATCTGAGGTTTGTCGAGTACAGTAGAACCTGTTTTAAGCGACCATGATAAAGGAGACCTATTTATTGGTTTGTAATGCAAGTGGTAGCTTAATGCAGGTCACAGTAATGCAGAAAGCTCCTGTTGGAGCTTTCTGCATTACTTTTTGCCCTGCATTTTTATCAACCACCTGTTTTTTTTAAGATTCCTATGTTCAATCAATAAAAGGCCGCTTAAGACAGGTTATTCTGTATTAGAAACCATCCTCTGTTACATTTTCGTGAAGCATTATTATTTTCGTATGTTATATACGAACATTATGTGAGTATCACGCTCTTAAATCGAAACCTTTGCCCAAATAATGCTTATACAAATGGTTTGCCAGTTTGTCCTGTTTGCTCGATTTATAGTAACACGCAACATTAAGGAATACAGGAAACACTTATACCTCGTATGATGGTTCTTAATGTAAATACTGTGCAATTTCTCAGATTTATTTCACACTGTTACATGTTAATGATCAGATCTAAACAACAATACATAGTTAAACACTAAGTTGACCTTCAACCTTTACTTCGTTAGTATTATATGACATTATGATAAATTTCATCATGCACGGTGACCGCACTGTGATTTTTCAGTACATAGTGACCGAACAATGACAGCACCGTGCGCACACAGTTCATATATTCTGCAAAAACCATAGGGGCTGTACCGCTTCATGGGAGATTACTCTTAGAATTGAAATGATAGTGAAAGCCAATACATATTACTACCAAATATATTATAATATTGTGACGGTAACTTATGCACTACTATCAAAATTTCACATATTTTCTGGGTCATTAAAAACGTTCGTTCACCCGGTCTCACCATATAACAGCAATAACCTTGCGATTTGCAGTTCAAAAGATGGCGTGGTTCAATAAAACAAACTCAATTCTATCACCAATCTCCATTTGTTTTGTCCTCTAAATAAGTAAGCAACTGGAAACAGTGACCTTTCCGCCTGTCGTTGTTTCTGTTTCGGATGATGCCATTTTGCAACAAATATGCATGGAGCCATTTCATTGGATGAGCCAAGGAAAACTTGGGAAATCTGTGACATCACATACAATGGCTGCTTCTTCGACGATTTGAAGCTAACTGGCAAAACTCGCTAGTTTTACATAATCGTTTTGATGCTGGGGACTAAAAGGATAGATATTGGTGATAGAATCGAGTCGTTTTTATTGAACCACGCCATCTTTTGAACATCATATCGTACGGTTATCGCTGTGATAGGGTGAAACCGGGGTGAACGAACGTGATTTTTATGTACAGTAAGCTCCTCTAATGCGACCACTAAAAGAATGTATAATTCTGGGTAGTTGAGGCAAGTGGTAACGTTATGCAGGATGAAAATTATACAGAAAGCTGACGTAGCCATGTGAGCTTTCTGCATTACTTACGTCCTGCATTTAGCAGTCACCCGCTTACAAAGTCATATTTATTCATTAAGTGGTCGCATTACAGGGGTTCTACTGTATACGAATACACTCTCTGTGATGTTAAAAATCCCAAATGGCAAGGTTTGGACTGCAGATACATCATTGCCATCCAGTTGTATTTTATGTAAACCGAACTCAGTTGTCCGTTGTCTTCTTTGTCATTACCCCGCTGTAAAAATTAATGTTTTCTAAATTTTCGAATTTCGTGTAATGTTAGATTAATTCCGATTTTTGAGAAACTATTGACCGGGCGTCGAACGCCTTGGATCCTAATGAGACGTGCCGTGTGTATCGTGCATTTATTTTCTCTATTTCCCATTCCTGTGACAAGATGTATTTGTGACGACATATTGCAACAATTTTGAATCACATGGACCACTACAGCTACACATAAGTCATTTCCTATAGGAGCACTCAGGGTCTTCACTGTGTGCCATTTAAAATTCCTCTAGCATATTTAAGGGGTTTTATTCACACAGAATAGACTCTATAGTTAAAACATCGATGTGTTATTCCTCTTTTATAGTTAGCATTGAAAAAAGGGAAACGCACTATAGTTATTTTGTGGTTCACACCTATCACCAACCTCACAGCAATGGCAACGTTGGGCCTTTGTTTTATCCCATTCCCTCCTACCGACGCCTCTTGACACCTCTGTAAAAACATATTTTGGAAACTTTTGTGATAAATAGAGCATTTGCTCCATAGGACCAATGCTCTATTTATTACAATGGTTTAAAAACTACCCAATTCTGAAGGTTTCATTTTCTCTAGTAAATGCTCCTTTTCGGTACATTTTTTCCAAGAGGTTTGGTCTTAAAATAACCTTAAAATAACCTATGAGGGAATGGGTTAATCCTCACTATGATTTTCTTATTGTTAAACCCTTTAAGCTTCTGAGAAACAAAAGATGGCATGGCAAAAAACTGCTTGTATGAATATTCATGTGTAAGAATTAATAGTATCATGAATATTTATTAGCTGAAGTTTTATACTGGCACATGGACTATGGACTGTTTAGCTGTGACGGAAACTGTAGAGTCATATCTATATTGTTTCATTAGCAAACAGATCAGACCTGATCAGACAACTGCAACAGGAGTCGTCTAATCTGGGGCTTACTCTGTTTGTATAGACTCAGAAAGGCGTATTTAATGAGTAAATGTTAATTGCAGTATCATAATGACACAAACTTTTAATATTAGCATATTAGAAGTTAAGCGATGTCTGATATTGATACCATTCTGATAACTTTATACTGACGTAGCTGCATGAATCGTTTGATCTTGGTCTCCACTGTTTGCCAGAGTCTGTCTGGCCGAATAAATAAGATAATTACAGTAGTATTTGTTACACTTGCGTGCAGTTTATCCTATATAGAATTTTTGTCAGTGTATATTCCATATAAGTTACCTGCAAATTACACTCTTTGAAATGAAGTGTATCTTCCACCAGGGATAAATAATACTCACTGTTTTTCTCGAGTTGTATGTCCGTCTGTTAGTATGTCATTCTATCCACCGCAATATTTATGTCGCTCCTGTTCCGTTTATCTGCATTCCTTTTTGGCAGAGTTATAGTACTTGAGTGTCCCGTGTATTTCTAATTTTACATGAGTTAGGGGCATACATTAATATTTATCAACATTTGTACAAGTGTGCGTCCAGAGATCCATTTGTAGATGACTAGTGAGCTTTGACTTAGGATTAGCATCAATGTGTGAAATTATGTACTGTACAATAAACCTCTCTAAAGCGACCACACCATGACCTAGTTTTTGATATTAACGGTAAGATATACCTTAATGCAGGACGAAATGAGCTTTCTGCATTACTTTCCTCCTTTACAGATCTATCAAATTCTATTAGCAAACAGAGCAGACCCTGATCAGTTTATATGAGGGAAGGGGTTAATGCAAGATGAACGTTATACATAATCTTCTATAATAGCTCTTAGCATTACTTTCTACCTGTATTAAGCAATCACCTGTTTTTAAAGATACTCGTGTTTATTTATAACGCGGTAGTATTGGAGAGACTCTACTGTAAACAATTTTATCCATTAATTAGTCAATTAACGTTTTCAATCCATATTTTAATGGTTTAAATTTTCATTTTTTGAAAGTTCTGTTTTTTAGCATTTAAATCTTTTGGCAGGAAGTAATTATCGTCTGCAAATAGTGTCTTTAGGTTTCAGACTGTCCTTATATTTGCCCCCCCCCCCCCAAAAACCCCCCAAAAAAAACAACAACAAAAACAACAAAACAAAAAAAAAAAAAAAAATACATCCAACGCATGTGGATGTGGTGTGTAAAATATTTTATATCCTGATGAGATACCATGTGACACAGTGTTCCATCTAGACACAAATGATTTTCAAAGGTAATTATAGATTCGACCAATGCAGCTAGCCCTGCGAGTCGGTGGTAAAAGAATTAACTCATTCGGCGCCAAATTTCTAATTGTTGTCTGCAATCCAAGTTTGATAAATCATTTAGTAAAATAAGGAAACGAGATGAATAAATGCAAACTTCAAAGGAATAAAGCACATACATGTATATAGAAATAGAGATTTGGACAAATAGTGAAGCCCCTGATCAGACGCCGCCTTTTCAAGGACTAGGACTGCACTATTTGTCGTGGTGCATTTATGCGACTGCGGCGGTGAAAGGGTTAAGAGACACATTCTGTCCGACTATTAGATTTAATTATACTCTTCATCAACGACTTCGATAAAAACGCAAAAGCAAGACTCTGTTTAAGCATTTGCACTGAGCTGGAATCTCGGGTCAACCGTTTTGCCAAGGTTTTATCATGTTTGTACATTCTGCCATGTACAATTGCTAAAATTAAATAAAGTATGCTGATGCCAAACAACTACGCCATCGAGATTTCAGCGATATTTTACTGCATTTTGTGTTAGCTGCATTTAAGTGTAAGCGTTTTTGCTTCAGTTTCATATCGGTCCTGTTGTTATGATGAGGCACATTGGTCACAGTTTTATTTGTAGTAACAAAAACGAGGGGAATTGTCCTTGTGAAAGCAGTATATGGATGGCTGGTAACTATGTGAAGCAAAGCATCCGCTATCCACATGGTGGCGATTGCCAAATAGGATAATCAGAAACTAGTAGGAGGTACATGTAATATAAAGAAAGACAATATGTACGTCATAGACTACTTAAATGTTTCCATTATAATATGTGTGTTTTGCACTGATCTCCCTTAATATGTTTTGACCCCGTTTTCGCATAAACTTTGCTCCCGCCAGTTCATAAAAAGCATTACTGTCTCAAATTGATTTATTAATTCAGTCGAGTGACAGCTTTTAATAATGAACATAAATCTCTGATACAAAATGTTCAACTCATAAGCTGATGCTAAGAGCGGGAATAGTTTTGCCCTTTTAGTAACTATTCATACACAGATTAAATAAAACTGAGTGTTCTCTTTTCGCATGACTGCTTTTGTTCTCAGAGGATCTCCTACTTTCAGAAAGTATCTATTTGCAAATTTTACGTTATCTTTTATTTCCGCTCATAACCATTCAGAGACTCTCAGTATGTAAAGAATCTCCATATTTTAGCTTGGCCAATCAAAATTTCTTTTTAGTAGTCTCTGGTCTGTAGATGTAAGACGGCTGTGCTATAAACTTGTCTGCAGAGCTTTACCTCACAGACAGCTTTAACCCTTCGCTTGCTATTCACGTCAATATACCTACCTGTAAATAGTGAAGACCCAGATGAGACAGCTCCTGCAGGAGCTGTCTCATCAGGGTCTGCACTATTTAGAAGTTGATTGTGCAGCCAGTGCACTCCACAGCAGTGATTGCACAGCGAAATACGTGTACACAGTGAAGATATATGTCATTATACAACAGGGCATGGGTAAAGAAGGAGAAATGTATTATAAAATTCAGCAAGCGAAGGGTTAAGGGATGTTCAAATGTTCTCTGTAGGACACATATAATGTTTTTATTTATAACATCATTTCACAAACGAAACGTAACACTTATCGCGCTATCCGTGTCTTGAGTTGAATTTGCAAACAGTTTTGATCCAGATTAGACATCAAGTAACCTGGCGTCTAACCAGGACCAAAGCTATTTGACACTTTGTCTATAGTATCTAGCAAGTATGATCTAATTGGAAGTAGTCTATGTTTGAGCACACATTATATATATTATTTAGAGTGGGTAAATGTTATGTTTGATAGGATATAATCTCATAAAGAATATATTAAAAGCAGGCTACCTAACATAAACCCCTTACTCTATGAATATTTATGCATGAAATAATGGCATCACGAATATCAATTAGGTTCCAATTTATAATGGTACATGAACCTTTTGAAATTACAGAAACTGTAGAGTCAGATCTATTTGTTTCAATAAGTAAACAAGACAGACTCTGGTCAGACGTCTCCTGTAGGAACCGTCTGACCTGGGTGTACTCTATTTGCAAATGCTTTAAAATGCGTATCTATGGATGAGAGGGTTAATATACTTCGTTTTGGTGTTTAAAAAACGTCGATTAGCACATTTATACAAGCTGAACTTCTAGTTTCTTTTTAAATCATTCTGTCTGTTGAACAGTCCCCATCCACGAGGTACTACTAACTGATAACGTTTTCATGGGAATATTGTTTTTATCGGTAAATAAACTCGTTGAATGCGAATGTTCAGAGGATTCTTCCTTAATCGCATCTATACTTGGCGATGGCGTCATCTTAGAAGGAGGAATTAAAGAGTTGTGTCTACTACTTTCCTCATTTATCGTTGTTGGGATACTTATGGTCGCTTCCATAAACGCTCTCTTGTGATAATTTTTCTCACGCATCTCTTGCGAGTCACTGTCATTGGACACACTTTCTTTGTAGGGCTCTATGACTGCTATTACAGGACAGTCAACGTTGACGTGATGTTTCTCACAAAGATACTTTTTGTCTTGCCACTTATCTCTTGGGCTCCTTGACAAATTCATGTGTTCATTTACTCTATTTGAGGACGTCGACCTAAGGCTGCTACGATTCGTCCCTGTACCAGACGTTGAACGAAGGCTTGTATTACTTGATCTGGACAGACGGAGACTCCCGCTCCTTGACACAAGACTACTCGTTGACATAATGCGTAGAAAGGGTCGTCTAGTCAATGCAGTCGTTGTCTGGGCGTGGTTACGAGTGCATCGTACTACCATATTTTCCTGAAAAAACAAAATGTAAAACTAAATAAAGTCTTTCAAAATTTGAATGCAAGAGATAAAATATATAAAAGAATGCAACGTTTCAAAATGTCAATGCAATAAACATAATGTATGACTGAATACAATCCTTCCTAAATTTGAATGTAAAAGACGTAATGTATAAATTAATATAATCCGTCGAAAATGTGAATGCAAGAGACATAATGTGCAGTTGAACCTGTAGTAGGTGACTGTCAAAAAGATGTCTAATTATGGGCTTATAAGCAGGTATACACGTAGGAGTTTTCTGCAGAACTTTTGCCCTGTGTTAAGCAACTACTTGCTTTGTAATATTCACCTGTCCAATCAAAATAATGTCGCTTTTAAAAAGGCAGGTTCTACTGTATAACTGAATACAACCTTCCAAAACGTAAATGCTTGAAACAAAATGTATAACTGAACACAATCCTTCAAACTGTGAATGCATCTTATTTTAGATATTACCCTATATGGTCCATCTGGATCAGATCAGACTCCAATTCTACGAGAAAACTAATTACAGTGAATAATATTGCAACACTTATGTTATGCTATTTAATTTTCATTTACCAGCATCTTGCTTGGTAAATCAATATTGTGGATGTGAACGCATGTAAACATTGAAAGGATCTTCTCTTCGGACGAATTACTTCATCCGTCTTTGACGGTAGATAATGGACTACAACAATGGAGTACAACACAGTGACCGAGTTTCACTCAATTAAATTTCCTGCTGTCAAACTAAATTTTCTTCATATCATACACATAGAAATGAACTATCAAAACACACTATACAATAACACTCCTCTAAACCGGACGTTCAAATTAGCATCAATACCGACTGCAGCTCAGTGCAGGGTGAAAGTCATTCTTAAAGCTCCTTTTGGAGCTTCCTGCATGACTTTCATTCTGCTTTAAGCAGTCGCCGGCCTAAAAAGACCTATATGCTTCCTTAGCCAAATTCCACTATAAAAAGGTTTTCAATCGTTCAAAAACGAAGACACTTAAGCACGTTGCTGACTAATTACAATTGAACTCGTCTTAAGCGACATTAATCACAGGAGTCTTAAACAGCAGGTAGTTGTTTAATGCAGGGCATAGGTAATGAAGAAAGCTCCTATAGAAATTCATTGCATTAGTCCAGATCTGGATTAATTTTTACTACAGTAAAACCTCTCTATAACGGCTACTAAATTGTGTTAATTAGTTGGTATATTAGGCAGGTGGCTGCTTAAAGCAAGGTGAAAGTTAAACAGAACGCTCCTATAGGAGCGTTCTGTTTTACTTTCACATTGCTTTAAGCAACCATCTGCCTTTAACACAAAATACTTGATGTAATTAAGTGGCCGTTATAGAGCAGTTTTACTGTACTTTCTATTCGATCAAGGTTTGAGACACTATTTGCCAATACATGACACTAATGTTTAAGAACTTGTTGGACATTTTGGCATCTCATCTGGATCCAGGCTGTTTCAAATGAGACTCAGATGACAGATAGTGGGATAGTTAGGGTTAACCCTTTCCCTCATAGAGAAGCGTGTTTTCACGCATCTGCAAACAGAGAAGACCCTGATCAGACGGCTCATATTGGAGCCGTCTGATCATGGTCTGCTCTGTTTGCTAATGGAATTTAAGAGATCTCTTTCTTTACTTCCTAAAAATGGCTACAATAATTTCATTATAACTATTTCGTACATGAATAATCAGTAGATATTGAAATTTAAAATAAACATAGAGCAGGGAATTTGTTAAGATACGTCTGCCTTACCTTTCTAGCAGGTTTAAACCGTTTTGCCTTGCACCTGAGCATGCGTGTTAGTATACAGCGGAAATTCTTGCTGGAGTAAAAGTATAGAATAGGGTTAAAGGCACTGTTGGAGTGACCAAGTAAAATCGTGTATGGCAGAATCGCGAGTAGGCGGGCGTCAGTGCTATGGAAGTCGATATAAAGGCTTACACAATGATATGGCAGCCAGCACACAGCGAAAAGCACAGCGAGAGCTATCAACATCTTAGCAACTCTCTTTCTTCCTTTCATCATTTGTCTCCCAAGGCCTTTGCTTGTCTCCGATTCAGTACGTTTCAAATTAATATCCTCTGTCCACAATTCGCTACCTATAAGCCCGTACGAGGTGCAAATCAAGGTTCCAGGTATTACATAAACTATGGCAAACAAAGCAATATCAAAGTTTTGTCTTTGGGAGGCATGGTCCCACAGTTCGTTACAGAAATATACCGGATCTGTTGGAATAATATCAAGAACTGACACCTTTTTAACAAGAAGCAAAGGTGACATAAGGCAGATGGACAATATCCAAACTAATACGATCAGCTGTACTGCTACTTTATTGTTGCTAAGCCGGCGGAATATCATCGGGTGTCTAATGGCAAGAAACCGATCAAGGCTCAACAAGGCTATGGTGAAGACACTGGCGGCTACAGTGACACCTGCAGATATAAAAAGTATTAAACGTAAGGCACATTTGGTCAACACCCAACTTACACTATGTTTTCTCACTCCAACCCTTTTCCAGTGTTTCCAACTCACCATTACAGCCATATCTCACATAAAGAATATACCACATTTGCATGTGCATCATGATTTCTCACTACCAATAAAGGCCATGCTCTCTAATCCCATCCTCAACCATGTGTTCAAACTTACCACCTACTCTATGTTTCTCACTCGCAAAATACAATTTTTATTCAACTCCCTACTCACATTATTTTTACAACTCCCAACATACAGCATTTTCTAATTCACCACCCACACAACGACTTCAAGTTTACCACCAATACATTGTTCTCCAAATACCCACGTACACTATGCTTTCTCGCTCCCCACATACACTATGCTTTCTCGCTCCCCACGTACACTATGCTTTCTCGCTCCCCACGTACACTATGCTTTCTCGCTCCCCACGTACACTATGCTTTCTCGCTCCCCACATACACTATGCTTTCTCGCTCCCCACGTACACTATGCTTTCTCGCTCCCCACATACGCAATGCTTTCTCGCTCCCCACATACACTATGCTTTCTCGCTCCCCACATACACTATGCTTTCTCGCTCCCCACGTACACTATGCTTTCTCGCTCCCCACGTACACTATGCTTTCTCGCTCCCCACATACGCAATGCTTTCTAAATCCCAACATACACGATTCCTCCCACTTCCCACATACAACACGATTTCCAACTCCCCACAGTTGCCATACTTTCCAACACACAACATAACCATACTTTACAACTCCTTACAAACACCATGTTCCACACTCCCAACAGGCACCATGCTTTCCCACTCCCCACATACACCATACATTTATGTTCCCAACATTCACCATGTTTTCACGCATACTCAACACTCCACACATCATGCAATTTATAACTTACATTGGATCCAGATCCAGATTCTGTAGCTAAACTTTGCTATTATGCGATTTTAACTGAGATCGGATCCAGGTCTAGTTTCTAATAGCTATAGAACATATTTGAGTGTTTGACATTGGATATATTTTGTGAATCTAATTCATTCCCTCATAGGCTATTTTTAGATCCAACCGCTTTGAATAAATCCATCGAAAAAGAGCATTTACTAGAGAACGGGAACATTTAGAATATTGTAGTTCTGAAACCATTGTGATAAATAAAGCATTTGCTCCATAGGAGCAAATGCTTTATTTATCACAATGATTTCAAAAAGTGACTTATACAGAGGTGTCAACAGGCGCCATCATGCGGGAATTGGTTAATGCTGCGGATTAAGGACACGCCATGTCATGTTTTCTTAATAGTTAATATAGACAGATATTCTCTAGAGGGGAAGCACAGCTCGTTTTATTAGTAGAAAAGCATTCTCTAAGATTTGTATTTAGTTGATGGTTGTTTCAGAGAAAGATTAACTTCTGTATACATGTGTGTGAAATGTATTTTTTCAACTGTTAGAGTTGTTAGCTATAATCTTGTTTATGTACACTATGGTTATGGATATATTTTTCAAGTAGGCCTAAACACATACCCTGCAAGACAATTAAACTTTATTTTGTCTGTTTTACACATTCTGTCATGTTTTCCTTTTAACATATTAACAAAACTAGAGTACAGAGAGTCATACGTGGTGTGCGTTTGTCTAGTGTTTTTTTTCTCCAAATTTCAATACCTACTGAATATTCACGGACAAAATAGTTATAATGAAATATGGAATATATAATAGTGTAGGTTCTAGAAACTAAAGAAACAGATGATCTATCCAATTCCATTAGCAAACTGTTTGCAGATGCGTGAAGAGGCGTTTATATGAGGGAAATTGTTAAGCCTTTGTACTGACTCTTAACCCTTTCCCTCATATTGACGACTTTTGATGACTCTGTAAAAGTCACTTTGTGAAACCATTGTGATAAATAGAGCATTTGCTCTTATAGGAGCAAATGCTCTATTTATCACAATGGTTTCAAACTACAAAATTCTAAAAGTTTCCTTTTCTCTAGTTGATGCTCCTTTTCGGTAGACTTATTCAAAGAGGTTTATCTAAAAATAGCCTATGAGGTAATGGGTAAAGTAAACGCTAATGAGTCATTCAACTTTGAACATTCAGCATTTCTTCTCTTGGATATACAGTAAATTTTAGCTCCTCTAAAATAATTCTAGTAGAGAAGAATTTAGAAACGTTTAAGCAGATGGCTGCTTCATGCAGGGTGAAAATCATGCAGAAAGCTCCAAGAGGAGAGTTTTGCATGACTTCCACCCTGCATTAAGCTGTCACCTGTCACCTGTCTCCAATACCAATATTTATTCTCGTCCGGTTTAGAGGTTTTTACTGTACTATTGCGTTTGATATCACTCACGATTATCCATTATCCTATTATGACGCGCACTGACGAACAACTTGGATCCAGATGAGATGCCGAGTAACCAAACAGGGTTCAAGCAGTTTGACAATCACTCAATAGTTTATCAAAATCTTAACCAAAACAGTCAAGTAGTCACACAGTCAAAATTGCGCTGGATACACATTTCAGCATACACTATTTTACAGACTGGTAAGGTAGAAGGCCATATTCAATAAAAACTCGATACTACGAACACTCAAATACGTACTATTCTTACCTTTAACACAGGTGACTGCTTAATACAGGGTGAAAGCCATACAGAAAGCTCCTAGAGGAGCTTTCGGCATGATTTTAATCCTGCATTAAGCAGCCACATGCCTACATAGACATAAAATCCACCTTACTAAAATCTCGCAGTATCGAGTTTTTACTGTAACTTTATCCACGCACTTCTGTTCAAAAGCTTATCATCAAACATTCGATTTGTAATAAAAGACAAACAGAAATCTATCTTATGAATGAAATAATAATAAGCAAATTATATCTCTGAAACATGGATCGAAATGGGAAAGCGAATCTTCCCGTCGTTTTGGCCTTAAGGTCTTAAGCCCTTCCCTGTTCTATATTTAGTCCAAATTTCAATACCTACTGAATATTCATAGACAAAATAGGTATAAGTGAGATATGGAAGGTTGAACATTATAGCCGTTTTAGAAACTAAATACACAGATCTATCACATTCCATTATTAAACAGCAGAATAGAAGCCGCCGGATCTGGTTCTATTCTGTTTGCAAATACATCAAATGTGTTTGTATGAAGGAAAGGGTTAAACCTATACCCTCTTAAAATATCTCTGAAAGAAATAATGACCGTATAAATATTGACCGCATTTCAATAGTATTCTTTAAAAGGGGATCTGTTTAGTGTTTACCATGACAGAATCTGACATGTATACTTTCATAAGCAAGCATTAGATGGCTTGCACAGGAACCTTCTTATATGGGTTTATTATATTTACAAACACGTGAAATAGAGTTTAGATGAGGGGAAAGTTAGCTTTCTCACCATCGAAGTCACAGGAAGACGACACAGATTGCGTGTTGCAATGGGTGCAGGATGAAGCTCTGTTTACCTAGACAATCAGTTGCGATCCAGATAAGACTTCGCGTCGGAGTTTAAACTGGACCCCGGATACAACATTTACGTTTAAAGAAAAACGTGACGGAAAGGCTACTGTGAAACTTAAAGCAGACGACATTGTTTGCAGCTTAAAGAGTTAAGATTCCTGTGGGGAATAGGGTATTTCTCATTATGTGAATGTTTCAGGAAATCGTGTTCTTGTGTTTATCACGAAGGTTTAATAATGTTGACAATATCTGGATTATTTGGGTCATGATGTCTTCTGATTTGAATGCGAAGGCGTTTGCCTATAAATACCCAAAGAAACGATATGATGTATAAAATCTGTCAACCTTTTCTTGCGTATGAAAGTGTTTTCACGCATTTGCAAACAGAAAAGACCCAGATCTAACGGCTCCTACAGGAGCTGTCTGATCAGGATCTGCTCTGTGTTCTAATGGAGTCTTAAATAGATGCTGTTTTATTTTCTGAAGTGGCTACAATGTTCCACCTTCCATATTTCGTTGTAATTATTTCCCCATGAATATTCAGTAAGTACTGAAGTTTGGAATAACACATATAACCACAGGGGGCCATTTCGTGGGTCTACATGGTCTAAAAAGTCAAAAAAATTGATTGGGTCGATTTAGTGTTATATTATATATAAGGGGTCTAACTACCCATTCGCAAATTTCACGACCGATTCGAAATAACGCCCGGTTTTGGGCTATCAAGATAAAATACCCACTAATGTTTGGTACGAACGTGAAGCTGGGACCATGTACTTTTCAAATAATATAACTTTTGATACATTTCGACTAAGCCGTAGCCAGTGCCGACGTGAAATTCCTACAAAATACGCTGATTTAGCTTACTCGAACCAGATCGCGCAACAACGATTTGCCGCTAGACCCCCCCCCCCCCCCCCCCGTAAAACGGCCATAATCGCGATGCCTCGGGACAAAACGATTGTGCAATCAATATATATGACAAAACGCTATCGTTTACCTCTCAAACTATCTGCAGACACTGATGCAGATCCGAAATGCAGGCGAATTTTCGTGCAATTAGCAGATTTAAATCTCTGTCAGGCTACTACGAGTCACGTGACCCGCTTCCTTTGCAATAACAACATCCGCGTGTCTGTTACCTTGCTTACCCGATAAGCGTTAGTGAGAACGCAGGGCACCATCCCTAGGTCAATCAAGTGCCCTGTTACTGGCCAACTAGAAACTAGGTCAAGTTGTTGCGACTTCTCGTCCGAGTAAGAAAAATCAGCGTATTTTATTGGAATTTCACGTCGGCACTGGCTACGGCTTAGTCGGAATGTATCAAAAGTTATATTATTTGAAAAGTACAAGGTCCAAGCTTCACGTTCGTACCAAACATTAGTGGGTATTTTATCTTGATAGCCCAAAACCCCGTTTCTATGTATAATTAGAAATAAAATATGTTTAAACTAAACTACCCCTTGTATATAATATAACACTAAATCGACCCAATCAATTTTTTTGACTCTTTAGACCATGTAGACCCACGAAATGGCCCCCTGTGCATATAACAGGGAAACGGTTAACATCCTACTAGAAAACCCATGATTTGACGTCTTTTCCAAAAGCTTAGACCCATATCAGAAAACTCCTACATGGTCTGTCTGATAAAACTGTGTTATGTTTGAGGATCTGTTAAAATTCTGAGTGTCTGCCATTTGATATGACAATGAACTTTTAATTCGTTTTGTTTAAACTAATTAGTTAATTAATGTTCATAATGAATGGAGAGTTGCCATGAATATTCATTGAGTAAAGTCTGTAAGACAACAGGTGTTCTTAGGACAATGACTGCAGAACCTGAGAGCCAATTATATTTGCTATATTTACAGTCACCCAATTATATGTACTGTGAAACCTCTCTAAAGCCATTGCTTAAACGGTGTCAAATTCCCGGTCTTAAAGGCCGGTAGCAGCTTAATGCAGGGCCCTGGAAAGCCCCTGTCAGAGCTTGCTGCATTACATTTGTCCTGCATTAAGCGTCTACCTAATCTGAAAGACATCTGTAATAGAACCGAAGTCAGGCAGGAAATTAGGAAATGACACACGAAAGTCGACAGTATCACCTGAAGCACAAATGAAGTACGCAGTCACACATATATACACGACCTTCATATAACTGTTCATTGCCTGTTCCACACCGACAGCATATGAGGTACAACTAAACCTCAATCAAACTCATCGAAAATAAAAGACAATATGTGGCGCCATAACTTATGACAGAGTATGATAATACATAACTTATAACATAATGTCTTGTTGAATATATGGGTTGGACCGGATCTGAGACACTATATGTAGTCGCTATTAACGTTCTGCATCTGTATTTCTTTTATCCTGCATTAAGCTGCCATCTGCATTTTAAAGACACTCATGTTTACTTATAACATGGTCTCTTTAACACTTTCCGTCTTTTCCGTCTAACGTCTTTTCACGCTTTTGCAAACAGAGCAATCCCATATCAGACGGTTCATATAGGAGCCGTCTGATCAGGGTCTGCTCTGTTATATGAGTATACCGTTATATGAGTCTACAGTTTATGAGCACTGTTCTATGAGTCTACATTTTATGAGCACTGTTCTATGAGTCTACAGTTTATGAGCACTGTTCTATGAGTCTATAAGTCTACAGTATATGAGCACTGTTCTATGAGTCTATGATTCTACAGTTTATGAGCACTGTTCTATGAGTCTATGAGTCTACAGTTTATGAGCACTGTTCTATGAGTCTATAAGTCTACAGTTTATGAGCACTGTTCTATGAGTCTACAGTTTATGAGCACTGTTCTATGAGTCTACAGTTTATGAGCACTGTTCTATGAGTCTATAGTTTATGAGCACTGTTCTATGAGTCTATGAGTCTACAGTTTCTACTATGACCAGACATTCCTGTGTTCATGTGCCAAAAACATTCATTTCATTATTGTTTATAGGATCATTATTCCTTACATGAATATTCACAGAGTAAAAGGTTAAATAGTACAGTTGTATTGCCATTATGTGTATTGTAGTTTTGATTATTGGCTCTCTACATGGGCTAAAATAAGATTTCTTTTTTATTGTATACAGACATATGCATACTGGTTTAGACTGATGTAGAGCAAGCCTTTTGATATATTGTTTTTATAGTAATAGTTGTTAAGAGTAAAGGTTCTATGTTAGACATCCGGCGTGTGTCTATATAAACACGACATTTTCTTTAGAACTAGGGATGCGAACACATCATATCAGATTTAGACATTCTTTCCCATTTACATATTTGCTATAAATATGTATTAGTTTTCCATTTAATATTTTTGTTTCTTCATGCGTATTGCAGATTATCATGGATTATAAACACCAATGTTTGTTATTATCTTCTATGTTTTAATGACGGACTGTTGCTCTTAGGCTAATGGTTTTGTTTTTGTTTTGCAAAGTTCAAGCTAGATAAGCAGTGTTGCCATCCATCGTTCAACCCTTTGGATGCGGCACACAAGTTAACTGTCATTTGCAAACGGTATACACCGAGTGGGCTCATAGGGCTCTTAGTCCGAACAGTTTGTTATTCAAAATCCTCCATAAATACGTCTTCTGCGCCTCTGTAAAAGTCACTTTTTGAAACCATTGTGATAAATAAAGCATTTGCTCCTGAGGAGCAAAAGCTGTATTTATTACAAGGGTTTCAATACTATACACTTCTAAAAGTGTCCTTTTCCCTAGTAAATGCTCCTTTTCGGTTGATTAATTCAATGAGGTTAGGTCTAAAAAAAATAGCCTTTGAGGAATGGATTAAGCTCTTTATACTGAATGAACTCTTTAGTTACACACGGGCAGGTCATTCAACTTTGCACATTCACCATCCAAAGGATCAACCCTTTCCCTGTTATATGTTTATTCCAAATTCCAGTACCTACTGCATATTCATGGACGAAATAGTTATATTGAAATATGGAATATGGAACATTGTAACCATTTTAGCAAGAGAAGAAAATTTCATAATCAAACAGAACAGACACTGATCAGACGACTCCTATAGGCACCGCCTGGTCTGTGTCTACTCTGTTTGCAAGCGCGTAAAAAGGCGTTGAAGATGAACAAAAGGATTAAGTGATAATGTTGCATTTCCCATTTCCCTATTGGTGGTAGTACGGCATTTGATTATCATTCCTCAAGGCTGAGCCTTTATCACGCCTTTCGGAACATGATCGTAATTTACAAACAGCTTGTGTCAAAATGAGATTCCAAGTAACCCGGCATCCAATCAGGATCGACGCTGTTTGACACTTGGTCAGTAGTGTGTTTTTTTTCAAAATCACGATAGAAGTAGACACAATTGCACCAGCTCCAGACATCTAATTGTTTTTTACAGAAGGGTTAGAGTTAAGACCATAGTACTATATCCAAGACTTTTTACAAATCTAATTATCAGACTCTTGATTTGTAACAGATAAACGTAAAGCCGTCACATGAATGAAATAATAATGAGGACATATAGATCCGAATGGAAAGCGTGTGGCTCCAATGTACAACACTTATCTTAAGCGGCCATTCATTTATTGATTACAAATTATAGGAGTCTTAAAAAGCAGGTGGTTGTTTAATGCAGGACAAAAGTCATGCAGAAAACTCCTTTTGGAGCTTTCTGTATTACTTTCACTCTGCTTATTGCCTATTCACCCTTATCTTGCATACGTGTATACAGTTAACCGTGTCCAAGCGACCATACTGAAGTAGCATTATCCCGTTATCTGCAACCTGGTTCACATTTGCAAACAGCTTAGATCCAGATGAGACGTTGAGTAACCAGGAGCCAAGCTGTTTGTCATTCTGTCAACAGCATCTCAAAAGTTTGATCAAATCCTAAGTAGTCTACAGTAAAACTCCTCTAAACTGGACGTTCAGTTTAGTATAAATATCAGTCTTGGAGACAGGTGGCAGTTTAATGCAGGGTGAAAGTCATGCAGAATGACTTTCACTCTGCATTAAGCAGCCACCTGCCTAAAAGTATCTAAATTCTTCTCTACTAGGATTTCGGTTTAGATATGTTTTACTGTATATTGCATCGGATCTTCTTTCAGCAGACATTATTTTTAAAGCGGAGGAAGAGTAAAGAAACCATCTGATTTAAAGACTCCTTTTGGGAATAGGGAAATTCTCATTATGTGGAAGTTTCTCGAAATCGCGTTCTTGTGTGTATTACGCAAGTTCAATTTTACGTAGACCATTTTCAAGTTTAATTTGTCTTTTGGTTGGAATGTGAATGCGGTTTGCCTATAAATATCAAAGGAAACGACGTGCGATTTAATTTCAGTGAATTATTTCGCTTCCAAATATTTTCGTCTGCACATATTGTCGTTTGCAGACTGTTTCGTCTGACACAATTCTGTGTTTTTTTTAATTTCACCCCTTTTCTCAAAAGAACATTTCAAAGGTAATAGACAGTTTGGATTCTGATTAGACACCGAGTTACTCAACGTTTCATCATGATTCAAACAGTTTGTATAGGTAATAACAGATACGGCATTAGCAGCGAAAGACGCACCGCCCCTTCGAGCAGAGTACAAAAGTATCAGAAAACAGACATGTCTGATAAAGATCTGGTTTTTTTTTGCTTATTTGATAAAGATCTGACTCTCTTCCGTTTCCCTATTGATGTTTGTAACACAAACACTAAATCAATTTTTATTCACACTATGTGGTGTCTTGCACGAGTATTAAACATAGATATAACGGGTAAAGGAAATTCAGTAAAAGGTACGATGGTAAATATTGGATGTATGTAGTGCACACAACAGGCATAGACTGCGACTATCATTTCTGTAAGGACAATTGCGCACATATTGGGGTTAAACAAGATTTGTAAACAGTTATAGCCATTAAAGTACTTGTATTGTATTTTATTGTATTTACAAATACCCGCGCCTACGCCATATTAATGTGTAGTGTGTCGATATTGCTCCTTCCATGCATTTTAAAACAAGAAAACACTTTAACGTGCATGCTTCAAACTGCTTTGCTATTTTGTGATTGCCACAGAAATTGTAGAGCAAAGCAAAAAGAAAGTACACATTCACACAATAAGTGGTGTGTATTGTAGACAAAGTATATATCAAATGTCTCCTAGTGTTAGGTCAATAGAAAACTCAGCTAAACGTCATCAGCATTTGTTACATGTTTAGTGCAGTAAAATTACCATATGTTATCCGAAACCCTTTCGTGGTCAAAGGATGGGATACATTGCTACATCTTCATTATTGTTCAATATTGCAGAAAATGCGAACAATATTGTTGGGCAGCTTGATAAGGGATAAGACAATTCAATTTTACGTATTTTGTAATATCTTTTTATCAGACATTCGAGCTGATGAAAGACAAACAGGCATTATGAGTGAAATGATAATGAATAATTGTATTTGAAATATGACCGGCATGGGAAAGCGTGTTGTCCCATTGTATTTTCCTTAACTTCTATCGCCGCCTAAGTCATCAGGCACACAGGACTTGCTGCAATGGGCGATAACATTTGCAAAGAGTTTGGATCTAGATGAGTCAAATCTGTTTTACACACCACCTATGAATCAAATCATTGATAAGAATAAAGTAATATGTGACATTTCAAGCTGACGACATTGAAGATAGAAATTGTTCGGCGCAAATCGAGTTAAGGCTCCTGTGGGAAATGGGACATTTCGCATAATACGGGACCTTCAGGCAATCGTGGTATTGTGTGTATCGCGAAAGGTTTATATTGTTGACAATATTAGGAGTCTGTAGGTCAAATTTAAGTTTACTTTGTTTTTTATTAGAAAGTGAAAGTTGTTATGCCTATAAATATCAAAGGATACGAACTTAACCCTTTCCTCCATAAATACGCATTTCTATGCCTTTGCAAACAGGGTAGACCCAGATCAGACGGCTCCTATGGGTCTGCTTTGTTTGCTTATGGAATTATATAGATCTGATTTTACAGTTTCTACCATGACCAAAACGTTTTGTGTCCATGCGCAATTGTAATAAAAACGTAATTAATATTCATAATGGGAGCTTTGTGAACCCTTTACTCCATAAATACGCCTTTCTATGCCTTTCTAAACAGTTAGGAGACGCCTGATCAGAGTAGACCAATATTAGAAGGCTACTGCTTCTAATAAACATCCGTTCTGATTGCCTGTATGTTAAAGACTTGGTTCTCCTCCGTTTCCTATGATAAACAATTCCCTGTTTGATCACACATACACTAACTTAATTATTATTCGCACAGTGTAGTGTCTTGCATAAATATTAAAAATAAAAAAAAATCGTAGAGGAAATGTAGTAAACGGTGTCATGATAAATACTGGGTGTATGTAGTGCATACAACACGCATATGGTCCTACTATCATTTCAGTAAGGATATGTGCGTACATATTGGAGCTAAACAACATTTCGAGGGCTTGGTGCAAAACTATTGTAACTCCTTCACAAAGTGAAGGAGTTACAAAACTATTTGTAACTCCTTCACAAAGTGAAGGAGTTACAATAGTTTTGCACCAAGCCCTCGATTTGTAAATAGTTATAGGCATTAGATTTTTTCCCGGTTGGATATCCGTGTAAGAAACAATAACATCATGCATATGTATCAGTTGCATATGTACACATATTATAATTTCATGATTTCAGATCAGATCCTGATCAGTAGCTTTACTCTGTAAAAAGCGTTATAAATATGGGGGAAAGGGATAAACTACTTATGGTGTTTTGTTGAATTGTATTTAACGTGTTAAATAGACGAGCGAAATATTTGACAAAAACTTATTTTGTGCCGTATTTGTATGTATCATGTTGTATTATCCCAATTACCTATTCGATATTCATATAAGAAATAGACATCATAATTATATATTTGTTAGCTGAACTTTCATCATGTAAGTATTTCGAGGGAATTTCGTTTTGCTTTGTAAACACACTGTAGAATCAGATATATATCACGCCATAAGCAAACAGAAGCTCGCACAGCAGTCGTCAGATCTTGTTCTACTCTGTTTGCACAAAGGCGTGAAATAGCGTTCATATGAAGGAATTGGGTAAAAGTTTCGAGTGTGCTCGTTTAACACAACCAATACGTCAATGTTATTTCTTTATACTGCTTTGTTGTATTGTAAATACCACCGAAATTGTATTGAAAAGCAAATGAAATACGCAGTCAGACAATAAACAGATACGCTTGTAGACCTAATTTACGTCAGCTGTCTCCCAGTGTAAGTTTCGTAGAAAACTAGTAAGCATCATAAAAAACAGCTTTACCGTTAGTTAGATGTATTTATATAAATGTCCAATAGGCCAAATTGCAGACATTGGGAAATTGATCTGCAATCGACTTTTAACCCTTATCCAGGTGTAGAAAAATGATGCCCAATGTTGGAGAATCTCGTGCAATATTGACTACTTCCGATTCGAAAATATATTGTGAAACTATGTACCGAGAGTCAAAGAGCTTTGATACTGATGCAATGAGTTATTTGGTGTCTCATTTGGACACCAACTGCTTTAAAGTGCGTGTCACATCGCAGGCAGTGAGAGAAGAGTTATCACGAGGCAATTGCCCACTTCCAGGTTTGTCGACCCATTTTCAGTTATACAGAATAACCTCTCTATAACGGCCACTATATTACAGCAAGTATTTTGTATTAAAGGCAGGTGGTTGGTTAAAGCAAGGTGAAAGTAAAACAGAACGCTCCTATTGGAGCGTTCTGTTTTACTTTCACCTTGCTTTAAGCAGCCACCTGCCCTAAACATCAACTAATTAACACGATTTAGTGGCCGTTATAGAGAGGTTGCACTATAGATATCATGGTTCACACACTTGAATTTATTTTGTTATCGAAAAAGAAGATTAAATGTATGCCTATTTTGCTACGTTGTAAAACGGTTAACAGGTTTTGTATAAAGTTTATTACTTTCCGTTGAAACCATCTAAAGAATTTCGCCACACAGCTAGTATTGGTACTGCTGATTAGTCAATGGAGTCAAGACGACAGAAATGGTCTATTTAGTATGTATCTGCGGTGCTCATATAAACTGTACGTCTTCAATGGCCTTCTCAGAAAGCAGAGATTCCGTACTGATTTATGGATTCCTAACAGCACGTTGCACAACACTACACTATCCTACTGTATCATGTCAAGCCATACATTGCAATACAATACACAATACAATACAATGTAATGCCTACAATGCAAAGCAATACACTACAATACAATCAATGTAATACAATACAATACAATGAAATACAATATACAATACAATAGTTATCTATTTTATAATTATATATTATATAATAGAATTTCATATTATGTCAAATATATTATATAATTTTGTATCATATCATTATATACAATAGAATACAGTACACTAAAATATAATGCAATAGAACACCTTCTTTGCAAATTCACCGTATGTTCAAAACATATCAATACCATCACGAGACGAGCTGTTTATGGACATTGCAGGATGCAGACAAACAAAATATGATACCTTGACTACCAACTTTTTTATTCTTGTTATTGACAACAAAGGAACGCAGTTATTCCTAATTCATACGAAAGGGACACTTGTGTTATATTCTCTCTTCCTCTTTTTATCGGCTGTCACTAATGCCACTAATGTAAGGGACAATGCGACTAGAAATGTCTGTCTTTCAACCAAATGACAAAAGACGTATGCACTAGCCATCAGCTCCATAGAACCAGTTAGTCTCAGTATTCCTCCTATTTCGAATTGGCTTGCAATCTCATAAACGCCAATAGATTTGATGGTTTTTAAATTCATGGTCTACTGAATTGATTGTTAGGATCTTGTAAATCGAATTCTAGCTTTATATCTACTTTTCTGCAAGCAACTTCCTTGTGCGCTTTGTGCATTGGTGACAAGTGCAGGGAAGTACCACGGAACATAAAGGGAATAGCCAGCATGATTGTACAGAACCCTCCCCATAAAGCAACCGCATTATGAATAAACATAGATATCCTAAAGCAACGGCATTATGAATAAACATAGATATCCTAAAGCAACCGCATTATGAATGAACATATATATATTCTAAAGCAGGTAGTTGCTTAATGCACGGCAAAAGTAATGCAGAAAGCTTCAACAGGAGCTTTCTGCATAAATTTTGTCTTGCATTAATCTGTCACTTGTCTTAAAGACCCATTAGCGGGGAGTCACATGATATAACTGAGTAGCCAATGGTCGAATGGCGACGTGGATAGAACTTTGTGTACGATACGCATGGGTTTTCAAATTTATATTGCAAACATAAGCTCTTATTCCTCTGTGAAAAAACAATGCCTGCTCATGTTTGGACGTGGTGGAATGTTGAATGTTTCCGATTCGAACAAGCTTTTGAGAAGGTATTGACCGCGTGACAAGCAACATAGGGTAGATTAAAAGCAACTTCTGATGACCTGCCGAGTCACTTGGCGTCTTACATCGATTCTGTCTGTTTGCTTAGTTAACAGTTAGCGGTAAAACGGTGAAGAACAACATCGTTTTTATCATTTAGCTTCAGACAGTTTATATAGTTACGTTACAAATAGGTTTGACTTTGGAAGCAATTAGGATCTTATTCGGGCATCGAATAATTCTGAGTCTCACACAGATCAATCATAACGTTCCCCTACGTGTTGAGAAAATAGTTCAGTTTATTGGGGGTTTATTGCAAGCGTAAGTCCTAACGTAAGGAAATGCAATACATGTATATGTGTATCAAATGGGTCTTTAGCGTGGCCATAAAGACAGTTTTGTCACTACTAAGGATAAATTTCTCACATCTCTGAGCTAAATAATACCCCACATCCTTGTCAGTTATATATTGAAGGGGTTCATTTTGCGGCCACGTGTTTACGCTCAAATCAGTAACAATATCAGCCATTAACCCTTTACCCAATGAAAATACATGTAAGTAAAAACGATAGCACATGTGATCTTTACAAGGATATATACACAGGAAGTTGTGACAATTGCAGAAATTTTAGATCCAGATGTATATTACTACATGTATTGCAAATAACAGAGTAGACTCTCAACAGATGGTTCTTACTAGACCTGTCTGATGTTGGTCTGCTGTGTTTGTTAATATGTTAAAGGGTGTCTCTATCAGATAAAGGGGGACTTTATGGTGGAGTTACTTTGGCGTATCAGAGCCGAAACGTATCATTTCGTTGAGATGATTTGGGGTTTATGAAACTGTAACACTGAAAACAATTTAGTTGTTGGACATACCCATACATTTAATTTGCAATGAGATAGATCATTATGATATATAGATACAGATACTTAATACTTTCTGGAGAATTAGAGGTTCTAGCTTTAGTTGAGCTCCAATCAGTGGCTGTGTTCGACCATGCATGGGTTATGCAGTGGTACAAGTTTTTGAACCATTCAATCAACGCCACAAGACAACACAATTCAGCAAAATCAAAACTATCGAGAGAAATGCATATGCTCAATTTCACTTTAATTTGATACAGCTGCTTTGAAACATTATTTGGTTAAGGAAACGATGTATACCCAGATTAGACACTTCACTGATTGCCATTCGAATTTATTTCGTAAATCTTAAACTTTTATACTAAATGAAGTTTATCTTGAAACAATGATGGACCATTAAACTTTAAAACATTATTTGACTTTGAAAGAATTCATAGGGTTAAACGTAATGTATATTAACTAAGCTAAATCCTTTACCTGGTGAATATTAAAAAATAAATGGCATCTAGAATAGTAATTAGATAAATGTTTATAATGTCAAATGAATACGGAAATGTTTGGGCATGACAGAAACTGTAGACTTAGGTCTATATTATTTCAAAAGCAAACATAACAGACAGATGGTTCCTGTAGAAGCCGTCTGATCTGCGTGACAATGCGCCTATGTCAATGACAGTGCTAAATCTATTAGCCTTTTTCGACTCAGACCTTTTACGATTTATTTCATTTCATTTCATCAATGGACTTAGAAAGGAGTGTCAGATTTGAATAAAAAATATAAAACAATTTTGCAATAAAACATCTGTTAGCTTCAATAATTAAATTTTGTATGAGTTCTACTTCCTTTGAGACTTATATGATTTAAAAGATATGGTTTCTTCTGATCAATACCCTTGAAACATTTATAAGATATTTTATAGACTTAATACACCTCTTTACTCTTTCGGCGCCAATGACACCTGTTGGCACCATTGAAAACAGTGCAGACCTTGGACTACACTGTTTTCTGTATTATTTCAGCCCAAGCATACATGTTTTTATAAACAAATGATTTACTAACATACCTTTATTATTTAGTTTAGAATTATATTTAATATGGAATTATTATTGCAGACGACACTTTTGAATTTGGCGGCAAAAGAGTTAAGGTGAAATACGGGCTAGTAAGTTAAGCTAAACATTTTTAACGTAGGCCAACTATTGTAGTATGGTGTTAGGTATTTTTTCGTTTACCAGTGTATAGTGGACAAACTAGCAGAAAGTGATATTCATTTTCTATCATGTTTTATTTTGCAAACTTTACAAAGTCTTTCAATCCTTTGTGTACTGTTGTATCTCCCCTTTTTAATCGTTAATTTTTGAAATGATAACCTTTTCGAAATTTTCAGATTGTTTATATTGATATTATATCCGTTGTTTTATATTTTTGAAAGAACCATCAACATAAGCATGTTATTATGTTTTTTACAGTTGGACTATGGTTAAATATTACAATAACCTCTCCTTCTGTTTGCAATCTGGCACATTTGTATATATTTACATTATACTGATATAGTTGCAAATAGTGTCTGTACAATCTGGGTATCTTTGTCTAAGCTTTTCGCTGCGAATGCATCAACTTATTTTGATAAATTGGCATCTGATTAGGTTCCTAATTGTTTGACACTCAGTTTCATCATATGAATATTTACTGATTGAATTATTATAGTGGGATCTAAACGTTTAGCCATGACAGGAACTTTAGAATCAGTCCCATGTAAAACGACAACTTAATCACTGAAAAGGAGGGTTGCTTAATGCAGGACTTACGTAATGCAAAACGTTTCTGCATAACTTTCGTCCTGTATTAAGCTACAAAATCCTTCCAGAACAATTGTACCTGATTTGCGTGGTGGCATTATAAGCGTTTTGCTATACATGTAGTTCCATAAGCAAACATAACATACCCTGATCAGACAGCCCCTACAGAAGCTGTCTGATCTGGGTTTACTCTGTTTGCAAAGGCGTGAGTTAAATAATTAAACAGATAATTGTTTTACAGCAGGATCGGGGTTAATATACGGCTGGGTAGACGATTCGGGAATATAATATATACTACCTTGTAAAAATCCAGTCAGTTTACACATAAACTCTCCGAATAACCATATGTTGTATAACGCCTGTCCGACAGCAATTGGCATACAGATCACAGTTACTGAAATAGAAACAAAGATATATCAAGCGATGAACTCACTCCTTAATAATGTTTGCTTAATTTTGGATCTAGAGTAAATTTGACTAATTCCGAATCGAACAAAAGTTTTAGAAACAGCATAAATTCTGATGAAAAAGCATTTACTTGGCGTCTCATCGGAATACAACCTCTTCTCAGATTTGAGTCTGGTCGCACGGCTAGCGGAAGAAGAGTTCAAATTAATCAATTACAGTAGAACCCATCTAAACCGGAATCCTACTAGAGAAGAATTTTGTTTCTTTTAAGCAGATGACTGCTTAATGCAGGGCGAAAGTCTTGCAGAAAGCTCCTCTTGGAGACCGATATTTATATTCAAAACATCGGGTTAAGAGGGGTTTACTGTGCAATATTTTTAATATTTATTTCTTGTGTGACGAACAGCACAATTATTTGAAACGCTGGTCTTATTAATAATGCGTCAGATTTGAAGTAGATTTGGCATACTTTATGGACGTCCGGGTTACAGAGATTTTGCTGCACATCTTGTACATTGTACGAGTCGAATAGCAGAACGATTGAATGGATCATCTAATGATTGGGAATGCATCAATGTGACGTACATATTGTCCATACCTTTTGTACACCAATAGAATTTACAGTAAAACCTCTCTATAACGACCACTAAATTGTATTAATTAGTTGGAATTTTTGGCAGATGGTTGCTTAAAGCAAGGTGAAAGTAAAACAGAACGCTCCTATAGGAGCATTCTGTTTACTTACACCTTGCTTTAAACATCCACCTGCCTTTAACACAAAATACTTGATGTAATTTAGTGGTCGTAATAGAGAGGTTTTACTGTATAGTGACATGTGAGTTGACATATGTTAACCTTGTACTTCATAAAGAGTCATGTAAAAAGTAATTAATGTATGAATATCTTTTAGAGAAATTTTAATTATGTCACATGAATGCAGGGAATTTGGCTGCAGAACTTAATCTATACAAGTCCGTAAGCAAACAGAACAGATTCTGACGGATTATACAGAAGATTATAATCTGGGTCTTTTCTTATAGGGGCCGTCTGATCAGGGTCTGCACTGTTTGCTATTGGAATTTGGAATATCTATTTCTTTAGTTTTTAAAATGGCTACACTGCTCCACCTTCAATATTTCATTATAACTGTTTTGTCCATGAATATTTAGTACATGTAGGTATTGGAATTTGGAACAGGGAAAGGGTTAAACAATTGGTAAGCCACATATGTACTGCAATCCTATTCAGTTAATAAGATTCTGGAAGATCAATTAAAAGATGTCTAAAAATAAACTGTTCTTAATGTTAAATTTAATAGATTCACTAAATCATCCTCATATACGATAAGTGTTTTAATAAAGCAGCAAATTATTAAGTTGCCAATTCACTTGTGAAATTCAAGAAACCATGTACATACACTTTTACAGTATACTATTTATGCAAATTGAAATATGAATATAGATTTTCTCTGAAATAAATATACATGTTTATAGTAGATTTTGCTGTTAGAAAATGATCTCGACTGGAGTTATCGCGGTTGATTTATCTTGCATTTCGTTTCAACAACACAGATTATCAAAACAGTTTGGATCCTAATGAGACGCCGAGTTACTCGGCGTCTCATCTGGATTCAAACTGTTTGCATAGGTAATCACTCATTCGCTCGAAGCAGGTTATAGGATCACTGACTCGCTCCCTGGGGAAACGGATCTTATTGTATTGTAAACAGTGTAAACCCAGACCATATGAGTCTCCGATTAAGGGCCTGGTCAGGTACTGCACTATTTGTTACTCTAGAGAATCGAATCTAAGTACAATGGTACTCAATACTGCGAACATTTAGTAATGAAGAAGTTATGTCTTTGTAGTCAGGAATCTGCTTAATGAAGAGTGAGAGTCATGCAGAAAGCTCCCTTAGGATCATGCATTAAGCTGCCTGTGTGTAAGATCAATAATGGTACGTATTTGAGTGTTCGTAGTATCGGGTTTTTTCCTGTCATTTGAACTCTATCTTTCCATACCATAAAAAACAGATTCCTCAACACAGTCGTGTTTTGTCTAGTCTAGATCTACATCGTTTGTTTTGCAACAACACTCACGTTTTTCAGACATTCCTCAAATTAACTTTACGTCACAAATATACATAATTATAAGAACTTATGACAGCATAAATATTAAGTAAATAATTCGGTACTCAAAGATACGCTCTTAACACATTTGCAAACAGAGTAGCCCAAGATCAGACGGATCAGGTAGACGCCGTCTAATCAAGGTCTACTCTGTTTATTAAGCAATATTGGTATGATTCTATACAGTAAAACCTCCCTATAACGGCCACTAAATTGTGTTATTTAATCGGTATTTAAGGCAGGTGGCTGCTTCAAGCAAGGTGAAAGTAAAACAGAACGCTCCTATAGGAGCGTTCTGTTTTACTTTCACATTGCTTGAAGCAGTCACCTGCCTTTGACACAATCTACATGATGTAATTTAGTGGCCGTTATAGAGAGGTTTTACTGTACTTAGTTTCTGCCAAGGCTATGACTTTCTGTGTGTTAATGATCAGTATAAAAGAGCATCTAATTAATATTCATATTTTTATTATTTCTAACACGAATCTTCATGGAGTAAAGATTACACTAAAAGCGGTATTATTCCAATGGTGTTAAAAACGATATTTGTTTTAATCTGGTTTATTTGTTATGAAATAAGTGAAGTGAAACAACTGGGTTAATTTCGTAACTTGTTAAGTACGACTTGACAGGCATTCGCAAACAGCAACAAAGTACGGTGAAAACTCGAGTATTCGAACACTCAAAGACTTACCATTATTGATCTTTAACACAAGTTGCAGCTTAATACAGGGTGAAAGTCATACAGAGAGCTCCTCTATGAGCTTTCTTTATGACATTCAACCTGCATTAAGCAGAAATTGAGATAAGTGCAACTTGCTCCAGACCAAAGTTTGAGCAAATGTATCTTTTGTGTACAACAGAATACAACACAGTCTCGCTAAACTGATAAGGAGTCTCCAAAAGCAGTTGGTTGCTGGATACCAGGATAGACGTGATACAGAACGCTCTTATACAGTGCTCCCTCCCTACAACGGCCCTCTCAATAACGATTCCCTCCTTACAACAACGCATGGCACTGTTTCCGAAACAACAAGACTCCAGAAACAACTTTTTCCATCGTATTTTCTTTTTGCCTCCATCAAAACCTATGTTGTGACCACTCTTTAGAATCGTCACTTTGTGACGATTCTAAAGAGTGGTCACAACATAGGGTTTGATAGAGGCATAACGGTTTTAGTTCTCCAAATACACCTTATCTGGTGATCTGCAAACAAGCTTTGATTTTCCTCCCTATAACAACTCCCTCTGAACAACACATACAATATTCGTACCCCAAAGGGTGACGTTATAGAGAGGGATCACTGTAGGGGTTTTCTGTATCATTTGTGTCCTGCATAAAGCTACTACCTGTTTTACAAATCCAGAAATAGACTTCTTTTGAATGGCCGTCTTTACAGACTTTACTTTGCCACCGAGATATTCCGACTTTAACCCATTTCTGCCAAGTATCCATGAGAGGGGACATATGCAAATAATGTAGACCCAGATCAGAGGACTCCTTCAACAGCCCTTTGGCCAGAGTCTGCACGGTATGCCGAACCCATCGATGTCTAAGGCTTATACCAGCAGTATATTTTGTTTGCTGTGTCCACTCCCCTCTTCAACATGACAAATGGATGGTTTCCAAAATACAAGATGGATCGGTTTTGTTTACATAACATGGGAACGTTAGGGACAGTTTTATAGGACTTGGACGAACTATCTATGACGTATTTGCTATCAAATAAGATAGGTATATATAGCAAACCCTCGTTAATCTGACGACTGAAGTAGAGAATCATTGAGAATGAGTGTCTAGTAGCAGGACTGGTGGCTGATTAACTTAATGCACAGTGAAAGTCAAGTAGAAAGATGCGTGGGACATTGGATCTTGTCTGAAGTGCTACGCGTTTTGCGTAAAAGAACAATCGCGTTCCCAATAACACTTAAGCCCCGCAAATACGCAAATGAAATTAGCATTGATCCTTTGTTTAATGAGGTATGCTATAATTACTACCTTGGAAGACCTTTTCGCACCATATATGTCAGGGCAGAAAGAGCACCTACATTGTATTGTGACGCATTTTGGCGCCTCTATAAAAGTCACATTCTGAAATCAATGTGATAAATAAAGCATTTGCTCCTATTGCTCTATTTATCACAATGGTTTCTAAACTACACAATACTATTTTTTTCTTTTCTCTAGTAAATGCTCCTTTTCGGTAGATTTATTCAAAGATGATGTATCTAGAAATAGTTTAGGCGGGAATGATTTAACCTTTGACCTGAGGTCTACTCAACATATAATTGGCTACATGTTTTACTGCCTTCCTATTCCTTCAAGCTTTTGAGTAACTATTGACTAAATATGAAACACCTTGATCTCGATCAGACGCCGAGTTACTCGGCTACTCATCTACATCCAATCTGTTTGTAGCAAATTATAGCCCGCCACATGATTTGTATCCATCTGCCCTCTTTGAATATTGATTAGGCAAACCTACACAAGCATATACAGGATATGTTGAAACAAAAGCATAAGCATAGAGCATGCAGACATTGATACAAGATACAAATCTTTATTCGGCATATATTCATAGCCATCAATATATATGAACAATTACATATCTACATTGGTATTCCATGACAGACTGTGCAGACCCAGATGAGAGAGCTCCTATAGGAAATAGTTGTGAATGGCGGGTTATGTGTTAACAAAGGGAATTTCTTGGGCAAAAGCATAGAGCATGCATACATGGGCTTTCCATGACAGCCAGTGCATACCCAGCTGAAACAGTCCCTATAGGAAATGCAAATGCAACTTTAGTTGTGAACGCGGGCTATCGGTTAACAATTGTAATACAGTAAATCCCATCTTAACCGGAATTATAGTAGAGAAGAATTTAGATACTTTAGGCAGGTGGCTGCTTAATGCAGGGTAAAAGTCATATAGAAAGCTCCTCTAGGAGCTTTCTACATGACTTTTACCCTGAATTAAGCTGCCACCTGTCTTCAAGAGCGATATTTATACTAAATTTAACTTCCGGTTTAGAGGGGGTTTACTGTATCTAATGTCAGGTTAGTACCGTAACAAACGTTTATATGGTGAGATGGAAAAAATTAGCAGGACCAAACGTTTCCTGGGGCCGAAAAAGATAAACGCGTTTCCATATATGGCACTGACCTGATTCTCTATTTATCCTTTCGCCACAGAAACCGTTTTTCCTTATATCCTTTCATTACGTGACTTTTTGTTCTGATTCCAAGACAATGTCATCAAATTAGCTTTAATCAAGGGAAAATGATTGATATTTTGCACCATTATTTAGCTTTGAGCTAATTCATACCAGATAATTTTATCAAATAGCTTACGGTATATTCTCTACTTTGACTTGTTGACGGCCAGTCACCACTGAAAACTATTAATGTCAATTAACTTATTTATGTCCATGTATGTCTTTGAAACTACGCCTTTTATTTATTTTTAAGAAATCCTAGTGCTATCTCATCCTTTCAACGCTGAGTGAAATAGCCCATCAGTATTTAACTATAGAGTCCACTCAGTGTGACGGACTTAAATTTGCTAGATAAGTTTGACTTAGGTAAGATAGGGACGGTTTAGTACGACACACAGTGCAGACACTGATTAGAGAGAGGCATGATCTGGGTCTACACTGCTTGCTAATGTCAGAGCATGCTTGCCCCGGGTCCAAAGGGCTAAATTAAACGGCATATTCACATGCATATAAATGGTGCATAAAATAAATCAATCACGAATAAAAAAAACTTCAACTCTATTTATTGAAAAAGTAACACATGGCATTCTGCTGTCGAACTTCCAACCGTTTGTTAACCCATTCTCGCTCATGCTATGTAGAATCTATACCCACTGTACTACCCAGCCTCTTTGAATAAATCTAACGAAAAGGAGCATTTACTAGAGAAAATGACAATTTTACTCATATGGAGCAAATGCTCTTTTATCACAATGTTTTCAAAAAGTGACTTTTACAGAGGCGTCAAAGGCGTCAATAGGAGGGAACGTGTTAATAAACAATAGTATACATAACCGTCGGTAAGAGTCCTTACTATTTGCGGGATCAAAAACGATAATCCAAAAGCATGTTCATGTATTGAGATGATGTTTTTACTTTGAATAAGCAAAATAAAATACGATAGAAAGAAGCATGCTGGGGGCCATTCGGTGCAATGACTGGTGAACCTGTTATGTGAGCTATTGACTTAATATCAAAATATTTATCACGCACCATGTTACTACATCAATAAATGAGATGATGACAGGAAAAGTACAATTACTGCCGAGTGGTGTCAATGCGTAAACAGTTGGGATCCTGATGAGACGACAAATACAAGCTGTTTGATGCTGTGATTAATGTGCATGAATAAAGGAGGAAGATATTGAAAACTAGCCTTTGAAATCGGTGCAAATTTTTGCAGACGACAAAGATGCATATATCGACGTCAGAGAGTTCAAGCAGACGACTTCATCACGTTCCAGTTTCATAACTCTACAATATCATTGTTTGAAGTTTCACATGTAGCCTCCGACAATATCAGTTCGATCCCGTATCGCCCACACATGGAGTCTAGTCTTTGTAGTTTTGCTAAGTAATATAAGGTATTACCTCTATTAAACGCTCCCGGGCGCTATATTTTTAAAAGATGCGTCTTAGTTTAAACATATTTTATTTCACTAAATTCACAACTCAGCAAGATCATCATGGGTACAAAAAGGATTGGATCGAAAGCAAAACTGCTTATAAAGATGCGTCTTGCGTTTTGTACACAGGTGGTTGCTTATATTGCGTTTTCGTTATAGAGTATGTACTATACGAGATTAGAATGACAGCGTTCCTTTAATTAAACTTAACCATTCGCGTGCTATTCACGTCAATATACCTACCTGTAAATAGTGAAGACCCAGATGAGACAGCTCCTGCAGGAGCTGTCTCATCAGGGTCTGCACTATTTACAAGTTGATTGTGCAACACGTGCACTCCACAGCAGTGATTGCACAGCGAAATACTTGTACACAGTGAAGATATATATGTAATTATACAACAGGGCATGGGTAAAGAAGGAGAAATGTATTTTAAAATTCAGCAAGCGAAGGGTTAATTAAACTTAACCATGTTAAGGGCAATTTAACTGGTAGTTGCGTTTGGATCCAGATGAAATATCGAATTATAAAACTATCTGTATTCAAGTCGTCTTACGTTTGGTCAATAGCTTTAGGTTCTTAATTATTTGAACGAATCAGAAGAAAGGAAAAAACAGGTCGTAGTTTAACCCTTTCCCTGTTGCATATTCATATAATAAAGAATGGTATGAATAATGGCATATGTACACCTGATATCTTGGTACTGGTAGAAACTATAGAGTCAGATATTTGATAATTTCAAAATCAAACAGAGCAGACCCTGAGTTGACTGATCCAATAGGAGCCGTCTGATCCGGTCGACTCTGTATGCAAACGCATGCATGAAACTGCGTTTTTAAATGAAGGAAAAGGTTCAATAAGCGTCATATCATACGGTCGGACAAATCCTATCTCTTATCACAGTTTTCAAAAGTCCTAACTCTTATCACAGTTTTTAAAAATCCTAACTCTTATCACAGTTTTCAAAAATCCTAACTCTTATCACAGTTTTCGCGACATCACTTGGGTCTCGATGAGACGCCAAGTTCATCAATTAGTGCATTCTCAAAAGCTTGATATAATCGAAAGCAGTCAAACTTGGACCAGATCCATATTTGTGCAGACCTTTATTTTTTTACCTCGGGTAAGTGATAAAAGATGTCCATGTTCTATTATTTGTCTCGTTATTGCGGTTTGGAATGTTAACATAGTTACATGAAATGGCAATTGATATATACATAAATTACTTCAATGTTTGAAAGTTTAACTTTTAATCTGCTCACTAATTAAACATGGATCCTCCCTTTCTGAATAAAAGAAAATGAGGTTTATGACAAACAATACAGACCCTGGTCTAAGGGCTCCACCGAGGAACCCCTAGATCTGGGTCTACCTTGTTTGCAAAAACATGTATCTTATATACCCGTTTCTGACACATTAACGGTTACACCAGCATCAGTAAAATTACACTAATTATATAACAACAAATTCCAGTGCTAACAAAAAGGAATCTCGTGATTAAGTTTTATAGCACTGCCTCTGGATGGTCTTAATATAGTTTTTCTTTTTGACTTCAAAGTTGACATTTAGTCAGTTATCATAGACATTATTAAAAAACTCAAAGTTGACATTTAGTCGGCTATCATAGACGTTATTAAAATATCTCTTAAAACTCTTATCGTTACAACAAATCAATATTGAAATGTAGCTTTTTGCATATTTTGTCTGCATTGTGACTGTAGAAAACGTGTTTTCTGCATTTAAATGTTGGACTGAAATATTCAGTGTCAGATCAGTTCTATCGCATACGAAGCGGAGCAGTAGTGTTTCAATTTCCATTTGTTTCTCTGCAATTATATGGCAAAACAAATAATGAACTTTTATCCAACTGAACAGCAATATGGCACCCATTTACAAAGGATTTGGATCCACATGAGATGTTGGGCAATTCTGTTTCTCATCAGTATCCAGACTGTTTGACACTCGATCAATAGTTTCTGAAAAACTGGATTGAATTTGAAGTAGTCTAATTGCAACACATCAACAATCAAGCGGATATTATATGTTAACCCTTCACTTGCTATTCACGTCAATATACCTACCTGTAAATAGTGAAGACCCAGATGAGACAGCTCCTGCAGGAGCTGTCTCATCAGGGTCTGCACTATTTACAAGATGATCGTGCAACCAGTGCACTCCACAGCAGTGATTGCACAGCGAAATACTTGTACACAGTGAAGATATATGTAATTATACAACAGGGCATGGGTAAAGAAGGAAATATATATTTTAAGCTAGAGAAGGGTTAACACCGAGGTAAGGCGTATGCGTGGGTGTAGACACAACACCAATTGAACTTGAGCATTGCTGAGGTTACAGTATAAGGCTTTGGCTTGGGTTTTCATAATGATAAGATAAAACAATACACAGTAGAGATTGTCTTAAGCGGCCATTCATTTATTTAACACAGGAGTCTTGAAAAGCAGGTGACTGCTTAATGCAGGTCAAAAGTAATGCAGAATGTTCCTATAGAGACATAAACTGTACATATGATCAGAAACTGTAGAATCTGATCTACTATTAAACGTTATAAGCAAACAGAGCAGACCCTGTTCAGACTGCTCACATAGGATCCGTCTGATCTGGGTCTACCCTGCTTGCAGAGGGATGAAAAGGCAATCATATGAAAGAAATGGATGTCATGCCATTTTGACAACTTCCGATTGGATCAAGCTTTTGAGAAACCATTGAACGAGTGTCAAACAGTTTCGATCCGGATGAGGTGCCGAAGCATTCGGCCTCTCGTTTAGATCCGAGGTATTTGCGAGAGAAAGGGTTAACAAGCATACACAATACGTTGTCAGTGATTTGTTGCGTGTTTGTGTTGCGTTTACCATTGCTTTGAATAATAGTAGTCCAGTCAATTGAATGAGCTTTTAACTCATTACATATGGAGTGAGACTACCTATTTCCATCTGTATATAATCCATCTAGCGGTGTAATAACATACCACCTGGACAGAACCATCAAACCAGCTAGAAGGCTTCATCGAATGATAATGGCCGAAGTATACGTTTGTGAGGTCAGGTTCCTCAGTTAAGTGATTGCCAGACAACGACCATAACGAGATGTTTGCTCACAGAGTTGCAGGAAACAAATGGGGGATATTGAGAAGTACATGTAGCTCTATTTGAGACGTCATTTCAATTTGCTTCTAAAAACAGATAAAAGTTTATGTATTGACATTTCAGCAGTGCACATTTCTATGATATGGAATCATATCTTGCACGACATCGGTCAAAGTGCACATTTGAGGAGATCATATGTTTATATTATCCTAATTGCCCTGTTACCGGTTATATGTCAATGAGCACGCAACAGACAGCCAGCCTCCAAAACGACAGTATTGTCCTCTGAACGTTAAATACGTTAAATAAGTCCCTTTCCATTACAATTTACTCCAGAAAGACGCATTTCAGCACTTTTGCAAACAACGAAGACCCAGCTCAGATGCTCCTGATCAGGGGCTGCTCTGTTTGTTTATGATGTAATACATCTGATTCTACAGTATTATTTTTGATATTGCCAGGAAGTTCTGTGTTCATATACCATTATACAAATCATCTAATTCATATTATGTCAGTATTTGTTACATAATTATTCGTGAAGTAAAGGTATAATCAAATAATCATCAAGTCAGATTAGTACTTCTCTACCATCACTACTGTCAAAACTCTATCAAAGGTGACACCCCTTAATCTGTAGATTATCGGGACAATCAATGACGAACAGCAACCTGTGGTTCTGTTATTGCTTGACCAGGTTCTATATATAGCACTGCCGGACTAGAAACAAATCGATATGGTTTAGTTAGTGGAAAGCATCGCGTTGTGATTTATTTTAGGATTAATGCAATTTTCTGGCACTCATGCATGTATGAACACTGGACAAATTACGCACATATTAGATAAAGTCGAACTGACTGGTGTTTGTATCAAGCAACCGGTAGGGCCATACATAAACCAATTACTTCACACAGATATTGTGATGCGCGTGCTGACCGGTAGTGCCATACATAAACCAATTACGTCACATATAATGTGATGTGCGTGCTGACTCCTTTGCAAACAGAGTGCACCCAGATATAGGAGTCTGAGTTCGTTCTCAAGCTTTTGATTGGTCAGATTTGAGTTCTCAAGCTTTTGTTTGGTCAGATTTGAGCCAAAGGCTCAAATCTGACAAATCAAAAACTTGAGAACAAACTCAGACTCAACTAAAAAGTTTTATAAGCATTGGTACAGATTGGAGCTATCTTATCAGAGTGTGCTCAAATTGCACATGAAATAATAATGCCTGATTCTACAGTTTGAACCATGGTATATCTACCTTGTTCATGGGTCAATATACGAGTAACACCATCAGTTCAATGATATTCAAGATATCAGGTATTCTTGTATAAACATTCAATACGTAAAGGATATGCTTATGATATCAAGCTGGTCAATATAAAACATGATACATATGTAACCATTATCCCGATATTCGCGATCTGATTACACTTGCGAACAGCATGGATTCAAATGAGACAACGGGTAACTTCTCATCACCACTTAAGCTATTTGATACCGTCTCAATAGTTTAACAAACCTTTGACCAATCAAAAGCAGTCAACATTTCAGCAAATATTGTTTTTTTTCACAGCGGTATAAGGATTCACAAAGATAGCATCGTTTTTTACAAAACTCTCACAAATAATTGGCTTCATGTTCGATGCGTCGATTAAGTATTGATCCGATGTTTATGACAAATATGTCATTCACTACGAAAGCCTAATAATGTCATGAAAATAAAACTTTGATCTTTAATTTCGCGTCATTACGACTTAATGTCTCGTACTAACGAGAAAGTAAACTCGTAATTACCACTTAGTACATTGTACCTCGTTTTACGATCAATCTATTTCGTTATTATAGGGTTAACCCATTTCTAACTCAATTTACTACTTCAAAAGAGAAGTGAAAATGTTTTGCTGCCAGGCTTAAACCCCGTTGTAGTGATTGGACTCATTTGGTCAAGGTCACGTCACCATCAGGTATGCTATGTGTATAATCTTAACCCTTTGCTTGCTGAATTTTAAAATACATTTCTCCTTCTTTACCCATGCCCTGTTGTATAATTACATATATCTTCACTGTGTACAAGTATTTCGCTGTGCAATCACTGCTGTGGAGTGCACTGGATGCACAATCAACTTGTAAATAGTGCAGACCCTGATGAGACAGCTCTTGCAGGAGCTGTCTCATCTGGGTCTTCACTATTTACAGGTAGGTATATTGACGCGATTAGCAAGCGAAGGGTTAAGTTAAATGTAGTAAACTGATATATCTATATCGCATTACAGTAAAACCAGTATACCACAATGTTATTTGTTAATAAAAATATACATGTATATGTCTGTTTAGACAGTTAACTTCTAAATGCAGCGTATATGCCATGCAGAAAGCACCTTTGTGAGCATTAAGACTTCTCACAAACTGGCATTGATACTAATTTGAGCCTCCGACTTTGACTGGTTTGCTGTATTCCAATAATCAGACCTGTATGCAAGAGTTTTATTTGATTGACATTTCGTTCCATAGGCGTTGATGACGCAATTTATTTCATCTTCTGTTTCGTCTGTAATTTGTTTTAAAATTTGGTTTTGCTTTTACGATTTAATGGAGACTTGTATTTCGCCTGTATATGTTTGTTTTTAATATTTAGAGCTACCAAACTGTAACAAAACAAATAAATGAATTTGTTAGACTGTGTTTTGATCACACAATCTTCATAAGAAACGAAAATATTCATCTAAAATTAGAATATACGATACGTTAACTGACATCAAAATAATTAAGAGAGTGCATGCAGCTTTTATAAGGTCGCAAATCCAAGGTCACCATATAATGAAATTGCCGAATAATTTGCACCAGAATAGTTTATAAACATCTCTTAATCCATACTTAACACCTACCATAACGAGAAAATCATCTCGTTATATACCTAACATTTTGTAATAACTTGATATCTCGTAATAACGAGAACGTTATCTCCTTATAACAATTAATTATCTCTTTATGTGGATGAACTAGATTTACTCTTTACCTCTTTACGCCATGGATTAATAGAATCAAGCATGGGTTTTGTTATTTAAAGACGGGAATTTTCTATACCCGAGGTTGGTCTGTTTCCAATCGGAATCGAACATTAGCGAGTTTCTAGAAAGGAACAGACCAACCGAGGGTAAAGAACCCCCGGTTTTAACAAAACTCATGCTTGATTATTTTTCTCGCTTAAATACACCCTAAAACAAGTAAATTAATGGATTTAGTGAAGTACTACTTTCCATTGCATAATACGACTTCCGTATCTAATAGCAACAAACTGCAAGTGACATTAAATGACGTCATTTGTTACCGGTATGACATTAATTAAATTAACTTTTTATAAAATGTTTATTTGATGAATAGAATTTCATACCTGGGCTAATTATTTATATCAATTTTAATTTATAAACTCGTTAACTATAGAAATGTTGGTATAATTCTGTAAGAGTTCCTTCCCTTGTATTGATATGACCTAATCGCGCGTATGAATACACCAGACAAGGGGTGTTCCAGATAAGGATTTCTAATACTGCTATTTTTAGTTAATCAGCTTACCTAGCACGTCTGAGAAGCGAGAAACGCCTTTCTACGCATTTGCACCAAGACCAGACGGCCCATGTATGAGCCGTCTGATCTGGGTCTGCTCTGTTTGCTTATGCAATAATATAGACATGATTCTACAGAATCTGTTCATGTGCTGTTATAACACTTAATTTAAGTATTACTAATACTCATCGTGCAATTATTCAGTAGACGGATATTCTTGGAGTTTGGGTTAAAAGGCGTATCTAGCAGGTAAATAGTAAAAAGACAACCATGTTCTTTACATAATCGAAAGTAAGTCAACATTTCAAAGTGATATACATATATAAACATTTAACTAATCATATAATCGTAAGCTTGGTCATTTGCGTTCATTTCCATTCCTGAATGGCTTGTCTTCTTCCGAACAAACGTAACTGTGATTAAATTTGTAATAAATATTTGCACATGCAGTGTTTTGTGTGGCTCTTATACTTCTCATTTAATACTAAATGACAACTTAGATATATACTGACTCACGAATAATACCAATGGAATTATTTTCTATCATTTTTTATCATCAGGCTACTGCCAGTCCCTTGGCTTCTGTGAAGTTCTTGCTTTGGCTATATACAGTTAATAGAACAATGATTAACTGCAGATTTCCAACACAAATACTCTATTTTATATAGTCGTCATGATCACGTGGTAGAAGCGCCGTTAGGTCGCCATACAGTCGTAATGTGCATAAAATATGTGTGATAAGAACCCTGAGGATCGCCGGTTATCGAACGTTGTCAAGTCCATAGATTTTAACAGAAACGGCATAAGCACGTTATAATGCTATGGGTGTGCCTTTAGAATAATGTACAGGTTACAGTAAGAGCGCAACTTTCTGATATTTGTAATTGTTTGAACTTTAACCTTTGCCCGTGACCATAAACATTTTCTAGTCGCCCTACGGTTGAGGATGGTTGCTATCCAGTCTGACGGCACTTTTAAAGCAAATGGATTCAAATTCAGGACAAAAGTAATGCAAGCATTTCTTTTCTCCATTATATAGCAACCACCTGCTTTTACAGGTACATTAAGTCATTGACAGAGTAGTGGCTTTAAATGGTAATTGTTCTAGCGTTTATTATCGATGAATGAAATAACCTGAATCACTCCACATCGAAATTCTGAAAAGCGATGCACTCTGCAATATATCAAAGGAATGCTGTATGTTGATGTGCATTCAAATGTAGTTGTATTTAGTATGTTAATACTATATAATGGTTTACATTGGTTGAAATGAAAGTCGTCAAAGATCACTCCAATGTATTTACATGTATATGAACATACATGTACTTCATTCAGGTATTGTTTTACTTTTAACCATTTGCCCCATATATAGGTATTATAACACCCATTACAAGATGACTCCTGTAGGTGTCGTCTGATCAGTCTATTTTGTCTGCTTATGAAATCAAATAGATCTGATTCTACAAAATTGTCATGGCTAAAACGTCACGTGTTCATATATCATATATAAATATATCAGCTCAATGATCATGGAGTAATTATTTCTACACAAATATTGGCGACGTAAAGGCATAGCCCAATAGAAATAAATAAGCAATGACTCAAACATCTAGGATCCTGACGAGACATCGAGTTGTTGTATGTCTCATCTGGATCAAAGCTGTTTGTAACAGCGACCTAGGTCGAAGTTAACCATATAAGTGTTAGTAATAGTTTGAACAACTTTTGTAAAGCGTCATCGAAAGACCAACCCTGTTTATTCCTTCTGAAAAATTTGAAACAAACCGGAAATATTTAATGGTCAAAAGAAATAAACCCGCTCGATTGTTTATTTACAATGTAAATTAAAATCTGTATAAGTTACCACATTTACGTCGTACGCTCAAAATAAATGTTTGACCATTTTCTGTATTGTTCGAATCATGCGTTATTTATGAAATCACACTGAATAAGGCCACAAGGGTTCAAGCTTATTTGGTAAATGTAAGAAACCCTGGTAATTACTCAGTCCCGATAAGGTTTCGTTCGATTCCGCTAACATTATTACTACGTTTAATAAGGTCGACACACTTTCGACTGTATCAAGGATATACGGGTTTCTCTTACTAATGACATAATGTTGCAATTAACTTGCGAATTAGGAAATTATAATCATCTCATAATTACGAGGTACAATACAATGATGCTACGTGGTGATAGGTCGAACTAGCAAGATGGATCCAGATGAAAGACGGGTCCGAAACTCACGTCGTAATTTTATATGGAAAGACATATAATAGTGTATTTTGTAAACAATTCAACGTTAGTCTATATTTCTTCACATCGTCCACATGCGACACATGTTCAGATGTGGAAGAGATAAATGTTACAACTGAATGAGAAATAGGTGCCAGAGATAAGATTTGAATTAATTGTGTACAAATGAACTAATCAGCGTAAGGTAACTGATACTGTAATGAGAAACAAATAGATGAAACATTCCATTTTGTCTCTGTAAGAATGTGATACATATAGGCAGCACGGAGCAGGTTTAACGCTTACCTCGTCAATCACTTTGATCAAGATGAGACACCTACCGACTCAGCTGTTAAAAACTTGATTGAATCGAAGGTAAGAAAACATTGCACCAAATCAGAAACTGATCATACAGGGCTACAGATAAAGTGCGTACCCAAATACCCAAATGCTAAAATCGTAATTTCTCCGCCAAACACTATACTGTGACCACTCATTCGAATCGTCTTGAAGAGACGATTCTAAAGAGTGGTCACAGTATAAAGTTTGGTGGAGAAAAAAAATGAGATATTCTTGACATGTAATCTTATCTGGACATTTGCAGACTTTGTATTGTTACAATTGATTAAGGGTTTAGATATTTACATACGTGACCATAGTCAGGGATACTGAGACGAGCTATTCAAAATTGTATCTAGTATATAACATATTTATAATCTAGATTCTTACCCCGTTATATAAAACCTGAAAATATGGATCTGTACCAAGTTGACTACTTCCGATTTGATCACTGATTGTGAAAAACCATTGCCAAATAATATGAATCCTGATGAGACAAAACTGTTATATAGATTATATTCAGACCCCAATTAGGGTGATAAGGGTTAGCCTGTGTCAGGGGCGTGAGTATTGTTGCACTTTTAATAACTACTCATGAACGAACTCAATAAAACCGAGTCTGCATTCTTCTCTACTTGCATTGCTTCTTTTCTAAGGATCTTCTACTTTAAGAATGTGTAACACTTGCACAGTAGCTGCAAAGCTATAGTAACATATGGAGACAGTTTGATTCCAGAATAACAAATCGTCCAATCAGGTTCCAAACTCCTCTATATCAATCCACGTAAAGGTTCACAGGAAAGAAAGTTGGTAACTTTAGCAACTGTAGAAGGTGACATTTTGACAGACAAACATTACTAGCCAAATTAATTGCCAAAGTAACCTTACAGCACCAAATTATTATTTGTATTCCATTTGTCTAGACCTAGTCGGTAGAAAGGTTTGATTAAATAGAAGCAAAAGCGGTGTGATATATAAACTACTCAAAGTTTGCCAAGCGCAATTTCGCACAATACTAATCTTTCCTTGGGATAGATTTGCGATAATTATATTGAATATCATTCAAATGTACTGAGATGGTCGTTGTATGTGTATAATATATAATTACATATACAGCAAAACCCATTGTGTTAATAGTTCTTCAAAAGAACAGCACGATTTGGAGAACACATACATAGGTATTTTAGTTACAGTATTATGTATGTTTGTCCGAACACCAGGAGTCTTTGTCAAATATTTAACCCTTTTACTTCGTGGATATTTATAATGACATCATATTTATTGTAGAATCCTGTCTATTTTGTTTCATAAGCAGTCATAGTAGAAATTAGCGTTTTAAAAGCCGTAACGGTTTAACCTTTGTGGATACAAATGACAGGTGGAGAACCATATGACTCTATGACGGACCATGACTTGGTGGTGAAGAAGGTAGAAAAGACTTAACTTTCTCAAACAAGTAAAACAAACAGTATTTACTTTAACCCATTCCCTCATATTGACGACTTTTGACAAGTCGTTTTGTGAAACCATTGTAATAAATAGAGCATTTGCTCCTATAGGAGCAAATGCTCTATTTATCACAATGGTTTCAAACTACAAAATTCAAAACATTGTCCTTTTCTCTAGTTAATGCTCCTTTTTGGTAGATTTATTCAAAGAGGTTGTATCTAAACATAGCGTATGAGGTAATGGGTTAACCCTGATGAATATTTATGTAAGACAAAATGAATGTATGGATGTTAATTAACTGATGTTATAACGTCGTTAGTAACATAGGGCGTTTAGACCATGACACAATCTGAATAATCAGATGTTTACAGTTGCATAAGATATCATAACGGACATTGATCAGGCGACTTTTACTTGGTGCGTTTGTTTCGAGTCTACTCTGTTTGCAAATTCGTTTCTATGAGGTAAATAGTTAACATATGATATTCAAATAACTCTGGTCATTACAGATGGTCAAAACACAGGTACCCTATGGTTTATATCAGTTGAAAATGTATATATATATATAATCTTATGATAACCTATGTCTTGTAATTTTAATTGAATATGATTACAATCTCTGAAATATCCCGTGTTGATTAGGTAAACAAACAATCCGATTAAAAGAGCATGTTTAACGATATACGTAATAGAATCGCATTTTCACGCATTGGCAAACTTAGTAGTCCAATATCAGACAATTCCATTAGCAACTGTCTGATCAGGGTCTTCTCTGTTTGCTGATATGTTCATTTAGATCTTATTTATTCTACAGTGTTAATATCGGACATAGCCTGTGCTCATATGTCATTATAAAAAATAAGCATCTATCATTGTTATCATTCCTTCTATGAACATTTATGAGTTAAATAAGGTATAGACTAATTCAGACGTGTTGACCACTACCAGTATCTGAAATACCAATATTAAGAAAACGCTTTAAAGAAGGCACGAATAGACTTTTTTCTTATATTAGAGCCATTAATTACAAAACTTAACAAGGTACTCATTAAGTCATGAAATAGAGCAATTCTGTCTTTAATTTCTCTTACATTAGACTTTTGCAAGTTTGTCATTTTTTAAGATCATAATTATGAACAAAATGAAAACAAACTACACATCACTGTATACAGTATACCTCTCTTAACCGGAATTCTACAAGATAATAATTTAGATACTTTTAGGCAGTTTGGCTGCTTAATGCAAGGTGAAAGTTGTGCATAAAGCTCCTCTAGGAGCTTTCTGCATGACTTTCACCCTGCATTAAGCTGCCACCTGTCTCCAAGATCGATATTCATACTAAATTTAACGACCGGTTAAGAGAGGTTTTACTGTATATTCTAAACAGATGATGGCAAACACCCGAAATAAAACACCACCCGTAAGATATGTGAATAATTAGATACATTTTGAGAAAAAGCCAATACAAAACAGAAATAACCAGAAAAAACAAGCTCTTTATGAAATGAAAACAAGACAAATTAACAGGTTGAGAATATGACCAATCACCAAATTGACAGAAGATGGGGCAAATGTGTCAACATATGTTTTTTGTTTTATATAGACAAAACGGTTTTTTTTATCAAAATCAAGAGATCGACTTGTGAAATCATTCTTTCACAAGACGATTATTTTAATAGAAAGCCAGATATGTTGCAAACATGTGGTCCCTATTAAGTAAAATAAACATATCAACTGAATTGAAAAGGGTATAAGGACAAACTATTGTTAAACACCTTCACCCAATAACACTTGTTTACTAGAAAGTCCCGTCAGCATGAATTGATAAAAGATCCTTCCGTCATTTATATAGGCGAAAGTATTTGATTGTTGTATGACAGAATACTCTGTCATGTATTAAGACAGGTGACAGCTTAATGTACGGTGAAAGTCATACAGAAATATCATCTGCGAGTTTTCAGCTTCTGGTGTTGCCGTGCACTTTCGTGTGTCATTTCCAAATCCCCTGCCTGGTTTTTATTCTATATTATATTATTGCTATTTACATGAAGCAGCCAACCGTCTAAAAGGTTCTCAATTTTCTTTACTAATAGTTTAAATAAGCGCCGTTTTATTGTATCTCTGGTGTTCGTACTGAAAAGCTTGAAAAATACTCAATAATTGGGTCTCTTATCTTATCAATCCGTTTTAAATGATGGAAAAATCTACTCAGACAAGATAAAGCACATTTTGATACAATACACCATGAGGACGTCAGAAGTAAATATAAGGTAAGTAAACGTATAACAATGTCCAAATTGTAAACCCCATTCGATTAATATCACATCCGTATCAACATTATAATAAATGGATTGAAAGCAATCTTTGTCCCAGACTTGTTTGGCACAATCAAACTAATACATTAATTAATTAACACATTCCCTCCTAGTGACGCATTTTGGCGCCTCTATAAAAATCACATTTCGAAACCATTGTGAAACTACATAATTCTAAAATTCTCCTTTTCTATAGTTATTGCTCCTTTTCGGTTGATTAATTAAAAAAGGTTGGGTCTAAAAGTAGTTCCGCTATTTGCGACATGACTCGTCCCTGCTAACAGTTCGGATCCACACGAGACTTCCAGTAACTCTGCGTCTCGTCAAAAAATCTAAGCTATTTGACACTTGGTCAACTATTGCTGAAGTCCTGGATTGAATCGGATGTACGAGTACATGGTAGTCAAATTTGCATCAAACGATGTATTGAATCTGATGTAAGATTAGTAGTCAAAGTTGCACCTAATCTGAATATTAGCGTGCATTACCTTTGCACACCCGGAAAAGTATTAAAGAGGAATGATATCAACAAGGTTATTGAGCAGGAGGTCTAGTTACAATCATTAATTTAGATGCTATGTTCTTGAAACACTTAGAGTGGGCATTTCTTAAGCAATGATTATAAATACTTATAGGTTGCATACTTACAGAATATCTATTATATCCGAGAAAATGTATTCAAATAAATAACAACAAATTCTTTTTTACTGACAAAAGCACGTCAACCCACACCACAGAGTGTATGATGTCAAAGTCATTTTGCCTCAATCTAAATATAAACGAAATATAACAAATTGCTATAACAAACATACTATAAACGTTAATGGTCTGCTAAGTACAAATGGCGATTCTATGAATTAAAGACATTTCATATAATGAATCAAAAGTGAATTTTATCTGATTTGAAGGTATTATGTCTTCTTTTCATACATTTTACGCAATATAAACTCCTTTGCAAACAGAATAGATCTTGACCAGACAACTTCTGCAGGGTATTTAGGGTCTGGTCTGATTCTACAGTTTCTACCATGGTCAAATATGTTTATTTTCATTTTCATCTACTTGATATTCTTATGTAAGAATATATTGCATGGAATAGCAAAGGGTATAGTAAATAGTAAATGGTTAAACAATTAATAGTTTGTGATTTCAATTCTGTCCATTCATGTCACAATCATCACATATCAACCCTTTCAATATGGGCCACGCATATACTGTAAACATATACGTAAACATTGCAGACCCAAACCAGAGGGCTTTCTTCATAGAGGAGCCTTCTGATCAGGATACACACTATAATGCTGTCTCCCATTTCAAATCACAAATCAAAGGCCTGAATGGCCATAATGGCGTTCGGGTTTGATATGGATGTTATGTGTAAGGGGGGAAATTGATGTACACGATAATAACAATAACGTCTTGGAATTGATAACAGTATTAATAACAACACATTTTTGTGAAACACTATGCCCCTGATTGTGACAAATATAAATTTGACCCTTAATGTGACATTTAACTGCTATATAACCTTGCTTTTAATAAGCGCCCCCCCCCCGTACAAGGCTACATATAATCCTACATTTTTTGTTCAACTAATTCATACACATAACATTTATTTTTCCATGTTCAGCACTCGTTTATTTTGAATAAATGTAGTCTGCTTACAAATTTGAAGTTAGACTGTTTTTACTTTTTAATTACTAAATAGATCCATACATGTACATACAATTACGGTAGTTGTTTGGAACCTGGTGAAACTCAAATTCAGAAACTACAGTCTGAAGTAGAGTTGTAAGCTGGGAAAGACATTTCAACAAATTGCTACCTACTTTCGCTTTTACACGACACAAACGTGTTGAGCAAACGACAGTGCCGGCGACTCGGCGGTTACACGATACATAGAAGAGACTCTTATTTTCACAGTTGTTATTGACACTGGAATATAATTTGATTGAATATGTGTTGAAAACCTTCTATGGATAATACTTACTTTGATAAGCCGATAGAACCCCGTGTGTTTACGGTTTTACTTCTTGTAAGATTTAGACCTGTGTTGAGGTTGGGTGTCATAGTCAAAACACGCTGTTCGATGCGTGATAAATGTGTATATGGGAATTCCGAATTTCATTGGTTGATTATTTTTAGATTTCTTTGACCTTGTCCTTTATGAAACTTCCTATTTCTAATTTTGAGTACGGGTCAAACGGAAATGACCGAATACTATGCAAAAGGCAGTTTGATTGGCTGAAGATGTAGGTCTATATGCTAATCAGTTACGAATGTGTATAAAAATGCAATCGGAAACCTCGGCTATATTCCTTCTGCTTTAGAACGCCAAGGTGTTGCGAAAACTACGGTAAAAATATTCGTTCGCGTCTTCTTCTTCTTCTTCCGATTAAAGTACAGGGCCCACTCTGGAGCATCGACGTACTTGGAGTTTATTAAAATTCAAGACTTTTAAAAAGTTTATCTTTGTGTAGATTAGTAGTAATTATCTCACACAGCGAATTATTATTAAATACATGAAGAGTAAACAAATACATGAACATTTTACAACCAAACTAGTGCAGACTTGAAGAAAACTATTTTGTCTTGCGCATGTTCACTAGACAAGTGAACTCGTTGCCGTAAAGAGACCGACTGCTATATGGCGTTCCGAACGCCATAAAAATGACACTTACGGTGGTTTCAAACATACATCAACTTTAGAAATATATGTAGTTTTTGCCAAATTCCATCCGAGAAATAAACATTTGTTTGCTGACTTTCATTTCACAATGCCAATTTACCATACCATGGCCTACGTAGATATTTCAACAACCATGGTGACAGTGTATTTACGGATGGGTCTCAATCAGGTATATTGTTTGGCAGCACACATAATTCCAAAATGCGTAATTATTTTACCAATAGATCTATCTTCTTAAATCCAGAAATGGAAGGAGAACGTCGGATATCTGTACTATTTCATTTTTGTCGTACCCTTTATTACTTTTCTACAGTTACTCTGTTTGCAGCTCAATCATTGAGTACACTAGCGATAGGTGGATACAGTATGTTCAATTAAATGTTTTTTTGTTATACATGCACTTTACCACTGTATTTGCTGTCGCGGTTGTTGTAGATTAGTCGGAGAGGGGATACGTTTATTTACACTGTTTGTCTTTTAGGATGGGGATGGAATAAGGGTGAGGTTGGGCGCCCATAAACCGGTTTAAACCCCCGGTGACTTTTGTCACTGACCGTTCCAAGGCGGTACTTCCATCTTCCTCCTATTGTATGTTTGTTTTGTCTTTGTGCGTCTCTTGTTGTTTTTTCTACCCATGTACATTTGCTGTTTCCTTGTGTTGCTGTTCGGGCGAGTGCTTGTTCTGTATGTGGTATTTCCTGCATGACTCATTTTTGTACTTTTAATAATAATAATCAAATTTAATCAAACATTCTAAAATTAAATACGTTTTATAAAATATCTGCATAGAAAACGGTGTAATACAAATGTATGCACCAAGATAACATTCTGTGCTGACACATTCAAAATAAATTCGACAAATAACATGTTTTGATTAAATTTAGAAAAATGTGATATTAAGCAAAATATATATTAATTCCAGTCTTTAGGCAAATGTTAACATTTTTCAAGACAATCCCATCCCTACACCTACTGAATCCGCTTGGTATGATTTCACTAAATGAAGTTTGTTTCATTTCATATCGTTGCTTTCCATTTTTTCTTTTTCTTTTGTCAATTATTTGCTAATCTACATGTACTCATCAATCAGCTGTGTCCATTTCAAAAGGAAAGTTGTAATTGCACGATACAGACATGCGTCTACTGCAAAGAACCAGACCTTGATGTCCACTATCTTCAGAGATAGCAAATAAAGTAATGCTACTCTGGTGTGTGTCACGCAATGTGGGCACATGATACGTATCTGGATTCGATTCACTGGTGCTCGGTATGGGCTACAGTGTTCGGGGTACACCAGTACAGGCTTTGTCATAGACATTCCCTTTGATATATGATTCATTCAATGAATACCATTTAAACATAAAAAACATGAAACCTGTCTTAAACGACCATTAAGAAGTAGGGTTACTGTTTGTTTGAGGATGGAACTAGTCGAGAAGGGTCAAAGAAGTTGTGGACATGTATCACGTCAATCATTGTGCAACCGCCTTGCTTATTAAATCAGTAAATGGATGTTTAACTCTTTCACTGTTCTATGTTTATTCCAAATTTCAATACCTACTGAATATTCATGGACACAATAGTCATAGTGAAATAAGGATGATGGATTATTGTAGCCAAATTAAAAAGTAAAGTAACAGAACTATGAAATTCCATCAGCAAACAGAGTAGACCCTGATCAGACGGCTCCTATAGCGTTTATATGAGAGAAAGGGTTAACACTTACTCTTACGAATATTGACGTCATCGATATCTAATCGCTGGGGTAAAACCAGATCTATAATCGAATAACAAAATAGAACAGACAGTGATCAGATGGCTACTACAGGAGGACTACTGTGATCTACGCTATTTGCCAAGACGTGTAAAGGCGTTTGTATGAGGGAATGAATTAAAACAGGTTATACTGTATCATGAGAACCACTCCGTTAACTCGAAATTTCAGACGGCGTGCAGTAAAACTTCTCTAAACCGGATGTTAAATGTTGCTCAAATATCGGTATTTGAGACAGATGACAGTTTAATGCAGGGTGAAAGTCGTACAGCTCCTCTAGGAGCTTTCTGGTTGCATTTTGCCCTGCATTAAGCGGTCACCTGCCTAAATGTTATCTTAATTCTTCTCTACTAGAATTTCGGTTTAGATGGATTTTACTGTAGCCATATGTGCTTTTACATTATCTTTCGACAAGAGCATAATTATATATATTGGCAGCCATATTGAACTGCTAGAGTTTTACTTAGCCCTTCTGTCTTCTCATTCGTAATGTGTAACGTTATTTCTATCCATACTTCCCACGCTCGATTAATGCAATTTGCGATCCGTATAAGGACCATTCATGAAGCAAGTTCCTGTGTCGTGTGTATGATTTCTTGTTTGTCAAGTAGTCCGTAAGAGCGTGAAGTGCAATTATGTCATTTAATTATCTAAAGAACTTCTTTAATACAAGGAACAACTCGCATAGGTAGGGTATCAAATATTTAGGATGCGTATAACCGGATCTCTAATAACCGTCAACACTACTATTGTAACGCTCTCAAGGAAACCATTTCTCTTATGTTCGTAAATGCTCGAATTAAAGACTTGTCGCTTTTCTGATGACGTAGTTCGTAAAATGATTAAAGATATTGGGAAATGACACACCAACTAACACAATTATCTCCGATAACCAGAAGGTCAAAAATAGCTCTGACAGTTCTTGCTATATTTTACAAGTACAGTAACACCTCTCTAAAACAAGTCAAAGTCTGGGAGTGTTAACCCTTACACCGCTGCAAAAAAACAACTCAAATGTGGATGTGATGCTACCTAGACTACTTACAATAGAATCAAACTTTCAGGGTCTCGTCTGGATGAAAGTTTGTTTTTAAGATGTCAGAAGGGTGAACATACTGATGAACCATTGTTACACAGAAAAAAACACATGTAGAAGCTTCCTGCATTACGTTCTTTCTCCATTGATCATTTTCCTGATGAACTGTTTTAGCACGAACTTATCACTTATTCAATAACTTAATTTTGATAAGGTAATATTTTAAAGATGAATTGTAGACAAAGACAAACATTTGTAGGATTAAATCTATATTAATCTTACAAGCAAACAGAGCAAACCCTCATCGGACCGTTCCTACAGGAGCCGTCTGATCTGGGTCTACTCGTTTTGCAAGGGCCTGCAATAGGCGTTTATCTGAAGGAGGGATCTGCTTTGTAAGACTCCTGTGTTATTAAGTGGTCGCTTAGAATGCGTATTGCTTTAGTTTGGTTTTCATCATGCAAAATATTATAAGTGCTCTAAAAGTTTTGCTCTCTTACAAATACTTTGATTTCCATGATGCATATCTTATTGCATTTAATATAAAGTGTTTTCTGATTATAGCATACACATCTTTGTCAATGACGTTTTGTTTTCAGAGAGTTCGTTATACGAACGGAATACCCTGAGTAATCTCAGGAACATAAAGTCAAATTTCGTATTCGCAAAAACACGTTTACATCATTACAAATATGAATACAAAATGTGGCTTTATGTCCTTTTATAAACTTTTTTTTATTATAGTGTCACCCCTACCAAAAAGATCAGTCAATTTCACGTATGACACACCTCATTCTCATGCACAGAACCTCACGATTCTTCATCGAAATGTCTGGAATCAGGCAGGTAGACAATCAATAACTATTATTTAACTACATGGTTGCTCACCAACCGGACATAACATAACGAGCCTTTAACGGGAATCGAACCTTCAACCTCCCGGTTCTGAAGTGGGTGTTTATTCACTAGACCACGGGGTTGGTATCTAAACTCTTAGCTCCTGCCATTTTATTTTGAGTTACAGAAAAGTTTAGCAGTTTAGATATTGATTACAAAAACATATACAAGTATCTCTTCCATTGCATAACCCTATATATCATAGACACGCCTTCCTACACATTTGCAAACAGAGTAAAACAAGATCTGGCGGCATGTGTTCTGTTTGTCTATGAAATAGAATCGACATCAACATGTTTTGCTACGGTCACATATTCCTTTGCTCATAATGGCATCACAAAATTACAACCAACTGATATCCACACAGTCATTAGTTTTACCTAGGTATTCATAAAAAAAAAATCTTTCGTAATGTTTTCCTAAATATAAAAGTCAAGACATACTGGTGTGTCCAAATAATTACCCATTGACCCAGTAAACTGCCTTTTTAATAATAAAACATGACTCTTTCTTTCCTGAATAGTAATTAACCATTTCCCTCATATGAACACGTTTTCACGCATTTGCATACATAGTAGACCCAGATCAGACCTATAGGAGCCGTCTGATCAGGGTCTGCTCTGTTTGCTTATGGAATTTGATAGATATAGTTAATTCGTTAGTTTATAAAATGACTACAATGTTCCACCTTCCATATTTCATTATAAATAATTTTAATTATGAATATTCAGTAGGTTTTGAAATTTGGACTAAATATAGAACAGAGAAACAGTTAAGAAAAAACAGCTTAAACCCGATCAAACGACTTCCTCGGAAATCTTCTGATCGGGATGTACACGGTTTGTGAATCTCTAATATAATCGGTCCCCGCACATCAAGCATTACGCCCAATATAGATATTAAATCATTATTGAACAGAAAAATAGAAACAAAGGCCAACGTCAACTGTCAAAACAAACAGTAAAGAAATAAATTCAGCATTGCATGACAAAGCAGAAAGGGTTATTACTCAGATGATTTTGTTGTTCTCTGTTTGCAAAGATATAAACGGACGTGATTACCAAGTAAATGATTAATAGACCTAGAACTACTGACTGTGAAGAGCTAGTACGGAAATTAATAAATGGTAGTGTAATGTACAATTACAATGTAATAGCAATTGTAAGCAAATACTGAAAGCTGTTGCATATTCCAATAGCTTCATTAATTTGATAATTCATACTCCACTGCGCGTCAATCCTTTGGCTGTATAACACAGATGGATCATCAACTATTTTATGGGTGGATTGATGTGTAAGTAAATATGTCGTATACTGCCAATCAATGATAAGCTCATGATAGTATAAACAATTATTGCCAGCAAGATGATTTCTGATAATCTCGCAGGCTACAATACAGTCCATGGGTTCAACACCACCCGCTCTTCATTCCATTTAGTGTACGCCAGAGGATATATGATTTGCTAAAAGGAATCAAACAGCTCCAATGACAAATAAACCTTATCCTGCTAACCGCGATCTTAGTCGCAGTTGCCAACAGTTTGGATCCAGATGAGGAGACGTCTTGTAACTCGACGTCTTACCAGGATCCAAGGTGTTGTATACTTTGTCAATACAGTAAACATTCGATACTACGAAATTTTAGTAATGAAGAATTTATATCCTTGTTGGCAGGTTGCTGCTTAATACAAGGATCCTAGAGGAGCTGTCTGCATGACACCCAGCATTAAGCTACCGCATGTGTTAAAGATCAACACTTGTGCATATCAACGTGTTCGTAGTATCGAGGTTTTACTGTAGTTTCTCGAAGGTTTACGTCATGACATTTGGTCAAAAGTTCGAATCAGAAGTAGGCAATACGGAAAATGTCGTAAAATCGCACGCTACAATACATTCAAAGGGGTAAACACAGCCTGTTCGTTCTTCCTTTTAATTTATGCCTGAAGAAACATGCTCTCTAAATGGAACAAAGAGACATCTAATGAAAACTAAGTTTAAACATGCTAACCGAGATCATAGTCGAATTTGCAAATAGTTTGGATCCTGATTAGCCGCCGAATAAGCCTGCGTCTCAGTGTAATCCAGTTAGTTTGAACCTACGGTAAAACCCCTCTAATGCGACCACTTAATGAACAAACATGGCTGTCATCATAAGCAGGTGGTTGCTTAATGCAGGACGAAAGTTATGCAGAAAGCTCCTATAGGAGCTTTCTGCATAACTTTCGTCCTGCATTAAGCTACCACTTGCCTTTAACACCCAGAATAAGACGTTTTGGTGGTCGCATTAGCGGGGTTTTACTGTATGTCAATAGTATCTAAACAGTTTGTGTCACTTGATCAAAGGTTTCTCTAAAGCGTGATTGAATCGAAATTAGTCCAAATGGTTCCGATCTAAATCTGAGCACGTTTTACAGATCGGTAAGGGTTAAACCTCACGGGCGTGTTATGGTAGGTAGGGCAAAGAGACAAAGAACGTATTGGGGTCTTAACAAAATCAATAACAATATATACCTGTTAAGTCTGCAACCGCAAGATTACATAAGAACAAGTTGGTAATATTCCGTAATGAGGGCTTACTTATTATCATTACAAACAATAATCCATTGCCGAAGAAACCTAACAGAAATATTGGTATATACAGGGCTACTAGTCCTATAGTATATCCATCTGAATTTAGTTTTGATTTTTGAATATGTTGCTGCAATATAGACCTTATTAGAGTTTCGTTTAATGTCGTATTTTCATAAGAGCCATTTAAAATACTTTCGTTGACAGATATCTCTAGATTTATTTCCATCGTACAATTTATTAAGACACTTCCGTAGAATTATTCACTTTGTATGCAAATATCACCGTAATATTGCAACAACTATTTCCGCTCCTTATCGTCCGAGGTTTGACATTGTAGTTCTCCTTACAATCACCACATCCTTCCTCTTCGATAGCAAATACGGAAAATGCCATATATTGTGGGAATGCCTCCTGTTGTGCCAGGCTTACAAATGCTATCAATGCATAGACGGTAGAAATAAGCAGTGTTACCAATAGCAAAGCTGAGCTGTTTTGTCGTTAAAACCCAAATCGATTTGACGTTGTAGAGACCCTTCTAGTGATGCCTTTAACCCTTACACCACTGTGAAAAAATACCATCTGCTCAAATTGCCCTCTGATGATAACTTTCACTACTTTCTGTTTCATCAAGTTTTTGGGAAACTATTGATCGAATGTCAAATAACTTGGATCTTGATGAGATGCTACTCGACGTCTGGTCTGGGTCTAAGAAGTTTCCAAATCCGAGTCAGGTCGCGGATCGCGGGATCAGGGTTAAGAAGCTGTATAACGTTATGGTAAGGTAATTGATTAACGGATTAAAATACTTATATGTAGGGATGCCAAGATAGATTACTATCCAATGAAACCCCTCTTACACGAACGTTTTACTTAGTATAAATTTCGACCTTCAAGACAGGTGGCAGCTTAACCCTTTCGCTGCCAATGCTGGATCTTTGATTACATATGCAAACAGTTTGAATCCAGATGAGACGCCGAGTAACTCGGCGTCTCATCAGGATCCAAACTGTTTGTTACTGTTACTATAGTTTTGAAACAAAAATATAGAAAATCAAAAAGATAAAAATGTGTAGCAGACGACAAAGTTAGCAGACGACAGAATTTGGCAGCGAAAGGGTTAACCCAGGGTGAAAGTCATGCAAATAGATCATTTAGGAGCTTTCTACATAACTTTAACCCTGCATTAAAGTTCTTAACTGAAAGTCCGGAGAAGAGGATTGTTACTGTATGACGCCATGGTAACACTGTGTTCTTTTTACAATATGATAGTATCATGTAACATCTCGATAATCTAAAATATTAATAAACAAGGATTGGTAACATTTGGGCTGATCGCTGCGGCTAAAAGTTCACTCTGTATTAATCTGCCACTTGAAGGCATGACGTTTGCTTTTTATTAGTTAAAAAATATAATATATTTCTATACAGTTCTTACAACGCCAACGAATTCGGTGTATATACGTCATTATAAAACGTAAGCTATTACATACATATCCATGATATTTCTTATACGAAAGTTCAACACTGAAAGGGATAAAGACCGATAATCAGATTTATTTGAGTATTCGGATTAGCCACGTATACCGTAGTTGTTATTTCATACTGTGCTGTAGAAGTATATAATACATACAAAACGAATACATCTATGAATAAATAAATGTCATCACATATAAATCATCATTATATATATATATATATTTGTTTTTTTAATTGCAGATTATGTTTCAAAATAAATCATGTAATAGGTGTCCTTTAAGACAGGTGGCATCTTAATAAAGTGTTCATGCCGTTCAGAAAACTAACAAATGAGCTGTCTGTGTGACTTTCATCCTGCATTAAGCAGCCACCTGCCTAAAAGAGGTCATGGACAGCAAATCTGATAACCATGGTGTGATTCACTACGAAACTGACATGGTTTATTATTTCCAATTATCCAATTTGGATCACTGAGGAACACTTATCTGTCACTGTTTTAACAGATTTACTGGTAGCTAAATATCTGGACGGGATGGGAAAATTCATAATCTAAACCAAGGTCCTCATTCATACTAAGCTCCCTGAGGAACATTTAGCCTTACAACGCAATAACTTGTTTTCTGTTTAAATCTGCAGAAAATTAAGGAGTAATTTTTTATTCAATGACTCTAAGAATAGTGTATGCATGTATATCTAGAATATTGTATGAATATATATTTTACATAAATAAGAATTATTTTACTGGTATTAATTTTATGAGGTTAAGTAGATTCAATATTAACGTTCTCCTTAGAGTTATGAATACTGGTCCAGATAAATAATTGTGTGTGGGTTTGTTTTGTTGTTGTTGTTTTTAAAAAAAGAGTTATCCCTTCTTACCTTATTCAGGTTTAGACTGAAAATGTTCGGTAAACCCATACGAGTTTGTCGATTTCGAATGTTTGTCAATGTTTTAGTTTTCGATATATACATATTACCGAAACTTCGTCAAAGGTTTGCCAAGCTGTATGTGTTCATATTCATGAAATATTAGATATGTAAACATTGTCAACTATGTAATAAAATAGATAACTAATACTGCGGTATATGAATTGTGTGTGGTCAACACAATGTTCTACATGTAACTAAAACTATGTACAATACAAATTCCACGTGAAATGGAGGCATGTGATACTGCTTCATGATCTAACCACGAATCATCCTTTAACCGCTTCAGTGTCATGAACACGGGTGTGTGATATCATATGCAAACAGTTTGTTTCCGGACGAGATACCGAGTTGCCCGGTGTCTTATCAAGATCCAAACTGATTAACACTCTGTTTATCATTCTGTAAAGAAACTGACCAAGCGCCCACTCCAAAACATGACACAGACCAAAAATATGTCCAGCAGATGAAAGAGTTAAGCATATTTATATTTCTCTATTTATGTTAGAGGGGCACCTTGTGAACAATACCAATTAAACCTTATCCCGCTTTATGTAATAACTGGTCAGAGTTCAAGATAAGATGCGTGAATTAAAATATTTTCGAGAATAACTTCTTTATTTCTCCACCAAACCCTTTGTTGTGACCACTCTTTAGAACCGTCTCTACGAGACGATTCTAGAATGTGGTCACAACAAAGGGTTTGGTAGAGGAATGACGATTTCTGTTTGAATACGCACAGTCTGTTGCTCTGACTGATAAAGGGTTATGATATCGTTTGTAAATATATGTGCTGTACGACAATAAAATACAAAGACAAATGGAAGACATAATATAACATTACATAACATATTGTTTATTTCGGTTTAAACATAAAAGCTCATCACCATACAAACATAAATGTATTCTGCATGTAACGGAAAGAGGAGAAAGGCATAAACGTAAAGTACATGATGGATGTGAGAGTGTAAATCAATATCGTTAGATGTTTTACTAATTGTGTTTACAAAGCGTTCACTAACGTATCCCTGTATTTAAAACTCTTATTACAGAATATTGCTAATTTGGTATGAATTGTTGTCTTATTACGCTTAACAGCTCAACAATAGTGTCGGTGACTAAAACACGCCTCTCTTAGTTTGTTTCATTCTCCTCTATAGGCGAATTGTGATAAACTTTGCAAACAGTTGGATGTCTTGTCAGGTTCCACACTGGTTGTCAGTGCAATTATGATTTTTATCGAAATATGTAAAATATGCGTTTGCAACCTGACGCAGAAAATTATATCAGCCCTTATCCCGGTATGCCCGATCTAGACGACTGACATATATCAGCCCTTATCCCGGTATGCCCGATCTAGACGACTGACATATATCAGCCCTTATCCCGGTATGCCCGATCTAGACGACTGACATATATCAGCCCTTATCCCGGTATGCCCGATCTAGACGACTGACATATATCAGCCCTTATCCCGGTATGCCCGATCTAGACGACTGACATATATCAGCCCTTATCCCGGTATGCCCGATCTAGACGACTGACATATATCAGCCCTTATCCCGGTATGCCCGATCTAGACGACTGACATATATCAGCCCTTATCCCGGTATGCCCGATCTAGACGACTGACATATATCAGCCCTTATCCCGGTATGCCCGATCTAGACGACTGACATATATCAGCCCTTATCCCGGTATGCCCGATCTAGACGACTGACATATATCAGCCCTTATCCCGATATGCCCGATCTAGACGACTGACATATATCAGCCCTTATCCCGGTATGCCCGATCTAGACGACTGACATATATCAGCCCTTATCCCGGTATGCCCGATCTAGACGTGTATTATATCAGCCCTTATCCCGGTATGCCCGATCTAAACGGTTGACATTATATCAGCCCTTATCCCGGTATGCCCGATCTAGACGACTGACATATATCAGCCCTTATCCCGGTATGCCCGATCTAGACGACTGACATATATCAGCCCTTATCCCGGTATGCCCGATCTAGACGACTGACATATATCAGCCCTTATCCCGGTATGCCCGATCTAGACGTGTATTATATCAGCCCTTATCCCGGTATGCCCGATCTAGACGGTTGACATTATATCAGCCCTTATCCCGGTATGCCCGATCTAGACGACTGACATTATATCAGCCCTTATCCCGGTATGCCCGATCTAGACGACTATATCAGCCCTTATCCCGGTATGCCCGATCTAGACGACTATATCAGCCCTTATCCCGGTATGCCCGATCTAGACGACTATATCAGCCCTTATCCCGGTATGCCCGATCTAGACGACTGACATATATCAGCCCTTATCCCGGTATGCCCGATCTAGACGACTGACATATATCAGCCCTTATCCCGGTATGCCCGATCTAGACGACTGACATATATCAGCCCTTATCCCGGTATGCCCGATCTAGACGACTGACATATATCAGCCCTTATCCCGGTATGCCCGATCTAGACGACTGACATATATCAGCCCTTATCCCGGTATGCCCGATCTAGACGACTGACATATATCAGCCCTTATCCCGGTATGCCCGATCTAGACGACTGACATATATCAGCCCTTATCCCGGTATGCCCGATCTAGACGACTGACATATATCAGCCCTTATCCCGGTATGCCCGATCTAGACGACTGACATATATCAGCCCTTATCCCGGTATGCCCGATCTAGACGACTGACATATATCAGCCCTTATCCCGGTATGCCCGATCTAGACGTGTATTATATCAGCCCTTATCCCGGTATGCCCGACGACTGACATTTTCAAACAGTTTGAATCTAGATGGAACACCGAGTAAATCGGCGTCTCATCAGAATCCAAGCTGTTTGACACTGGGTAAAAAGCTTCTCAATTTCGAGTCGAAAGTAGTCAAAATTGTTGCATACCCACAGTTATTATTTCTAACAGAGGGGTATGGGTTCATGCTTTATTGAAATGAAATGGTAGAATAGATAATGAGAATGGAATCTCGTTTATTGCAATATTAAGACATTTCACATGTGTTTGAGTAGGTAAATATACACATTAACCGTTACTCATTAACCGTTACAATTGGCTGCTAAATTTCAGATCTAACTGTTATCAGACTATGTTTTATATGTAGTCATTTTACAGCTAACTGAGTTCGGACATTCATATAAAACTGCACATGCTATGGGACAGTAAACGCGATATTTTATATTGTTTTATCGGTATTATTTAAAAAGATTTCGTATTTTGCCAATGCATATCAACTACTTTGCATCCATATATTAACCCTTTTGCTCCCACGATCCCATATATGGGACTTAGGCAAACAGTGTAGACTCTGATCATACGCCGCATAATGCGGCGTCTGATCAGCGTCTACACTGTTTGCTAATAGGAATTTCAATATAAAACAAAACGAAATTGAAAATTTTGACCAGGCGTCCCTTAGATAAAAACTGGACTAATCCAATATATAAGCATGGAATAATCCACTGGAAGAAAATGGTTTAATTGCAAGCGATCCCTGTTTACTGGAGTTCTTCAGCATAGCTATGCTGACGTTTGACGACAACATACAGACATAAAGATAACAAATGACATAAAATGTATAAATAGAATCAAAAGAATAAATAAAGCCGGCCGACAAAAACAGAATATTACAAGACTTTAATAATAAATGATAAAGATCATATGGTGAGTATTTGATGTGACACACACTATATCCTTGCTCATCTGAACTGTCAAAAAGATGTCATAATCTGTCTTTAAGACATGTATGTATTTCTAATGCTTCGGCGGTATTACATTATCGATAGTCTGGGCGTTTAGTATTTGCAAGTCCAACACATTTTTGTTCATGTGGGGCGACTCTCAGATGGCGGCATCAACCTTCTCCTTTTCAATTGTCTGATACACTTTTCACTGTTTATGTTTTTACAGTCTTTCACAACATCTTAGCTACAGTATGGCAAAGTTAACTGCGTGACATCAAATCTGATTTGTTTGCAAAGTTGATCACGATTTAAAGTCATCTACTGTATGTCTGAAAGAGTCCATACTGCCCTACCAGATTAATTTCGTTTTTCTATTGACATGGAAGACTCAAGTTAAAAGATAGACTATAGAGCGTAGAGACTATATATCAATCACCTCGTATTTTGTATGCAAGCTATTATATACCCACTAGTCTATGTCTGGCAGTGCAGTATTAAAATATAGTTTGTAAAATTGCTTACAGTAGAATACAATGACAAACTGAAAACAACTCATAGCCAGACGGCGACTACAGAAATTATTCATTTTTGTTTTCTTTAGCCATAGGCATTTTTTTGATAACCTTCGCAAACTTTTGGTAACTGGATGTCTTATCAGGGTCCAGAAGTAAAAACAATCATATTAACCTTTAGCCTGCTGAGCAAATTATGTTTACATAAGTTTTCACCTACTACATTTTCAAATTTCAAGCTATAACTAATTTGTCTACCAAATTCAATCAGGATGTCAAACAGTTTCGATCCTAATGAGACGCCGAGTTACTCGGCTTCTCATCTGGATCCAAACTGTTTACATAGGTATTGACTCATACGCCCATAGCAGGCTAAAGGTTAATAAGTTCTGATAGATAGTAGGAGATCCTTCGAAAGCAAAAGCAACAATGCAAACAGAGAAAATTGCAGACTCTGTTTTATTGAGTCTGTTCATTAGCGGTTATTAAAAGTGCAACACTATTCATGCCCCCTAGCAACGGGTTAAGCGGCAGTCAATTTTCAAAACTAACAATATAGAAACTATTGATCCCAATGGATAAAAAAATATAAGAATGAAGTACGGGGCGACTGTTTAACCCGTATTGCACTGACTCGTTTTTGCACGAAGGTTAAATCCTGATGCGACGCCGATTTATGCTGTTCGACACCCGGTCAATCGTTTTTCGACAGTAGGACACGGGTAGAATTTGTTTTGGCATTGAAAGGGTTCAGTCAGCCCCTTTGTATGAAAACACAATTTAACCATTTAGACAAAGTAACAGTTACTGCCAAAGCTTTAGACCATGATTGCTCAATTTTTCAATCGCTGCAAAAGCGTATACGAAATATACAGTAAAGCCTTGCTAATGCAACCACACAATCTATCGAAAAAAGAGTTGTAAAAGCAAGATGATGCTTAATGCAGGGAAAAGATAATACAGAAAGCTCCAATTGGAGCTGTCGGTCTAAATGTTGTCATGCATTTAACAATCATCTGTTTTAAAAATCCAGCAGAATTATACTTATTTTGAATTGTCGTATTAGTGAGACTTGAACTTCGGTTCCATTTAAATGTTTTAGCAGCTATAAATATATGAAATGTTATATTAATGCCATAAATAGATAAATACAGTAAAACCTTTCTAATGCGTCCACCAAAACAGTGGTATAAATATGCTTCTTAAAGACAGATGGTATCTTACTGCAAGACGAACGTTATATAGAAAGCTCCCCAGGGAGCTTTCTGTATGTATTGTGTCCTACATTAAACACTTTACCTCCCTTTTTTACCTCACTTTTCTAAAACATTGTGATAAAAAGAGTATTTGCTCTATAGGATCAAATGATCTATTGACCACAATGGTTTAAAAACTACACAATTCTAAAATAAATCCTGTATTCTAGTAAAAGCTCCATTTCTGTAGATTTATTCAAAGAGGTTGGGTCTAAAATTAGCCTATGGGGGAATGGGTTAAGCAACCACATCCATCACCAATTATTACATTAAGAGATATTTATATTGTATCATTAGCAGATGGCTTGCACAAAACCAAACATAGTTTAGTTAAAATATGGTATTCATTCTCTATAACAATCACAGTACATATGTTACAGAGTAGCTGTTCTCGTGGTATATTTCTATATTTGCCATCCTCAATGAATAATTTAACAGAGGAACATCTCAATCGTGTTAAAGCGTCCTGTCATTACCATCCACGCCATTTGCAGACACTTGTTAGTATTAAAGTTCGTTCCAAAAATAAATTCGGTATGTATCAAGCTTAGGTAAATTGTTAAGATCTGAAAACCCTTTTTGAAAACAAAACTGATCATAAGCTAGACATATCGTGACTTGTAACTGAGCATTGGTACATACAGTAGAACCCTTCTTATGCGACCACTTAATGAATAAACATGGGTGTCTTTATAAGCAGGTGGTTGCTTAATGCAGGACACAAGTAATGCAGAACGCTCCTCTAGGAATTTTCTGCGTTACTTTTGTCCTACATTAAGATGCCAACTGCATCTACCACTCAGAATTATACCTCTTTTAGGTGGTCGCATTAGAGGGGTTTTACTGTATATAAATGGATACTAAATGAATGAAACGAGAAACCTAAATTATAAATCACAATAAGATCCCTCTAACGCGACCACTCTATGAATAAACATGACTGCCTTTAAAAGCAGGTAGCTGCTTAATGAAGAGAGGAAGTAAGACAGAAAGTTCCTATATGAACTTTCAGCATAACTGCCATCTTACATAAACCTTTCACTGTTCTATGTTTAATCCAAATGTCAATACCTACTGTATATTCATGGATAAAAGAGTTATATTGAAATATGGAAGCTGGGACATTGTAGTCGTTTCAGAAAGTAAAGAAACAGACCTATCAAATTCCATTAGCAAACAGAGCAGGCCCTGGCCAGATGGCTCCTATAGGCAACTGCGTGAAAGCAGGTTTATATGAGAGAAAGGATTCAACTATACGAACGAAAACTAGACCTCTTTTTAGTGGTCGCAGTAGAGTGGGTTACTGTTACAGTAACTGCTTACACTTGCTTCATAAAAACACATCCTCATGCATTTGCAAACAAATGTGACCGAGATCAGATGGCTCCTGTGGGGACCGTCTGATCAGGGTCTGCTCTGTTGCTAAGGGAATAAGATACATCTATTTCTACAGTTTCTGCCAAGATTAAAATAAGTCTCCTGTTCATAAAAAAGGTAAAATAAAAGGTGAGGTTTATAGTCTGGAACTACATACAATATTCTCCCGACTTCACAATTTACCCCCTGATCACTGGGTTATAAGTCGGCCATTAACACTTGGTGCCTAAGGAAGCCATGGCATATTGACTTATTTCCCTCACAGGTACCCATTTATACACCTGGGTAGAGAGGAGCAAACGTGGGATGCATTTTTTGCTCAGAAAAATTCTGATAGTCCGATGGCAGGATTCAAACCGGGGACCCTTGGATCCCAAGTCTAACGTCCTACCACTGGACCACCACTCCCACTGTTCATGTACCATTATAATTATTCGGCTAACACATATTCATTATGTCATTATTTCTTACATGAATATTTAACAGGGATGGGGATAAAATGAATAACCATACATGTGCATCAGACTCTGGACAACGTAAGGTGCTGAGCAACTCATAGATACTTATGTATGTACATCAGACGCTAGACAACGTAAAGTGCTGAACAAATAATAGATAATCGTGTATGTACATCAGACGCTAGACAACGTAAGATGCTGAACAAATAATAGATAATCGTGTATGTACTTCAGACGCTAGACAACGTAAGGTGCTGAACAAATAATAGATAATCGTGTATGTACATCAGACGCTAGACAACGTAAGATGCTGAACAAATAATAGATAATCATGTATGTATATCAGACGCTAGACAACATAAGGTGCTGAACAAATAATAGATAATCATGTATGTACATCGGACGCTAGACAACGTAAGGTGCTGAGAAACTCATATATAATCATGTATGTACACCATACGCTTCATACACGCCCAATATGTTAAACTATAAGAACTCTAGACAAAGAAGTCTTATTTGACGTAAACCATGCAAAGGAAATGTGCACATTTCCCTATATATTACACAATTAGTTTTCTTTGTTATCTCTTTAAAGGATTTGTGAAAACCCCAGACACTTTAGCTGTGGTTTAAAACAGGTGAAGGCATTGATTCTTACAAATCTATTTTGTGTCAATATCTAATATCACGATATCAAGCAATGTGCTAAGATAAAACAAAGCCGACAATGCCTACTGTGACAATGCATTTGTGTTTGAAAAGAACATCCGTTATTTGACAATGAGACCCTGAGATACCCGAAGGTGATGTCTATAATCACTTTGAGTACTACATAGTTAAACTATTCCTACAGTTTAGGTCTGTAGCAGTCGTATCTTTATGAGGTTTCATATCCAACCTTTCATAATTGTAGTGTATATGACAAAGCCGAGTTTCACAGATTATTGATAATTGTCTTAAAGTGCTGAAAATCTAAAACTAGCTCCTCTTTTTAGGACTACTGATTAATCAAACACTGAGTCAAAATGTATCAAAACAGAATTTGATTCGTATGACAAACAGTGCAGATCCCGATCAAAGGGGTTCCCTCATGAGTTGATTGATCTGAGTTTACACTATTTACAAATTCTTACATATTCGGTTCCCCCACTTTAAGGGTAAACTAATAACCACTAAGACACCTTGATGTTCTTTTTTTACGGGGAAACAAACTTATGAACAGCAGGTTATATCTAATTAAGTATTAGCGCGTATGGTGCTATTCTCGACACCACTTGCATGTTTAAACTGCTTGGACCAAGATAGGAGGCCGAGTAACTCGGATTTAAACTGTTTGACACTTGTTTAATTGTTTCTCGAATGTTTTGTCGATTCGGAAGTAGTCAAACTTGAACCGGGTTCCAAGCAGAGCAGATATTTTTCATAGCTAGGTAAGAGTTATCACATACTGTACTCTCTTATGCAAACCAGGAGTCTTTGACAAACAGGTGATCCGATTATAGATTCAAATACAACTAGCGACGTATTGATTTTACAAAGGTGTCTTTGCTGTCTTCATTTAGACAAACAAATTCATTAGCTCACCTGTGCATGAAATGCTCAATGTGAGCTCTTGTGGCCATACGTCGACGTTGTTCGTTATGTCCCCGTCGTCAGCGATTAATTCAAACAACATCTCTGAAATGTCTTGGCTAATTGTACTCAAAGCTCAAAGAAATGGTCATTGCGATAATTCGAGTTGCCATGGCAACCGACTGGACTTTTTACAATCATCTTGTTTCAAACATTACAAATTTTCATATAGTTTGATAACAATGGTCATAAGCTGCCTCGCTACCAAAACTGTTCAAGCCACTGTAATTCGTTAAAACAAGGCTGCCATGGACGAGGCTAAATTTCCTTGCAGGGGAATGATAATAAAACGTATCCCCAGTAACTGTGCAGATTTCGTTATAAGTTTGCTTGGATGCTACTTGGGTGACCCTTAACCGAATGTTTCAAGCCGTTTTGATTTAAAAAAAAATACAGCTCCCAGAGCAAAGATTAATCTTTCTTCGATATGTATGTAAAGTGAAATTTCAAACCAATAAGCTCATCTGAAACCACAACAGAGTTGATTTCAATAGTTTAGTAAAAAGGGCTCTCTATCATAATTGTTAGGCTCGCGCTTCGTTCAAAACAAACACCACTGTGAGAGGTGCTCTAATATCCTCAAATGGTTTTGAAGAAAACTGCAAAATCGTATCTTGATTTATATATATTTTTAGGAATTGTCTTAAGATAACTAAAATTGTTCATGGCGTTATTTGCCCATTGAACAGTTTTGGTTATCTTAAGACATCCTTCGTTATCATTATGTGGATATCGTGAGTTCTTTAAAAACATTGATAAATAATAATTGACCAAATGTATTTAGATTGGCAATAGAGCACATGACTTTCTAGTTGACGATACAGGGTCGTTATGATTCTCTTGTTTCTCTTCCATAACTCGGCACTCGAGATAGTACCGTAAGGCTTTAATCATTCAGGCTATTCCAACGACTCAACTTGATGTACCTGGAATGCCAGTGGAATCAGAGTCACTGCGATATGTGCTGAAAAAATGCATCAGTGCTGTGTAATGTCAACAGGAATGCAATAAACCACATTGCAATTGGAAACGGTCTGAGGATGGCCACAACTGCCTTTTGCGTATGTCCATATTATTGCACTGGCTTCAAGAACTTCATACAGAGATGATGACTTATTACAGTCTACTACAATGTCTGTAAGATTTATACGAGAGATAACGAATGTTTGGCCGTATGACATATCAGTAATTACAACTGGTCCCGGTGTGACTTAGGTCTAAGGGGAATGTCGTAGTTCATGTCAATAGAAGCTGTGGCCGAATTATTTTGCTGATATATTTCGTTTCTTAGATATTATTTCATGTACAATACAACCTCGCTTATCCACGAGTTTAGTATGAAGACATGGGAACGTTTAGACTAGCCGCTGCTATTGCTGGATGGAAGTACAGTTTTATACGATACCGATTTTGTAGTTAGTGTCCCTGATCGGCATGCAGTATTACATTCACTCTGCGTTAACTTGTCACATGCCTTAACCTTTTCCTTCATATAATCGTGTTTTCACACATATGAAAACAGAGTAGGCCAATATCAGATAGCTCCTATAGGAGCTGTCTGATCTGTGTCTGCTCTGGTTGCTAGTGGAATTTGAAAGACCAGTTTCTTGGGTTTCTAAAATGGCTATAATGTTCCACTTTCCATATTCCAGTACAACTATTTTGTCTATGAATATAGAACAGGGAAAGGATTAATCATGTTGAATATTCAAGTAAGAAATGATGAAATCATGAATGTTTATAAACTCTGCTTTTATTTATACTGGCATATGTTCACATGGAGTTTTGGTGTTGTTAGACACTGTAGAGATCCGATATAAGCTGGAGCAGATATTATGTTTACAGCAGGTTAACGGTTAAGGTTAGCCATGGCAGTCGACTTCCATTGCGTAATTGTCAGAGGAGAAATGATTAAAGTTCCATAACAATAACGCATGTCGGTCAAACAGATACAAAACAATATTTCAGCCGTGGTCATCTGATATTATCTTATTTCATTGCTTATGATTCAATTATATATCTGTCTCAATTCAATTGCACAGATTGTATGATTTGCAAGACGTTTACATAGACTATTTACAGGTGTCCAGATAGCATTTTTAAGAATAACTTCTTTGTTTCTCCTCAAACCCTATGTTGTGACCAGTGTTTAGACTAGTCTCTTCAAGACGATTCTAAAGCGTGGTCACAACATAGGGTTTGGTGGAGAAATGGCTAGTTTAGTATTTGTAAGTAATTACGCACCTTCACATGTAGTTCTGCTTTTAACATCTTCAGCATTCCAAACCACTGTCATACTTTAATGTCAACGTTTACATTTTGTCACGTTTAAGAATGACGCAAAATAAAATTACTTCAACTATTATTCATCTAAGGTATTGTAAAGGAAATAAGTATGCTCATCAAATCACGTAGTGTCAAACATTTTAATCTATGAATTATTGCATTGGAACTTATATTAACTCTTAACTCGGTATTCGCGACTTGATTGGCACTTGCAAACAGTTAGGATCCAAATGAGACGCCGACTGTTTATAAGAATCCAGATTGTTTGACTCTCGGTCAATAGTCTCATAAAAATGTACAAATCGGAAGAAGTCAAAGTTAAACATTGGAGATTCATATTATGTAAAGGAACTGCAGATGTATCATACTTTTATCACATAATCTGCCTCGTGGGAGTGCCGTATCAGAGTGCCGTATTTCGCAGAAATGCACTAGTGCATTTTATGCAAATTAGAAATCGTTATCCAATCGTAGCACACATTTAAGCGTTAGCCAATCGTAGTGCTCCATGTGCGCCGTCCGTTGTATTACTACGCTGTTTGTAAGCAATGGCCAAAACAGACGTCAGCTATAGCCTCTTTTATTTTCTATGGTATTTTAAGGCTTATGTGATAAAAAGAATCTTACATTCGTGTGCATTACAAATTGTTTTCATGAACTCTTTACTGTAATGAATATGACACTCGCTAAAGCTCGTGCCATATTATTATAGTAAACTCGTTTCATAAAAACAATTTGTAACGAACACTCATGTAAGATCCTCTATATATATTCCACCAGACAAATGACTTCAGAACTTGAGACTATGCCTCTTGAAAATAATTTGAAGGAAAAAGAGTAGAATTACAGAAAGATTAATTGCTGCGGAAATCAGCGGAAAAGCGTCCGCCACTCACCGGAATATCTGTCCTAAAGGTCAAGTGTGTGTACCCGAACTTCCAGAAGTACTCATTTCGATGTACAGTCCTATTCATTGAACATTCAGGTAACCTATTACACAGTAGATGTTCTCTTTCACGTTTTTAACTTCCGACTTACCTGTGTCAGCTTTTTGTGAATACCTTTTTAATAGTCTAAGCGTTGCTCCGAAATCGATTCGGAGGCAATCGGACTTTCTCCAGTCACGTCCGTTGATATCCATAGATTTCCGTCTCTTAAAAAGTCGTCGGTTTCCTAAGGATTTAACAGTATTCTGGTTTCGGTAATATTTAACAACAGAATATATATAATACGTGGGAAAATGAGCCGTGAATATATGTACAGCGTTAAGTGTTAATTGATTTATGCGAAAATAAGCCAGTTTGACAAAAAAGGTAGAATTACAGTGTACAGTATAACCTGCCTTAAGCAGCCATCAAAAAGAGGTATTATTATTTAATGTTTTAAGGGAGGTGGTAGCCTAATGCAGGTCAAAAGTAATGCCGAAAGCTCCTGTAGGAGATTCTGCATGATTTCGTTTGCCCTTCATTAAGCATCCAACTGCTATTTAAGACTGCTATGTTCAATAAATGAATGGCAGCCTAGGACACGTTCTACTGTAGATCTTAATCAAGTGATACATTTCTTTCTTAGAATCTGGTCTTTGTATGCTGTTACTGGGTTACATGTTAACCCTTCGCTTGCTAATCGCGTCAATATACCTACCTGTAAATAGTGAAGACCCAGATGAGACAGCTCCTGCAGGAGCTGTCTCATCAGGGTCTGCACTATTTACAAATTGATTGTGCAACCAGTGCACCCCACAGCAGAGATTGCACAGCGAAATACTTGTACACAGTGAAGATATATGGGCAAAGAAGGAGAAATGTATTTTAATATTGAGCAAGCGAATGGTTAATCGCACGAGGCATTGTTCAATTAACCCATTCCCTCATAGGCTATTTTCAGACCCAACATCTTTGAATATATCTACTGGAAAGGAGCATTTACTAGAAAAAAGGAAACTTTCAGAATTGTTTAGTTTTGAAACCAATGTGATAAACAGAGCCTTTGCACCTTAAGGAGTAAATGCTCTATTTGTCATAATGGTTTCAAAAAGTGACTTTCACAGAGGCATCAAAAGGCATCAATATGAGGGAATGGGTTAAAGGTTCAAACTGACAATGCATCACGCAATAACGTACCGAATACAGTAGAACCCCCCCCCTATACGACCACTTAATGAATAAACAAGGTTGTCTTTATAAGCAGGTGGTTGCTTAATGAAGGACAAAATAATGCTGAAAGCTCCTCTAGGAGCTTTCTGCATTACGTTTGTCCTGCATTAAGCTACCACCTGCCGCTACCACCCAGAATTATACTTCTTTTAGGTGGTCACATTAGAGAGGTTTTACAGTATGGCAAAACTGCTCTAAACCAGACTAAAATTAATATCAAAGCCTTAGTTCGAGACATGTGGTAGCTTAATCCAGCGTCAAAGTAATTCTATGACTTTCATCCTGCACTTAGTAGTCACCTGCTTCAAAACGTCTAAATTATCCAAAAGGTCTAAATTATTCTCACAAACATTCGGTTCAGAGAGGGGGTATTAATATATATAAACCGATATATAGTGATATTTGTCACTAGCATGTGATTACTGCGACATTAACACGTTATAATAGAGTGTTTATGGATCAAATAATCGCTTTTACATCACTTTGAATCAAGTAAATGTCACTTATAGGATAACATTGGTGGTACTATTTAAGACATGATACAGTAGGGCATGTCTTAAGCGACCGTATATCAATTGGACACTTAAAAATCAGGTGGTTGCTTAATACAGGGCAAAAGTAATACAGAAAGCTCCTATATTGCTTATGACCTGTTTTAAGCTACCATCTGCATTACAGACCCATAATTAGACCTCTTTTTGATAGTCGCTTTAGACAGGTTGTACTGTGTATCAAGGTAAAGTGGCGCAAATACTGTACAATCTTTGTTAACGTTCACTATTGTCATGACGAAAAGAAATATCGGCTACACAGTCTGAAATATTGCGAGTTCTACTTATTTCCGATTCGACAAATCTATTGAGAAACAATTGACCAGTTGTCAAGCAACTTAGATCTTGGGAAGATTTCGCGTCATCGGTGTCTGATCAGGGTCCAGTCTGTTTGCAAAATCCTAGTCAGGTCGGGCTTAATAGACTTAGTGTCATTCCTCCTCATGCTAAGCGCGACCCGACTCGCATTTTTCAAACAGCTTGGACCCAGATGAGACGCCGAGTAACTCGGCGTCTCATCAGGATCCAAACTGTTTGACGGGTTTTCAAACGTTTGTACGAATCAGAATTAAGTAAAACTGCAGCAGATCAGAGTTTATAGACATATATTGTAGCACAATAAGGGTTAATTAGCGATGGCAAAATCATCTTCTACTTAGGGTTTTCATTTATTCCATGATCATGTTACACACTAATTAATGTAAATGATTGGACATACTCTCTGGCCTAGCCGTGGGATTGCACAACTGAAAAAGAAAAAGACATCAATCACTATTTTAACATCTTGAACACTTTACCCCATGCATATGTATATATGAAATCATAAAATAATGAATATGCATATTAAGATTAATTGTTATATTAGCGCATGGACATATGACGTTTTGGTCATGGCAGAAACTGTAAAATCATGCCTTTGTTATATCGTAACCTAACAAGGTCAGTCTGATCTGGGTCTGTTCTGTTTGCAAGGCTTGGAAAGATGTATTTATAGAGTAAATGGTCAAACTTGTATTATCTAGGTCTGCACTATCTGAATAGGTTTCTCTGTCCGAATACTTAGGGTAATTAAGACAGATATTTGATATTCACCGTCTTACTCAATCTCATTTAATGCAGATTGCTTTGCGTCAGTGTCTAGTCTCGGTCGATAGTGTTCGCAAATCCCAAATGGCATACAGTTTTTCGCCCTCACAATACTAAACCATTACATCTCTTAATGAGTCTCAATGACAAAATCTATCTTAAATGTTCTCATATATCAGTAACCTCCATATCTTGAATTTCAAAAGGGTTTAATAACATGACTTAACTTATGCATAGTCTCTTCAAACTCCTACTTGATTGACACATTGAGCTATCTGCTTTGAAACGTATGGCAGACAATTTTGCAATCTTACAACCAAAACAAAAGACCCCACGACCTTCCTGCTATGTTGTGTTCACGTCTAAATGACAGGGATAATTGAATTGTTTTTTTTTCAGTAATGATATATGTACTGTTTAACTGTTATCAAAATATGGACAAATATATTGTCTTAAGGGGGTGTCACACTAGAGAGTATGGCACGAACTTATGCGAACGTATGAGGAAAAATGCTCATACGATCGCATACGCAGATTATACGCTAGGAGTAGGCTAGGCATACGTCGTACGTCGTATACGTTTCAGGTACGCTGCCATACGTCGGAGTACGTTCTCATACGCATCGAAATTAATTTTTGAACATGTTCAAAAACGTTCAGTGTATACGAGCATATGAATTATTCGTTACGCATACGTTCTTCATACGCTAAGCACGCGTTGAAAACGATAGAGTGTCGGTAAAGGTAGGTTACTTATAGGTCAAATACGTTTCGCATACGGTGGCATGAAGGTGGCCAGTAAAGCTATCATATGGATAGAGTATCAGTAACGTAATTGTAACGTGTGTCTGACGAATGACTAACGTATTTAACCTATTTCTGGCTATCCATACGCTACTCATGCGCTCACATGCGGTAATAATACGTGACTCATATGCTCGCATACGCTATTTATTCGCGGATATACGCTACACTGACGGTGACATAAATTGACACACGCTCGTATACGTTTCTCATGTCCTGCATATACGCCAGGTATACGGTACGCATACGCTATTCATGCATTTTTAATACGTTCATCGAAGATAGTGTTGAAAACATTCGGGTTCATACGCTCAGCAATTGTGCGTATGACCAGTTTTTCATACGCTATGCATACGTTCGTCCCATACGCTATAGTGTGACAGGGCCATTACCTAGTTTGGATTTTGGTATACTTTTAACTACTGTAACAGTAAAACCTCTCTATAACGGCCAATGTGAAAGTAAAATATAGGAGCGTTCTGTTTTACTTTCAAATTGCTTAAAGCAACCACCTGCCTTTAACACCAAATACTTAATGTAATTTAGTAGCTGTTATAGAGGGGTTTAACTGTACTTCTGATATAATCAAGCTTTTGAGAAATTATTGACGGGTGTCAAACAGCTTGGACCTTTGATTTATTTGGTGTCTCACTTTGAACAAAACTGTTTGCAAATACTAGTCAAGTCGCAGATATGGGTTAATTGTTGTGTTTGTGTAGGTCAAAACTAGTTATTGCTTATCAAAGCCCAACACGTCAGCATTGTCATGCGATTCATAATTGAAATTTTACGTATTATACATGTATTCGGTATTTAATCTTTAATTTCTTGCATTAAAATCGTATTGATCCTTATTCCGTTATCCGCGACCTAAAACAGTTTGGATCCAGATGAGACGACGCCATTTTAGAAACTAAAGAAACAGGTCTTTCAAATTCCACTAGCAATCAAAGCAGACCCTGATTAGACGGCTTCTACAGGCTCTTCTCTGTTTGCAATTGCGTGACAACGCGTGTATATGAAGGAAAATGTGAACCAGTTTGACTAATACGTTAGTAATACAATGTAAGTACTCTTTTTTTACATTCTGGAATACCACAACGCCTTCATTTGGATCACTGTTGATTAAGGAGTTTTGTGAAATTTTTAACATTGAAAAATCAAGAACTACACCATTTCATCCAGGTGGCAATGGAACCTGTGAGAGATTCAACAGAACTTTATTGGATATGCTTGGGACTGTGGATCCTCAGAAAAATCCTGACTGGAAAAATATATTGGACCTTTAGTTTATGCTTATAATAGCACATATCATGAGACTACCAACTATTCTCCATTTGAATTGATGTTTGGTAGAAAAGCTTCTTTGCCAGTTGATGCACTTTTTGAAAGAGTTGATAATAATGCAATTTCCTATGATGAGTATGATGAGTATGCGCGATATATGTTTTGTGGCGCTGTTCAATTAAAGAGTTCAAACTGACATTTTATCACACATGTATATTAACAATAACTATTTCCACGCTAGCGGCGAAATCGAGACTATATGTCTAAAACGTTTGGATCCAGGGTAACTCGGCGTCTCATCAGGTTCCATGCTCATAAAACTTTTTAGTTAAGTCTGAGTTCGTTCTCAAGTTTTTGACTTTGGCTCAAATCTGACCAATCAAAAGTTTGAGAACAAACTCAGACTCAACTAAAAAGCTTTATAAGCATGGACCCAGGACTACATTTTTAGAAGAGGTGAACGAATACTATGTTCGTTATAAATGCAGCAGACGACATTTTTTTGCAGACGACAATTACCTGGGGTACAAAGAGTTAAACCGTACTAAATCACTAAAACCTCTCTGAGCCGAATTTTCAAATTAGTAGCAATGTCGGTATTTGGGGTGGCAGTTTAATGCAGGGTGGAGGTAATGCTCTCAGAGTTTAATGTACCCTTATATCTCAAAAAGTTCTCATATTAACGTTCTGTATGAGCTTTAGTCTCCATTAGGAAACTAAATACCTAAAGGATCTACTATCTTCTTTTCTTCATTTTCAATTTAGAGGGTGTTTACTGCATATACATGTCGGGATACTTGTCACAAGCATGTGATTACTACGACACTCATTCGTTATAATAGAGGGGTATACGGATCAGATAATCAGTTTAAGACCACTTTACATCAAGTATATGTCACTTATAGGATTCACTCTATGGTACTGTCAGAGGTGTTATACAGCGAAGACACGTTATAACGACATTCGATATTATGGAATGCTCATTTTGGTGATACGGATTTTGGAAACATATACAGTTGAACCCCTCTAATTTTAGTAGAACTGATTCGAGATCTGTTCGGCTAAACACAGTATTTGTTCAGTAAAGTGTCTCACGGGGTGAACAAATCAACTTCAACATAGGGCTTTGAAACTTATTCACAATGAAGCTGAAACTTTGCAATTTTCAAATATTCTTTGATTCAACCTGAAAGTCTCAGCAATTTTTTTTCAGAGCTTGAATACACATGGGGTATGGTAAAGTTACGGATACTACATGAGGTATATAACAATAAAAACACATATCAAATAGATTGTACTTTTTAAACATTTCTGCTTAAACATTTAAAACAGAATGTAAACAAAGTTGTGAAACATCACTTTCACTGTACTAAACATATCACACGAATATGCAGAAAGGGGTTCCACTCTGATTGAAAACTATACAGAATGTTTGTGTTTAGTTTTATTTACCCTCAACTGAATACTAAATCTATACTGTTGTCTAATATAAGCAATAAGCAACCTGGATAAAGAACATTTTAACAATTTTACACGTGTTGTGTGTATGTGTTTAGGAAATAATGAAGAACTGGTTACGGACACTACACAATATCTTTGCCGTTGTCAGTCCTTTGAATTTACATGTTTGTTTTCTTTCATGAGTGTTTGTTTGACCTCAGACAGCTCCAGAATTAAAAATACCCTCTTTCATAAATGGCTTTATATGACTTCAGACCTTAAATGATATAAGTTATTTGCTTTTGGTATGCAATATTTTCTTCGGCCATATGTACTCTCCGACTTTACATTAAGGAGGATCATATCATGAAGAATAATTTTCAAAAGTTTAAAATTATAAGAGGAGTTTTATACAGAATCATTAATGAGAATGGTGAACCATTACAACAGTTAGTTATTCCAGAAATATACAGGGGACACATTTTGAGAGGTTTGCATAACGATATTGGACAAGGAGAGACAGGACTTTATCTTTACTCAGAGAAAGTTTTTTTGGCCTGGAATGGCTTCTGACTGTGAATCGTGGGTCAAGTAATGTGATAGATGTACGTATAAGAAGGAAAGACAAGAGTAATTCAAGACCACCTTTAGTTAATATTGTTACAACACAACCCTTGGATTTTATTTGACTCTTGAGCCAAATAGAGGAGTTGGAAATATTCTGGTAGTCACATACCATTTAACCAAACTGGCTTTAGCAATTCCAACAAAGAATCAAACGGCAAAAACTACAGCTGAAGCTTTGTATGAGCATTTTATTTAAGAAATAATAAATTCATACCAGTGTTTTATCGTGCAATCGTGGTTTAATTGCTACGCAACTCAACGACTACCCGTGTTCGATTGCACGATAAAACACTGGTATAAATTTATTATTTCGATTCTAACACTTCAATTCAACTATAATTTGCACCGCCACAACGGCACTACGTTTCTTGTCGTACGAATTTTCGAAGCCATATTACGTCACGTTAAGCAGTTACAGCGCGTGCGGTGTTTTATTGAGAATTCAAACATAGATACGTCCCTTCTTTGTTTATGTAGATGTGTGCGCGAGGTGTGTTAGAATTTACATTATGGAATACCACAACGCCTTCATTTGGATCAGGGAAGAAATTTTGAGTCACTGTTGATTAAGGAGTTTTGTGAAATTTTTAACATTGAAAAATCAAGAACTACACCATTTCATCCAGGTGGCAATGGAACCTGTGAGAGATTCAACAGAACTTTATTGGATATGCTTGGGACTGTGGATCCTCAGAAAAATCCTGACTGGAAAAATATATTGGACCTTTAGTTTATGCTTATAATAGCACATATCATGAGACTACCAACTATTCTCCATTTGAATTGATGTTTGGTAGAAAAGCTTCTTTGCCAGTTGATGCACTTTTTGAAAGAGTTGATAATAATGCAATTTCCTATGATGAGTATGTGCAACAACTTAGGGACAGACTATAATTTGCAACTGCAGCAGGATAAGTTTGAAGAAAATACATATACAGTTGCTGAACAACCAATTCCAGATATTCCTGTTTTTAAACTAATAGATACAGAAGACAAAGCGCGAACTTTACATCGCAATCATCTGCTACTTTTGAATAAAGGGGGAATTCATGAGGAAAGATAGGATAAGAAAGAAGGTACTAAACCTATTCCTAGACCGGTTAAAAGGAATTTAGTTAGAGATAATATATATAGAGGCTGCAAGTAAACATTTACTTGAGTCAAAACAGAAAGGTGACGTCACCGACAGTGAATCTGATAATGAATATGTCATTGTGACACATTCTAGTGGGGACATGGTGTTATGGTAGAGATGCCAGTTAGTGATGATCAAGTTAAAGTCGTCCCATAGACAGCATAACAGAATTAACTGCATCAACTGATGGGATAGTATCAGAAGATAACTTGATTGTAGAGGATTCTCAGGATATAGTTATGCCTGGACCTTCATCACTTGTAGTTGATAGTTTACTTACCTCTGCAGATCATGTTGAACATGAATAGATAAGACCATCTCAGAAACCACCCCCAAGAAGATCAACAAGACCTCGAAAGCCACCGTCTTACTTAGACTGTTCCATTGTTCTGCTATGCAGGCTATGCCAGATACCAGGAGTGAGACTCTTGATGTTTTATTGCTTTCAGTTGTTTGTTTTTTCTGGAAAAAACAGCTCTTTGATAGAGTTTATTGCAAGCAATTTGAGTTGGTTGCATAGAATGTAGTTATGACTGTTTAAAACAGTTAATGGCACTGGTATATTATAGCATAGAGAATGATGGTAAATCATTCTGTCGGCAAGAGGAGAATGTAGCAGACAGCATTATTTGTCATTCTGACCTTTCATGACATTGTATTTTAGATTGACATATTTGTTTTATTTATAGCTTGTTGAACTGATGTGTCTGGTATATATTTAGCAATATTGTGGACTTGGTCATGTGATGTTGGTTGTCTGGTTGTTGATTGGATGTTCGTGGTGATCATTCGGATTGTTCCGTATTTTTGCGGCAGTTTTGGTTCTCACTGTGGTCACTCTGCAGTTTGGTTTCAACGAAGAAACATATTACATTGTAATTATCATTGGCTATTGTGATAGACCTTGAAGGGTGTTGTCGTTGGTTTGGCGTGAACTATGTAAGTTAGCAATGTATTTCAAATGACTTTGTTTGCGAATGTTGTAATGCCGTTGTGTTTTAATGTCGTTTCATTTCGGTCTCGTGTCGGTTCGACCTTTCAGTACGCGTTTGGCATGACATTATGCTTTAGACAGAAAACGGACGGAAATTAACCTATTACAGCAATGCTTTGCATGGTTTTATTTGGTACATGGTTCTATTATTACAGCTAACCAATGTTCATTGCACAACGCACATAGGACAGGGCTAGAGAGAGGGGGGATTTGGGTGTACAGAGGATACTGGGCAGGTCCACAACATCGTAAGAAATAGTATTCAGTGTATTGTTGGATATAATTATTAGCTGAGAATGTCAAGTCACATGAGCAAGACAATTCCATATTATGTATTTTATATCTGTAGTAATTTATTACCAATACTTCTGTCAATAGCACTTCTTGTAATTGTTATGTTATAATATTGTAAGGTTGGATAATAGTCATATAACTATTTGCTTATATGATAATGTGCTATGGTTTATGTTATATGATAATGTGCTATGTTATTGACATGATTTAGTGGTAATTCTGGGTATGTTATATTTCAGCTCAGAGATATAGAGATCTAAAGACCTAGAGATAGCTATAGAGAATAAAGGATGGAAACGTAGATTTGACTCCTTCGTTCATGGTGCAGCCAAGTGCTCTACTCCAATATATAGAAATATATAGATATATCCCCAGGCTGTATCATACACATTCTAGAATTTAGACCCACTGTGTCCCCATGCTTCTATTGATTTGGTGTCTTATGTGTGTTATTATTTGTCGTGGACTTATTTTCTGTTCTTCTTGACTGAAATAGCGGCCTTGGCTCTAGGTTAAATGTTCTGTTCGTCTTGACTTTAGTAGTGGCTTTGGCTCTAGGTTAATGTTCTATTCTTCTTTGCCTAAGTAGTGGCTTTGGCGAAGTGACTGTGTCCGTGGGTTAGCACTTGCTCTTTCCTTTTGTTATTTGAATGTTTGTACAGACTTCTTAGGATTCTAATTAAGCGGCTTCCTGCAGAACTCTTTTAGACTGACTTAAGACATCACGTCTTGTCTATCTCCATCTCCTTCCCTCACCATGCAGCTCTAGTCTGTTTTGATAAATAGCAGGCACCTTAATATCTTCTTAATGTGTTCTTTCTGTATTTCTACAATAAGAATTCCAGTATTACTCCTTTCAGTCAGTTTTTGTACAACAGCAGCTGTTTGCTTAGTATATCTGTGTCAGTGTCTCCTTCTCCAGGTATGTGCTTAAAATTCAGCTGTTCTCCCTTTCCATTCTTGCCTTTTCAGTTCCAGAAGAATGAAAATAATGTTCTCTGGTAATATGAAAACAGGCACACATTCTGAACTATGAACATCTATGTCAAACAGAAGAACTATTACCTTCAATATATGGACAATGATTTTGCCCGATATGATTATTTAAACATTGTAGTACGTGGTGGCTATGGTAATATATACATTCTGAAGGGAGGTGATCCCCCGAGAGCAAAAAATGCAACACAAAAAGAGAAAATTGCAGACTCGGTTTTATTGGGTCTGTTCATGAACAGTAATTGAAAGTGCAACACTGCTCACGCCCCCTAGCACCGGCTTAAGCGGTATTCAATTTTCAGAACAAGAAGTACTGAAACTCATGATCTCGAAGGATCAGAAGGTATAACAAAACTGAGAATGAAGTACGGGGCGACGTTTTACGGCCGCCACACAAGCACTTAACACCTGCTGTTGTGAAGATTATAAATTCTGAAGGGAGGTGATCCCCCGAGAGCAAAAAACGCAACACAAAAAGAGAAAATTGCAGACTCGGTTTTATTGAGTCTGTTCATGAACAGTAATTGAAAGTGCAACACTGCTCACGCCCCCTAGCACCGGCTTAAGCGGTATTCAATTTTCAGAACAAGAAGTACTGAAACTCATGATCTCGAAGATCAGAAGGTATAACAACACTGAGAATGAAGTACGGGGCGACGTTTTACGGCCGCCACACAAGCACTTAACACCTGCTGTTGTGAAGATTATAAATTCTGAAGGGAGGTGATCCCCCGAGAGCAAAAATGCAACACAAAAAGAGAAAATTGCAGACTCGGTTTTATTGAGTCTGTTCATGAACAGTAATTGAAAGTGCAACACCGCTCACACCCCCTAGCACCGGCTTAAGCGGTATTCAATTTTCAGAACAAGAAGTACTGAAACTCATGATCTCGAAGGATCAGAAGGTATAACAACACTGAACATGAAGTACGGGGCGACGTTTTACGGCCGCCACACAAGCACGTAACACCTGCTGTTGTGAAGATTATAAATTCTGAAAGGAGGTGAAAGGTTAAAGAAACTGAAATAGCTGGGTAAAGTTATGCTTAAGTTGTACATTGTTGTTCAGTCTGATTTCAGAGTGTGTACAATCATGTTTTATTCTAATTTTGTATACAAAAATGAGCATTACACACAGTGAAGACACTAAAGATATGAGTTCATGGTTACGGACACTACGGGGTTTTCTATGTGAAACTGTGTAAGTTAACCCACTTACACCAAAAGATGTAAACTGTTTGAGCAAAATTATTGGTAATTCTGAAAAATGTAATTCCAAACATCTCTTTTTAAGTAATTATCATTGTCAGATTGTGAAATTGTCAATGTTTTTCAAGCATATAATATGCAGTATATACAAAATCATGATAATTTTGGCAAGAAGATGATTGCATGATTATTGGTTGTGAAATTGGCAATACTTTAACAATAAGCTTCAGTAAGGTATCAAATTTTAGCTAAGAAAATTCTCTTTCAGACAAAATTGATTACATGTTAATAAGTATCAATATAAGTATTGTATATCGTCTTTTAAATAGCATTTGTTTTGTAAGTGAGACAGCATAACGCACAAAAATGGCTATTTGAGGGGCACTTAAACATGTATAACTCCTAAATGCTTCATGCTATCCATATGAAATTTTGGGGCCAGCATTAGAGGTTGATGTGGCATACCGGTATATAGAGTGTCAATTTAAACTTTAAGTGCTATAGTTTGTCCCAAAGTGATATATAACATCATAGAAATAAAACCTGAATACCGTGTTTTAGCCGTTTAGACAAGTGGCCTCTTAGTGCAAGATAAAAGTCATCTGGGAGCTTTCTGTATAACTTTCACCCTGCATTATGCTGCAAGATCGGTACTGGTGCTACTTTGAACGTCCAATTTAGAAGGATGTTACTGTACAATTTAACTTTCATTACTATAACATTTCCAATACGACACTTTCTATTTGAACAAATGTGTTCATATAACGGGAGCTGAATGTATATCAAGGACATGCAGCGTAGCTATAGAACTATCATTTTTATTGTCAAGAGGAAACACGTGTTTGCTAAAAAGCTTATCACTGTTTCGCTTCCCTCCAATCGGATCAAGCTTTTGAGAAACTGTTGACCAGTTGCCAGACAGCTTGGATCTTAATTAGGTTACTTGGAGTCTACTCTGGTTCCAAGCGTTTTGCAAATGCTACTCATGCCGAGCTTAGTAGCATTATTATTAACCTTAAAGCTGCGGAAACTGAGTATATATCAAGAACGTTGAAATTGATGTAGACCCATAACAATGGACTTCTGAGCACTGTTTGTCAAAAAAACTTGTTCATTGATATATTGTTATACAATGCTTTACGAGCGCATTTAACCCTTTACTTCATAAATACGCATTTCTACGCATTTGAAAACAGCGTAGACCCGGATCAGAGGGCTCCTACAGGAGCCGTCTGATCAGGATCTGTTCTGTTTGCTTGAAATATAACACATATGATTTTACAGTTTCTGCCATGACCAAAACGTCCCGTGTCCATGTGCTGTGTAACAATTAACCCTTCTCTTGCTGAATTTTAAAATACATTTCTCCTTTACCCATGCCCTGTTGTATAATTACACATATCTTCACTGTGTACAAGTATTTCGCTGTGCAATCACTGCTGTGGAGTGCACTGGTTGCACAATTAACTTGTAAATAGTGCAGACCCTGATGAGATAGCTCCTGCAGGAGCTGTCTCATCTGGGTCTTCACTATTTACAGGTAGGTATATTGACGTGAATAGCAAGCGAAGGGCTAAGTTAATTGATATCCATTATGTCATATTTCTTTCATGTATTCATGAAGTAAAGGCTTCAATGATATTTATAAAGGGAGGAACAATTTTAATCATTTATTAGACTTACGTTTTTCATGAACGAAACTGTTACCCTAATCACCCTATGCATTTGGAAACTCGGTCAGTCCTAGCCATTGGTTTGTAATGCTGAATACAAATGTACCATTTTAATAACTTTGAATTAGTCCGTCATAGTAGCAAAATGGTGTACACCCTAAAGAAGCTGTTCCATATGGGCCTGCACTATTTGCGTAATTTTGTCTGTCCGAATACATAGGGTGACAAGATCTAATCGTAGCGAAATCCTTTACAGAATGTCCCCCAAACGAAACAGACAGAAGGTATTGATCAGCAAAATATTTATATTCAATCAACCACAAGCCATCAACGGCGATCCATGGGAGCCAGCACTTTTAAAACACCTGCCATTAATATCAGGGTACCCATATACCCCTGGTTACACATGTTCAGCAAAACACGAATACTATCTAAATAGTGACCAATCAGAGGTCACCACTCTGTTACCATGGCAATCAAGTGTTTCAAAACATCTTTGATTCAGTTCGGAGTACCCAAACACCCCTGCATACCCATTTACAACAAAATCAAACAATATCTAAATTTCGACTAATAAGAGCACACCTTACGGTTGCAATGGCAACACATACTTTCTAAACACCTACCAATCAAGTGAGAGTACCGAAATATCCTGACAATTGTTTTTAACAAAATCGAGCAATATCTAAATAGTGACCAACCAGAGGTCACCACTCTGTTACCATGGCAATCAGACTTTCAAAACAGCTTTGATTAAGTTCGGAGTACCCGAATATCCCAGAATTCCAATTTACAACAAAATCGAACAATTTCGACTAGTCAGAGCACATACAAAATACTTTCTTAACACATACCGATCAAATCGGAGTATGGTTTTTGCAGTCATATAAGAACATATAAGACGGTACTATATCCCACACATACCATTTTGTTCGGCATTTCAATCTCGGTCCCTCCCGGAAATTTCAGAGATGCTTTGCAGTGTCTTCCACCCGCACCTCCTCTCCATCCATGGGTTAAAATGGCTACCTGTGATGGTCACTAGCCGGTACTGCGGCTGCATGATTGCGCAATATGTAAGCAGTGCACAATATTGTAGGCAAATGACTCAATGACCAGAGGAGTAAATGTAAAGTCAGCCGAGTCCATTTTTTAGGGAGATCAGCATGCCGCATGTTCTCGGACCATTTTTTAAAACAGACGAGTTTAGTATATAAGATAAAAATGAAGGCGGAATTGTTGTCAGCAGTTTAGCGCCGTGGGTAAAGTCTAGGTACGCAGAAGATATTGCGAGAGTAGTTTTTTATTGAGCGTGGTATCGAATCCCGGGTCGACCTTAAACTTTTTTGTTAATTTTGAATGAATAGTAGAATATTATTTTATGTCATATTGTATAATTGTAATGGCCATTTATGCACATGTTCGTCAATGTTAGGGAAGGGTGCCTTTGTTTGAGTTCGAGTCCTATATTAGCCATATTTTCAATGATAAATCGATGCTAAAATACGAATATGAATATAAGTTTTAGCAAATGTCTTGTACAAGTGGCTTCTTAATGCACAACACAACTAATGCTCTTAAGGCGGGGGGGGGGGGGTGCTTCCTTAATGTTTTTAGCAAAAAAATGTTTTAGGTTGATGCGAGACTCGAACCTGCGCCTAATAAAATGTTCGCGGATCATATACTTCTTTATGGCCCTACGACTTATCTGCTACGCTATATTTCCGATAACTAATGCGCTTATTGTTTATACCTAAAACTAAACATTTTCTTTTATAAATGGCACGTGGATATCCGAAATGCTGATCTCCCTTAAAAATGGACTCGGCGAACCCGTGACCCGTCAGACCTAGTTATTTGACTATAGCACCTATCGATCATTTCAGAGCACCGAAATATCCTGGCGTAAAAAGTTTTCAATCAGATCCATTCACACCGTTACCATGACAAACTCTTTTAAAACAGATTCGATTGGATTTCGACCAATTATAGTTCAACATTGGTTGCCACGGCAACCATAACTTTTGAAACGCCTAAGTATGTATAAAAAAAATGCCATTTTAAAAAATCGGCAATATCTGAATTTCATCAAATAATGTCTAAATTTCTACTTATTAGAGCACAACATACCATGGCAACACATACACACACCTACCAATTAAGTCGAAGAATCTCAATATCTTGACATAACATTTTTATGGTTGCCATGAAAACCATAATTTTCGACCAATCATTGTCCAACATTTGGTAACCAACCAAATCGGAGTACTGAAATATCAACAAAATCGAACAATATCTATATTTTGTCGAACAATGTCTAAATTGCAACCAATCAGAGCCCACCGTTACTAAAAACATGATGCACATCTCCACAAAACCAGCAATGTTTATGTGATGTTTCATCAGGATCGGACTAATATATTGGACACGTTCTCGGTGGAAAGACAAGAAGAAAAATAAAAAAAAAATCGGAAGAAAGAAGAATAAGAAAGAAATATTAATTGTGTTTGGATGCAAAAACAGAGGTCTCCCAAACGACCCCATATAAGAATTCAGGGTTTTCGCTGTTTCCATGTGAACTGCCACAATTTTGATAGTTCCTCGACGAGAAATGATTTAACACATGCCAAGTAAGTTTCAGCTCAGAGCACGTTTTAATTTTGCGCTATTTTCGCAGTTTACATAACAACGGCGGATATGTTTGAAAATTCCACGTCATGAAATCAGTTCTACACATCCAAAACAACATTTCCTCTGAGCGCTTTAGATTTGTTTCACCCTTTTCGTCCTCGGTTCCCAATGGGAACCACGGATATTTTTAAGACCTGGGTGACACCTATTTAGATGGGAATCTACCTTCCCTGTGAAGGTTGGTAACGCTTGAATAATTAGTCTGAGACTTTAGTGCGAGATAAATAATAACACTATTGAGGCATACTTGGGTAGTAGCAAATGGTATAAACCCTGATCTTGAAGGATCACTTTAATTTGGGTCTGCACTATTTGTATACGTTTGTCTGTCCAAATAATTAAGGTAATTAGGACAGATACTGGATATGTATTGTCTTACTCAACATCATTTGATACAGATTGCTTTGCGTCATTGTCTAGTCTCGGTCTATAGTGTTCGCAAATCCCAAATGACATACAGTTTTTCGCCCCCACAATACTAACTGACCCTAATCAAAGGATCCCTTGGAGCCCTTTCATTTAGGTCTTCATTGTTTTCAATGTACTATATATTCGGTTCACGCACATTCACCAATTCCCTCATATTGACGACTTTTGACGACTCTGTAGAAGTCACTTTGTGACACGATTGTGGTAAATAGAGCATTTGCTCCTATAGGAGCAAATGCTCCATTTATCACAATGGTTTCAAACTACAAAATTCTAAAGATTTCGGTAGATTTATTCAAAGAGGTTTGATCTAGAAATAGCCTATGATGTAATGGGTTAAGGGTTAATGAACCAGCTAGGAAAACCTATCGTTTCTTTATCTTAAATGATCTCATAAATCAGTTACCTCTATAACTTAAACTTGATGTAATAATGTGACTGAAATTTAGCAAAAGCTCATCAAACTCTTACTTGATTGATAGATTGGACCACCTGCGTCGAAACGTATATATGTAGCAGACACTCTTGCATGTCTGCTATGCTTTACCAAAACGTCTAACTGGCGCGGGGATAATTGAAAAGTGTTTGTTAGTAATAATATATGTTAACGAATAACGTTTTACAACTTATAAATCGCTGTGAAAAAAATATATTTTCTCCTCATATTTGGATCCAGCACAATTAAAACTTCTAATACAATCAAGCTTTTTAAGAAACTATTGACTGGGAGTCAAACAGCTGGGACTCTAGTAATTCTGCGTCTCATCAGGATTCAATCCGTTTGTAAATGCGAGACAAGTGGCGACAGTGAGATAAGGGTTAATTATTGTGTTTACCAAGTACAAAACTAGATATTACTTATTTAAACTCACAACGCAACTATTTCAGGCAATTCCTAATGGAAATTGTACCGTTAGTTTCGTGAAATATAGACAGTTAAAGAGAACGGGTAAAATTGCTTTTGGTAATCAACTACATTTTATGACAGCATATTAAAAAGTAATACTTTGGACAATATTTGTGGGTAATTTGAGATATTAATTAGAAATGAAGGAGCAATGTTTTTAAGCTGTAGCTTGCCGAGGGCGGATCCAACTGTTTTGATCCGGGTGAGATACGAATTAACTCTATAAAACTATGTTCACTCTATTTGCATGTTTGTTATATACAGTAAAACCCTCTAAACTGACGGTTCAATTTAGTATAAATATCTTTCTTGGAGACAGGTAGCAGCTTAATGCAGGGTGAAAATCATACACTAGGAGCTTTCTGCATGAATTTCTCCCTGGATTAAGTAGTCCCCTTTCTCTCTACTAGACTTCCAGTTTAGAGGGGTTTTACTGTAGTTGAATAGCCCTTGTATACTGGAACTTGAATGTGTGGTACATTCTGAGCGGTTGTTTTGCTCAGCAAGTTAATGGTCAACCCTTCTCTTGCTGAATTTTAAAATACATTTCTCAGGAGCGGTCTCATCTGGGTCTTCACTATTTACAGGTAGGTATATTGACGTGAATAGCAAGCGACGGGCTTATGGTTAATTGACTCCAAGAAGTATAGTTGAAGTTACATATTATGAAGAAAATTGCAGCAAATACTTCAAAATGTTTACCCAACTTGCAAGAAATGCATTGAATTTGTATCGGTTCTTTGGTTATTGATAAAATTATTGAGTTGTGATTATTTATTCCCATGCATCGCAGGAGGTATATATTGTGTCAGTACGTATGTCCACCAGCCAATACATCGGTATATGTATTGTTCATCAAGGTAATTTCATACCCCTGACTGATTTGGTTGCATATTTTGCAAACTTTCACAAATATACAAACTTGAGAATGAATTCATGCTCTATGGTGACACCACTTAACCACTTGATTATCATGAACGTTTCGTGTTAATATCTTACATAAATACTTATCACGAAAACTTTCGCCTTTTTATGTGCTCTGACTAATCGAACAATAGAACCTGGAAACGATAATCAGATAAATATCTTAACAGAAATTTTGTCACGATACTGCTTTAGCTGCCACCGCTTAATACATTTATATTACTTAGTTATTTATCACGAAAACAGATGAATATTAATTAGATACAAAAGTGTCATGTTAAAAATAGAAAATTGTAATCGGATGACTGCGCCCGTGGCCCATAAGTTTGTGCAAGGGCATAGAACATGATGTATATGTTTAATAAATGAAAAAATAGTAAAGTCAAGCAGGAAAAGTCAGACACAAGACACAATAATCACCAAACATCGATAGAAGTACGTACGCACGCACGCAAGCACGCACACACACAGAGGAGATGAAGAATTTAAACATGAACAAACGCACAAGTACAACGACACAAGACGAACATAAAAGTAAGGTCGACAAAGAGAGTTCCGCCTTGGAACGGTCAGTGGCAAAACCACCACTGGGGGGAGTTAAACCGGTTTACGGATGTCCAAACCTCACACTAATCCTCAAACTAATCTAAAAGTCACCCTAGCTTAACAAACGGTGTAAATAATCGTATCCCTGCCGGACTTCCCCACAGCATAAAAGACGGTAAAAACAGGACAAAATGTAAAACATAACAAAACAACAACTGTGAAAGTCCGTCAAATATGTACTCAATGAACATGCTGAAGTCAGAGCAACTGCACGGAAGCCGTTAAGGGCACGACAGAGAAAAGGCAACACATGAGTCTGGTAAGCTCATCCCGTTCTTGAGTTTAAGAGTATACCATCATATGGTATTACCCACGACCTGTCATTACCGACTGTAAAGGGGTCATTAAGTTTACAAGAAAGTTTTCGATAACCGAGAACAAGTTCGCGTTATTTATATTATCTGGTGGCAGTATATGGCACTAACAGGCCATTTTGACGCGATAAGATAAGTATTAGGTTTTCATGAACAGATTTCACATTCCACATATTGGATAATTATGAGAGATGTTAACTGGAACTTTTCACGAATGCTAATTGGTCAGCGGTGTCAAACATTTGGCACCATAATGCTCCGACCGTGTTCCTTTGAAATATATTGTTTGTACAACTCCTGTAAAAGTTTTGATCGGATGTCAACGTTCACAGATGAATCATTTTGACAAACAAATGTGAATGAAAAAGATGAGTTTTGGTACGTTATATAAAAGTACGACATTCTGATAAAACTTTCTTTATACGCTTATTATCCTGACAAAATTGATGTGTTCTGTTTCTCAGTAACTGCTAGTGACGTGTCGAACAGCTTGAGACACCGAGCAAATCGGTCTGCCCGATTATCAAAGCTGTTTGTGAATACCAGTCAAGTCGCCCTTAGCAATGATGTTAATGTTTTGATAATATCATTACACGCCCTGGTGTATCCTACTAAATATATATGGGCGTTATGTCTTTGAGGCGTTACATATTAATTAATCTTGGATTGTGTCTATGGAAAACCGTTAAATATTGTGCTTCATGACCCTACTGAAGATACATGGTAACATGTCTCGAGGCGTGACCTGTTAATTGCACTTGAATTGTGTATTTTACAAACCGTTAAATATGGTTCGTCGAAACTAAAGGCAGCAATCTGAAAATTGAAAAGTGCAGACTGTTTACTGAGTCTGTTCATGAGCAGTTATTAAAAGTGCAACACTACTCACGTCCCTAGTATGGACTTGAGCGATGTTTGGTGTTAAGGCACTGCTAATATGATGTCACTGTTGTAATACTTCTATGAAAGTCGTGTGCGTAGGTTTGAGTGTGTATTTCATTGTGCTTCAGGTGTTGACTTTTCCAAATTTCCCGCCTGACTTCTATTTTTGTGTCTATGACCAAACTGTTAAATAATATATGTCTTTATCCTTCGGAGATGCAACATATTAATTGTATTGAACTATTCAATACGGTGGTTCATTATCATGCTTACCGTTTCATAAGCAACGAAGAATATAAGTCCCAATTTTATTATTCCCGAAACAGGAAATGTTTCCATTTTTACTATCGATTGCAATTTCGGGCATGTCTCCAAGGTGTAATTTCGGCAGGGTAACGTGGCTGTCAGGGTGCGATGTAATTGATACCTCTATGTTTCACTGCGTCATTTCCTTTTCAGAACAGGAAACGAAGGTGTATTGCATGAGTGGGTGAACGTGTATTAAAAACATGTGACCACTTCCATCGAAACTACTATAAGAGCGGATGACTCACGCGATATAGTTTAGCGTCTAAAAGCAGAAAACCACTACGGAATGTAGAATGACTAAACATATCAGCGCCATTATCTTATGTCTTACCATACTCTTGAGTGCGTTATGGCGTCACATATTGTCATTTGTTTTCAATACCAATATATTTGACAATTCATCTGGATACAAACTGCTTTCAAGGGAATCTCCAGACTTTGCCATAGGTTCAGTTATGATAGAGAGGTAGTTAAGTGTGTATCTTACATGAATACTGTAATGTACATACTTAAAATTACAGGGTTTTAAGGTCACCACGTTCGCAAAAAATGGACTATTACTAGAAATGTTTACCCAGTTCAGATATCCGATAACCAAGCCTCTGGACTAGATTCATATTTACATTGGACTCCAGTATTGGAAGTACACGTAGACACGCAGTATGTAAAATATCTACATGCGGCGTGATACATGCATTCTAAAATACAGTTTCTACAAAATGTAAATGTATTATTTATGTTCATACTAGAGTTGCAATGCAAAGGTTTCTTAACTTGATCTTATCATCGACATTTTCCCCGCCAAAGTGAATATCAGCATAATCAAGTTTTCTCGGTCATTACTTCCTTTTTACAAGGAATAATATCCCAACAGATAAGGAATCGCTTATATAATGTATATATGAATCATGCAGACCCAATCCTGTTGTTTGTTTGAAACTATTTTGTTGTTAACGTATTTAATCATTTTGGTAAATAAGCAGACGCTCATTAGTAATACAATAAGTAGTGTCATTTATGGCCACAACCTGTCGTCAATGATCGGAAAACTGCTAGGTGATAGCACCACGTCCCGCAGTATGCTTAATAAACAACCATGGCTTCGTTCAGTATTTCACGTACTTCTGTGCCGCCCGTCAAGCTGGTCACATCTTTTTAATAGTACCTACTTGTATTATGGGTATAAACAGTGGAGCTTCGAAGTAGTGTTGGTTTCATAAGCCTCAGAGAACAGAAGTATCACTGAAGCAGCAATAAAGCAACTTGTAGGAAAGGCTAGCGTTATTGAGGCATAAGCTGGCCACAAAGAAGCTTCATCGAGGGTAGTTCTAGTAAACATCAGTTAGGCTTTAAGGTGACAGACCTCCGTATCTGTGTATATTTGGTTCAAGTAGTGATTATAGCTGTTACTTCATACCACTTCACTATTATAGAACTCTAGTTGCCATGGCAACCAAAAGACAAATCTATAAATCTCTTCTCCAAATCAAAACCGATGGTCAGCTTTAAAAATAATTTGATGGGAGTAATCATTAGATGACTATCTACGAAATTAAAACCATCTAAAAAACATGGCTGCTCGGGGCATACCTGTTTTCCTTATAGATATAGCAAACATCGCAAAATCTCCTCTTCTCCAATACCAATGGTCTGATTTCAGAATAATTTGATGGGAATAAGCATTAGGTAACCCCTACCAAAACAGCTGAAACAGTGACAATATCTAAAATAAGAGGATCATGATGACCCTGATATCGCTCACCGGACAATTAGAGGGGAAGATTTTCAAATGTCTCACTAAATGTTTCTATAGAAATTGGTCACACCTGGGGCGGGCCGATTTTGACCCCCTTGGGCATAATTTATATAACTTGTGTAGAGGACCTGAAAATGATGCTATATGCCAAATGTGAAAGCTGAGAACCTTCCATTTTCAGAGAAGATTTTCAAAGTTTTCACTATATGTTTCTATTGAAAACTGGCCACCCCTGGGACGGGCCTAATTTTAACCCCAGGGGCATAATTTATGTAACTTTTTTAGACGACCTGAACATGATGCTATATGAAAGCTGAGAACCTTCCAGTTTCAGAGGAGAAGATTTTCAAAGATTTTCAAAGATTTACTATATGTTTCTATAGAAAACAAGGCACCCCTGGGTGGGGCCAATTTTGACCCCAGGGGCATAATTTGTATATCCTTTGTAGAGGACCTATAGATGATGTTATGTACCAAATATGAAAGCTGAGAAACCTGTAGATTCAGAAGAGAAGATTTTTAAAGGTTCAAATTGTTGACTAGCGACAACGGACAACGCACGCCGACAGACGACGGACATCGGCCGATCACATTGAAACTTGATTAAATGTTTATAAATGTTGGCCGAAATCAGTTGTCCGAAAATTGCGTTATCCAGAATCCCGTGCGCTTGTTTCCTTTGTAGAGAGTATTCTGCGCAATAAGCTGCGCAGAAATTACTACCGAAATCGTCTTTAATTTCGGCTCCCAAAGAAGGAGGAATCTTACATCCTTATAGATGATGCTATTATTATACTCAGTTATTTATATTTATGGGACATAAAGTGTGTGTGTGTAGCGTAGAGGGTACTAGTAAGTGGCAAATTATGATGATTTTCCAGTCCATTTTCTGTGATTTGTCTTATTTTACAGTCAATAGTTTGTTTTAGCATGCATTTGCATTTTTTTAACCATTGAATAAACGATTCTAAAATGATAATATCTCACGTTTTATCATATGTGCATTGGATATTGACCCGGTTCGCCATCTAATATCTACTAGCCTCTAGTACTTTATGTAAGAAAGCTTTGGGTACATTTTCCTAAATTTAAACATTTTGAAATCCAAATATTTCAGATCCATAAGTAAGGACTGGGACGACAATCTGTATGGTAATAATAAAATCAGGACAAGGTCAACAGAGAGGTCAAAATGAGTCATTGCTGTGAATAATAGGAGTTGTTGCCATGTATAAAGTAACAGTTAGCATTATTTCATGTTCCCAATACAATAGCTAGTTTTTATTAAGATAACTACATTTCTACTCTAGATGATTATCAAGTAAGTAGTTAGCCCTCGTGGAATAGCTGCAGAGTTGTCTGAAAACATTTATGGTATCATCGACGTACAATAAAGTCAAAGATATAGGCCAGACAGGTGGATTGGCTCCATTTTGTTACTGTATAAATGTAGTTAATATTTGCTTCATGATGATTCTGTAAATCATTCAGGAAAACAGAAATTAATAATTCAATTTGTCTCACTCCTATATCCGAACTAAAGATATCGGACAATGCCCTGGTACATTTTACGAATTAGAGTAAATAATTTCTCACCTGTTATACTTAGGGGTGTTGCCACAATCCGAGTCTCCAGACTTTGTCAAATGCTTGACTAAAGTCGATTAAAGCACGAAGAGTTTTTGTTTTGTTTTCTTATGTATATCAATGAGTGAGTTTAAAGTTAAAATATTCTAAAATACACATTGTCGTACTTATACGGTTCTTTGGCATCCCCTATATGATAATAAATAGGAATAATATAACGTTCTAGCCAGCTGCCGGGAATATATCTTGTATCAATCCAGCATTAAACAAGTCAGCGTAAAAATTTATTAGCATGTCGCTTTGTTTAATATTGTATCAGTTGGACTGGCAGTATTTCCATTATTTAACAGGTCAATACATTTAGATATTTCTGAAACTGTGATTTTGCTGTCAAGTATTTCGTTATTAGTGACTACTCAGTCATACATGGCGAATAATGACAATATGACAATTATACCCAAACACGCAGGCATGTCAGACATCTGAACAGGGTATTCAAATCATGTTAAGATGACTACAATATAACCCCTCTAATGTAGCGCCACCACTTACGGAATAAACATACCTGTCTTTATAAACAGGTGTTTGCTTAATGCAGGACGAAAGTTATGCAGAAAGCTCCTATATGAGCTTTCTGCATAACTTTCATCCTCCATTAAGCTACCACCGACCTCTGCCACTGTGAAATATGCCGCTTTTTTGCTGATCACATCAAAGGGTGGTAGTAGTATTATACTACTGTACTGTATTATACTACTGTATATGTTTGTTTGTGTTGATTAACGTCCGTTTCTGCTCACTATTGGCTAATTGGACACCTCAGAGAGAGGGGAGTGATAGCGATACCTACTCTTATTATCGAATAACTGAGTTTCTCTGGTTCTTTGAGATGCCCAGTGTAAAGCACTGATACATCGGACCTCGGTTTATGGTCTCATCCGAAGGTCATATGTTGATGACTGAGGACCAGTGTCTACACTAATCAGTTGAAATATTATTAAACCTTTACTCCATATATACGCCTTTCTACATCTTTGCAAACAGAGTAGACCCTGATCAGACTGCATTCATAGGAGCCATCTGATCGGGGTTTGATCTGTTTCCTTATGGAATTATATAGCTTTGATTCTACAGTTGTTATAATTGCCAAAACATTTCCTTGTTTACCTGCAACTATAAATATAATTAGCTAACTGATAGTCATACAAACATCATCTCTGACACGAATAGTCATGCAGTAAAGGGTAAACTTGTATAAGATCTAAAGATCAGTTAATAAATTGGTATGAATTTATTAACTGAGTGGCTGAGTCAAAATGTCAGGTCGCATTAGCATAGCAAGCCTTAAGGATTAAAACGATGACTTGTTTGAATCTTAAATGTAATGTGGAACTTTTTGTATGGAATGGTAAAGTTTTATAGGACAAACGTTGACCTTTTCGCTGTGTTTGCTATCTTTGACTTCATACTTGTATACATACATGTGTATTTCTATGAATTACTGATTCGAAATGGTGTATTTTTGTTTGTGATGTTGTAATAACTTCAAAGTTTTATTTAAAAGAAAGCAACAAACAAAGGTATTTTGTAAATTACCTTTGCCGTTATAATCTATAGTTATTGGACACCCAAATTCGTAGAGAATTTGAGGGTCAAACATGAGAGACCTTTAAACTGAAATGAACATGAAGTAAGGCATCCATACTAAAACCTTTCTGTGAATCATTCAGTTACACTGTTTTACAATTTGCCAAAGCTGTTACTTTACAGAGTATTTTGTGCATCGTTGTCATTGGCGAAATTGCTATTACCTATGGAAAGAGTATGGATAAAATTACTGTGCCTCTTCTGGATCTAAACTGCTTGTTTTTTGTGATTAAGTTATAGATGAAAATAGTCGGCAGCATGTGTAGGTGATACCACAATAGAACATCTGTATGGCGTCCGTTTATAAAGAATAATCACAAATGTCTTATAAAAGCAGGTGGTTGCTTAATGGAGGACGAAAATAATCAAGAAAGTCCATGCAGTAGCTTTCTGCATAACTTTAGCGATGTATTTAACTACCACTTGCCTTTATGATCAATTAGTACACATCAATTGTCTCGTGGATTTAGACGGACTTCACTGCAAGTGTCAAAACCAAAAGTGTCCATGTGCCTGGTATCGGTCATCATCTGCTAGGCTGCTACAGACCGTCACTTATACTCTTAAGAATAGAGGACCGTGTCAATTTCGATGAGCCATGTGTGCTGTCTGGCCATTTACTTACCACACAAGTGAATGTGTACAAAGGAAATTAAATCTAATATTTGCTATAAAACAGACTGGGAAGGGTGTGAGGGGTCGAGTCTTTGTAGTAATAAAAACTACTACTACTACTTATACTACTGCTACTACTACTACTACTACTACTACTACTACTACTACTACTACTACCACTACTACTTTTACTAATACTAATACTTCAATTATTATTTATTATTATTATTATTATTACTACTACTACTATTACTTCTACTACTACCAACTACTACTACTACTACCTACTACTACTACTATCAACTACTACTACTACTTCAACCTCTATAATGACGATGATGATTGCGATAATTATTTTGATGAATGATGCTGATGATAATATTAATAATAATAAAAAAAATAATTAATTAATTACAATACTAATAAGTATAATAAATAATCATTATCATCATTTGTCAGCATTATCAACATTATCATCATCATGCGCATCATCCTCAACATCATCATTATGATGATGATCATCATCATACTTGCTGACGATATCCTGTGTTCAGTACCCCAAAAGCACCAGCCATTATTATTACATCCTCTAGAGTTGCAGACAAATTGACGATAAGTCCATCTTAATTGAATTATTTGGAGCTTTCTGCCAGACGTAAATAGAATGAGTTATCATTAAAGAAGATAATCCTGTCACAAAGCATAGCTCTGAATGAATTGTCTGTTCATCGACTGGCCAATGTGCCAGTTTCTCTAGATTTAATGTACACATACATGCAGTAGCTGATGTGGTCATTTACAAGTGTGGCCACTTTTCCATTGACCATTCTTTGTGTACAAAAGCTAAATGTTAACATTTGTTGATACATTGAAGTCTCGCTAATGCGACCACACATGGGTTTTTTTTAAAAACAAGTTGCTGTTTAATGCATGAGAACAACAGTAATGCAATAAGCTCTTATTGGAGCAATTTATATTAAAATATGAGTCTTTAAAACTAGGATGCTGCTTAATACAGGGCAAACTCATGTAAAGCAGAAATGCCCTATATGAGCTTTCTGCATAAACTTGATCTTGTATTACACAGTGTGGAGTTGCCTTGATGTTTGTAGATCTTTAACATTTCTTTTAGATAACATATTTGTGCGCTATGGGGATACCATATATCGTCAAGTTGTTGGTATACCTATGGGAACAAATTGGAGGGGTCAGTGCAAGATGGTACCCAAGTCAATTTTTTGAAAAGTGGAGAAAATCGCATTTTTGTGAAATTTTGGGTTATGTGTGACAAAATTGTAAAACATTCAACGATTGATGATTTACCATTTATATGTGAAACTATTGTAATTGTGGGAATGTTGAAGTGTTCATAAAAGATTAATTGTATAAATACTGTTTTTTTATAAATTATGTTTAGCCAAAATGGGACCTAAGTCCAATTATATTTAGGCAAAAATTGAATTTTATTTTATTTTCATACATTTATTGAGGTTAAAATTTCTGAAGGGAGGTGATCCCCTGAGGGCAAAAATTGCAACACAAAAAAAGAAAATTGTAGACTCGATTTTATTGAGTCTGTTCATGAACAGTAATTGAAAGTGCAATTCTTCAATTTTACAACATAATATTAATTTCTGTAACTGAAGTCCATAAATTTAATAATAAATACTAACCGGAATATCTAAAACACTCAAAATTCAGGCAGCTAGTTTTAGTATGTCCAATCTACTATGTGTTTCATGTATTTACGTGCAAAGGTCCTAAATCTATCTTGGAGATAGCACTTTTATAATATTCTTTTGAACACCATTTTTTCTGTTTAAACGTAATATATCACACATTTTCGGAACGTTATCATGAAGAGAAAGTTAAATCCATGCTACAGTGGTTCTAACTCCATTTTTTTTTTACAATTTTGCACTGACCCCCTTGTTTATTAAACGCATTAAAACTTTTAGGAAGAAAGGTTATGACCCTATTATATTGCAACACTCTGCATGTTTGGTTATCGACCCCTTTACAGTCGGTCGCAACGCTTTCCTCTTTGCTTGCACGATGACAGGCCGAGGGTAGTATTTTATGATGGTATACTCTTAAACCCAGAAATGGGATGAGCTTACCAGACTCATGTATTACATTTTCTCTGTTGTGCCCTTAACGGCTTCCCTGCAGTTGCTGTCTTCAGCAAAGTCATTAAATACATATTTGACGGACTTTCGCAATTGTTATGCTATGTTTTACATTTTGAACTGTGATTACTGTCTTCTATATTGTGGGGAAATCCGGCGGGGATACCTTTATTTACAATGTTTGTTTAGCTAGGGTGACTTGAGATAAGTGTGAGGTTAGGACGTCCGTAAAACGGTTTAACCCCGCAGCGGTGATTTTGCTATTGACCGTGCCAAGGCGGTTCTCTCTTTATCACCCTTACTTTTATTTGTCTTGTGTCTTTGTGCTTGTGTTTTGTTCATGTTTGTCTCTGGTGCTCGAGTATTTGTTGGTGTTTTCTGTGTTCTTCTCGTGTGTTTGCGTGTGTTTGGTTGTGTGTGTGACATGCTGTCTATTGGTGTGTTGGTGGTGATTGACTCTTGTATGTGACTTTCTACTGTATGTGTGTGTGTGTGTGTATGAGTATAAATTGCTATGCTTTCTGTAGGTGTTTTGGTGATGCAGGCGTTTGTGTGTGGCTTTTCCTGCTTGACTTTACTACTTTTAAATTTGTATTAACCCATTCCCTCATATTGACGACTTTTGATGACTCTGTAAAAGTCACTTTGTGAAACAATTGTGTTATAGAGCATTTGCTCCTATAGGAGCAAATGCTCTATTTATCACAATGGTTTCAAACTACTAAATTCTAAAATATTCCTTTTCTCTTATGAATGCTCCTTTTCGATAGATTTATTAAAATAATTTGGATCTAAAAAAATAGCCTATGAAGGAAAGAGTTAAGCCACCACTAGCTTTAAAACTCCAGAATTATACTTTTTGAGTGGTATTATAATCGAGGAACTACTCTATGTCAGTGTTTCTTGAAGGATTTGGAAGGTAATGCTTTGTAAGACACCAACTCATATCCACTTTCCCTCACGCCAACACTCCCAACCGGAAACCCTGCAACACCATCATCTACCCCACCCCCACACCACCACCACATTTAAATTTCAAGACAAACATCCATCCAAATATTCGAACAACACCCACACCACACATCCAGCTACAACACAAACTCAAGCACAAACACTAGTATACAATATATAGCAAGCACACACGTAAGCACGTTTACATTTCCTCAAACTAGCAAGCACGTTCGAAACTCCGCCAATCCATTATGCACGTCCTGTGAAGCAGCCATATATCGTAAACTGCTAAAACAGATTTTATATACATGTACTGAATTCGTTACCCCAAAAATACGCAATTAAACGCGTTTGCAGAGTAGAAGGAGCCGTCTGATCAGGTTCTGCACTGTTTGCTTATAAAATCATATAGACCTGCCTGAATTTACAGTTTCTATCATTGCCAAACTTTCATGAATGCGCACGCCTTTAAGAAAAAAGTCAATCTTATTAATATGCATGATGTAATAACTGCTTTCATAACTATTCATCGAGTAAAGAGTTGAGCAGAAACATTGATTAGAATAGCTCTTTATTAATTCATACACCAAACCTCTCTGATGTGACCATATGAGTGGTCACACTTAAGTTTTGGTATAGAAATGAATATTATACAGTGAATCCTCATTACAACGGATGTGTTTGTTTCCAGACATGTTGCTGGTATAACGAGGTTGCTGTTATAACTAGTTTAAATATGAAAGGAACCATATGGCTAGATTTAAACTAGTACCAACAGGTGAACGCTTAATGCCGAACGCAAGAAGTGCAAAAAGCTGCCTATTGGAGCTTTACGTCTTGTGTCTGCATTAAGCGATCACCTGTCTTATTGACATTGCACCTATTTATCCAGTGGTTGTTTCAAAGACTTATCGGTAATTTTGTTTAAATGCATACAGTAGTCAGAGGGGTTTATCCAGGAAAAATGCACTCAGTTGACCCCTTCTTTGGTCTATATAACGCCTCCATCTTGGATGAGGGAAAAATGAGTCGATTTTCGGATGAAGTCGGGCGTGGCAGAAGCCAGCTTCGGATATCGATCCGGGTTCCCTTAACAGGCGATGCATGTTTTTACAATACCCCTGCCAAAGGGTTAAAATTTAAAATGTAGAGGAGAGTACATGGACGCGGCCATTGTGGCGAAGTAGCAGCCGACAGAGTAGATTTTATTTGAAAAGTCACGATACTGTACAGTAGCAGACGATATTTGGGAGCTCCCGGTTCCTTGAAAACATATGGGAACTCTGCGAGCTCTTTTGCGAGCTCCCAAAAGCGCTCCCTGTGGCGGTGGAGGAGGAGGCGCTCCCAAATGCACTCCCTGTGGTGGTGGTGGAGGAGAAGGCGCTCCCAAATGCGCTCCCTGTTGTGGTGGAGGAGGAGGCGCTCCCAAATGCGCTCCCTGTGGTGGTGATGGTGGTGGTGTGGAGGAGGAGGAGGCGCTCCCAAATGCGCTCCCTGTGGTGGTGATGTAGGTTGAGGAGGAGGAGGCGCTCCCAAATGCGCTCCCTGTGGTGGTAGAGGAGGAGGAGCTCCCAAATGCGCTCCCTGTGGTGGTTGAGGAGGAGGCGCTCCCAAATGCGCTCCCTGTGGTGGTGGTGGTGGTGGTGGTTGTGGAGGAGGAGGCGCTCCAAAATGCGCTCCCAAAATGCGCTCCCAAATGCGCTCAAAATTTAATACAATTTGCGTATTTAAAACTGCGTTTGATATACATTGTAAATTTTTCACAATAAAATCATGTTTAATGTATTTCAGTGTTGCTTTTTTTTCAGTGCGCATGCGTGCGCCAGAGAGAGAGAGAGAGAGAGAGAGAGAGAGAGAGAAATAGAAAGAGAGAGAGAGAATTGTAAGCGGGCGACATATACATACATGTCTCTAGTTTAACACTTTTGGTTGGTCAATAAATACACTAACGCCTTTTTTATGTCGTCTGCTTGACAGCTTATACCTTTTAACTATTCATTCAGTACATCTCGTTGTTTACTTTATGTTGCCCCCTTCTTACAATATATCGGTTACATACTGGATCTAGATAATCTATTTCATATTCACATTAGTATGTCTGTAACCTTAGGATGCTTGTGAACTAAACATTGTGTATTGTCTGCATTCCAAATCAAATCTACTCCGTCGGCTGTTATGTCTCCAATATGGCCGTGTCCACGTACTCTCCAATACATTTGAATTTAAACCACTTGGCGGGGTATTTGTTGATCTGGTTGTATCCAGATCGGACCGGTAGTTAATTGGCACGGGTATGGATATATGGAAGAATAAATTGAAGATATAAACCTATACAATAACAGAAACAATGTTGCATTAATGTGCCGGAGAGTTGTAGGCAGTGCTAGGTTTAACACTTTGGGCTGCTAAATAAGTATACCAATCCCTATTTTATGTCGTCTGCTTGACAGCTTATACTTTTAACATCTACTATTCATTCAATAAACATTGTTGTTTACTTTAAAATAACCCCTACAATATAGTGGTTACATAATGGATCCAGAGTATCTATTTCGTTCTGAGACTAGTACATACATATTACCCTAAGGCGGTTTAACAAACGGAATACTTATGCTATATAAAACATTGTGTATCGTCTGCTACGGTACAGTGTAGTGACTTTTCAAATCAAATCTACTCTGTCAGCTGCTACTTCGCTAAAAAATGGCCGCGCCCATGTACTCTCCTCTACATTTTAAATTTAAACCCTTTGGCAGGGGTATTGGAAAAACATGCACTGTCTGCTAAGGGGACCCGGATCGATATCCGAACCCGGCTTCTGCCACGCCCGACTTCTTCCGAAAATCTACTCATTTTTCCCTCATCCAAGATGGAGGCGTTATATAGACTAAAGAAGGGGTCAACTGAGTGCATTTTTCCTGGATAACCCCCCTGACTACTGCATACTGCCGGTATAACGAGGGTGCCATTGTAACGAATGCCGGTATAATGAGGGTTCACTGTGTATTTTTATCCTTGACCTTGTTGAAGATATAAAGCTACTAATTAAGAGTTCCAAATAAACAAATAGTGCAACTATAGATGTGTGTAACACCCATGCAACAAACCCTCAATTATACAGACCATTACCAAATACCATAAAATCACCCAGTTTAGAGGATTGTTTGGGAATCCCACAGAACCATAGCTTCACACGAAACGGTCTATTTCAGGAGCCAAAAGTCAGATAATTAGCTGCACTAAATTTCTTTGGCATTACCTTTATCGGTTCCCAGTGTCAGTTAGATATGGATGAGATTCATTTTCACCATGATGGTATCAGCCAGAAATACAAGTAGTTGGTAGTACGGTAAAACTTGATATAAGCGACCACATATGGAATTGAAATCTGGATCTGAAGAAGCAGATGGCTGCTTATCAACGGGCATATGTAAAACCAGAAAGCTCTTACGTGAGCTTGTGCAATTTATTTGCCCCGCACTAAGCTACCACCTTACTTAAAAGCTCAGCAATAAACCCTATGTTTAGTTGTTACTTAAACCTTTCATTTTCCTTGTTTAATACCCATCTAAGAAATAATGACATCAAGAATATTTAGTAGCGGAATGTTTACTATGACATATCTACAAAGGATAGTTTGGCCCAGGCAGAAACTGTAGAACCAGATCTATATTATACAGTGAACCCTCATTATACCGGCATTCGTTACAATGACACACTCGTTATATCGGCAGTATACATTGAAACAAAATTAACGTTAAGTCTTTAAACAACCACTGAATAAGTAGGTACAATAAGACAGGTGATCGCTTAAGCGTGTTCTGCATTAAGCGTTCACCTGTTGGTACTAGTTTAAATTGGTCATATGGTTCCTTTCATATTTAAACTCGTTATAACGGCAACCTTGGCAACCTCATTATACCAGCAAAATGTCTGGAAACAAACACTTCCGTTGTAACGAGGGTTCACTGTACTATAAGCAAATATAATATACTCTTATCAGACGGCTACTGTAGGAGACGTCTGATCTTGGTCTACTCTGTTTGCAAATGTGTGAAAATGCGTTTGTATGAAGGAAAAGGTTATGACACATTAAATGTATCATCAGAGTAATGATTTAACTTAGGTTTAGGATCATATGTCCTATATCTGGAAGCTGTTCAAGGATCATATGTCCTATATCTGGAAGCTGTTCAAGGATCATATGTCCTATATCTGGAAGCTGTTCATAATCGTGTCCTTTTGAAATGTTGCAAAACATTGAATCAAAGCTCTAAATAAATCCACTTACAGCTTGTCCCCATCAAATACCATACACTAATAACCATACTACAAGTACAATCTCGTAAAAGCTGGATAACCTAATTAGATATATGTCGTGATTGGCTTCCATTAAATGAACGCAAATACAGTAAACCCATGTAAATCGAACGTTCAATTAAGTATAAATATCTGCCTTAGAGACAGATAGGGGCATTTTTGCAGGGTTAAAACATGCAGAAAACTAATCTAGGAGCTTTTTGTATGAATTTCTCCCTGCATTAAGCAGTCACCTACCTAAAAGTATCTAAATTCTTCTCTGATAGAATTCTGGTTTAGATGGGATTTACTGCAACGTTGACGTGCTGTTCATAATTAGCACATACAAAAAGACCAAGCAGCTTAAACAGGTTCTTATCCCGTAATCCACGACAAACGTCGCATTTGCAAACAGCTTGGTTCCTGATGAGACGCCAACTACTCGGTGTCTCATCAGGATCCAAGCTGTTTGACACTTAGATAATAGTTTCTTGATCGAAGTGGAAGAAATCCAATTGCTTCCGATACGTTTTTGTTTTCAACGCGGTAAGAGTTGACCCATTCCCTCTTATTGACGACTTTTGACGACTCTGTAAAAGTCATTTTGTGAAACCATTGTGATAAATAGAGCATTTGCTCCTATAGGAGCAAATGCTCTATTTATCACAATGGTTTCAAACTACAAAATTCTAAAAGTTTCCTTTTCTCTAGTTAATGCTCTGTTTCGGTAGATTTATTCAAATAGGTTGTATCTAAAAATAGCCTATGAGGTAAAGGGTTAATACAGTTGAACCTCGATATCTCGAACTCGGATAACTCGAACACTTCGGGATAACTCGAAAACTTCGGGATAACTAGAACACTTCGGGATAACTCTAAGTAAAGGTTTGGTCCTTCCAAAATTAACTATACAGAATGGTTGTAAAATGTATCACTATTCATATCTAGAAACGTGACTTAATACCGAAGCTTCCAGCATTACTTTAGACATGAAGTTGAGAAGTTGTCCTGATTAGATATCGGATGACTTGCACTTCTGTCATTTTGAAGTAATATGTACGGTCCCCTGACGTACCAGATATTGAAGTTCACATGTAGCTTATAATCAACCACAATCAAACTTCACGCACCTTTTGAAACAAATCTCAATTTCACTTACAATCAAAACTCTACCATACATATTTAACCAATTAAAATGTTTCAATTCAGTGAAACTCATAGGTTTGGTTCACCCATGTTTTTACGGACAGAATTTTAGCTTAACCCTTTACCTGATTAATACTCGAAATGATGACATCGTGAATATTGAATAGATAGATGTTGATAATGGCATACAGTAAATACAGTAAAACCTCTCTATAACGGCCACTACATTGTGTTGATTAGTTGGTATTTAGGGCAGGTGGTTGCTTAAAGCAATGTGAAAGTAAAACAGAACGCTCCTATACTTGATGTAATTTAGTGTCCGTTATAGAGAGGTTTTACTGTATTTAAACACTGACATTTAAACCAAGACAGTCACCGTAGAAGCAGACCTATATTACATAATGATAACACATTGTGATTAAAGGGGATGTCCCTACATTTGACGCGCTTCATAAACACTTAAAATATACAAAACTCATTTGTTTATATACTGAAAAGTAGTATATCACAAAAAGCCCCATCCAATTACCGTTTATAATTACAAAACATCCATGTGTTTGATATCGCCGATCCCGGTTTTACTCCTCGATGTTTCAGTTTTATTCGGGTTTAGTTTTAGTTTCGTAACTGTTCGCCCTATTCGCGATTCTCCGACCACTTCCGAGAAAGCTATTACGTAAACAATGGAGGGATCAGGTGATCATTGGCAAAACGCGGAAGAATTTACGGAAAAGGCCGATAATATTGTGTTGTAGAACAAAAATTATCCGTTATTGATGAAATCGGTTTATTTGTATCACATGGGCATTTTTCGATATAAGTTAAAATTGGGAACCTTCATGATAATGATAGAGCATAACAAATACCAAGTTTTATTTTATTATTGAAAATATGCGATCATTGTAGGGAGGGACCTCCTCTTTAAACGGTTCCTATCGAAGCCGACTAATTTGGGTTTACTGTTTGTTTATAAAGCGTAGAACACACTTTTATGAAGTAAAGTGTTAACTAAACGGAACTAGATTTCGGCAGATATGGGAGTGCTGGTGTCGAGTTCCAATATTTCTTAATTTGAATTACAGAAACGAAGATGTGGGTCTTGATTAAAACATTGATTTAGCATGACTGTAGAGTCGATACAGCCATGGTCCAATTAAAAAACGTGACATTTAGTATTCTCTTTTACCGCAAATTATAAATGCTGCGGATTATGCATGTACCTGGTGCATATTCATGTAAGAAGGTATTTATTAATTATTATGATCAAGGGGTTGTTTTACCATGTAAAATCAGATCTGTGGTATATATTAACCATTTCCTTCATAAAAACACATTTCACGCATTTGCAAACAGAGTAGATCCAGATAAGACGACTCCTATAGGAGCTGTCTGATCCAGATCTGACCAGTTTGCTTATGAACTTATAATATATTTTAACTCTTTGGTTTCTACCAATACCATCCAATCCTATATACATAAGGTGTTCTGTGTTCATCTCGTGTATGTGTCTGTGTTTTTTGGGTGTGTGGCTGTGAGTGTGACATGCTATCTATCGATGTTTTGACGGTGGTTGTGTCTTGTATGTGGCTTTTCCTGCTTGACTTTTCATTTTAGCAGGGGTACAGGTATGATGACAAGCATTCTCTAAAGTCTATCATTGAAGCATCCTACTCATTAGCAAATATAAATGGAATTTAATGCTGCTCCTGTGATAAGGCATTTCAAACCCGTACTTTTATAGCGATGTGATCTACAAACAAAGCAAGATATTTGGAAATAAATTCCGTAAGATACTTGGACATTTCTATTTTTAAAGTGGTGGTCGATCCATCTACAATCGATCACCGCATTTTCCTCTTTGATTTTGAAGGATATCTTCCAAATCCAGACAGCAGCAGGATGTCGGATATATGTACAGTAGAAACTGTCAGAAGCGGCCATAAAAGAGGTCTTAAGCATGGGAGTGTAAGGCAGGTGGTAGCTTAATGAATGTAAAAAGTAATACAGAAAGCTCCTATAGGATCTTTCTGCACTACCCTTGTCCTGCTTTAAGCAACCACCTGTTTTTAAGACTCATATGTTCAATAAATGAATGACCGCTTGAGACAGGTTCCACTGTGTGTTGTTCTTTCTGTCGTATGACTAATGTTTCTCAACAGTTAGTATGAAATCGAGTGCATTTTATGACGGGCATCGAGTAAATTTGTGCTCGGATTTAGAGTAACACTTTTGGTTCAAGGCCCCTACACGCCCGTTACTATAGTTTAAGACACAAATGGTAGTTTTGTAACATACTGTTCAAGAGCGGTACTCCCGTCTTCACCCTAGTTTTATGTCTGTATTGTGTCTTCTTTATTCATTTATGAACGTATACTGAACAAAATAAGTAACCTCCACTACGTATAAGTGCAGATATATAGCGTTATAAAAAGCCGGGGCAACAGATAAACGTGTGTTGAACCGCAAATTTCACGCCACCCATTTTTCACACGTGTGAAATTTGCGGCCCCAATTTTCACATAATTTGTGATAATTGCGTTTTGTTCCTATACCCCCCTTCAAAGCCCGACGCATTTTTCACGTATATGAAAAATGCGTCGAGACGATGTGCCAAATTGTTCACTTCAAAACACGCGACCCATTTTTCACACGTGAGAATATATTGAAGTTGACAAATGTCTTTTGTCATTTCAGTTATAGACCAAGGTCGCAGGAATCGAAATGCCAGATTTGTATTACTTCTCAGAAGTTGATTTGGGTGCTTACTCAACATACTTATTTGATTAAAATATAATTATGGGTTACGTGGGCAAAACGTATTTGGAGTTCCTTGTTAATCCTTTAGCGTCCACATATTTGATATGCATTATGATTGTGTCTGCATTTGATGTCCCCGTGTTGCGGCACATCTTGTTGCCGCTGTACATAGTGTCGCCGGCGACCATCTCTGCTGAAACAAATGGAACATATTGTCGACGGCGTTAATATGTGCCGAAGTTTTCGGCACATATTAACGCTGAACTGCACAAATTGTCGCCGGCGACAATATGTGACGAAGGTTATGGTGCGGTTTAAGGGTATTTCTGCCGACAAAATGCCAAACGCCTTTAACGACGAACAAATTGACGAGAGAGAACATACATATGGATGAAACGACAAACAGCCGGACGGATATGTGATCCTGTCAAAACAGTTGACACAATACAGAGCTTTTGATTATCATTGGCGCAATTACACTGTTGTGTCGTAAACCACCGACTACTATAATTTTGATTTCCCGACAAACGACAATATGATAGTGGCGTAACCCTTGTGCACGTATTGTCGCCGGTGCCGACAGCTTCGGCGCATACTGTCGGCGGCGACAATATGTACCGCTTGTTTTGACATACATTGTTGCCGGAGACGATATGTACACCGTCGACAACATGTGCTGCAACACCCGGGATATCGAATATCTGGGATATTTTGTCCCGATCGGCTGCTAGTCTGTCACCCTGGTCATAAATCTAGAACCGTTTGCATATTGGGTGTGTACATTTCTTAAGAAAAGACCTTTCCCAATAAAAAAATTTGTTTGACCTTATAACTTTCTCCTTGACCTTTGACTTACTTTTTAAAAACTTATTTTGACTGATGAGGAGAAAGACCATTATAATTTGCGTATGTGATTTTTGATACACACCACTTGTAGGAATACAAAATATTTGACCTGCTGACCTCTGAATTGATCTTAAGCATACTTAATGAAAAACCTTACCACTGGCTGTCACTTCTGAACCATCGAAAATGGGGCATTCAAACTTGGCACGTATCTTCCTTGTTTCAAGACCTTTTTACAGTATGTAGCGTACATCGTGCGTATATCTATCGTGTGTTCATCGTATATCATGTGTATATCTTTCGTGCGGATATGTTGTACATCTCACGGTTAATATAATGGGTACTATTTCCATTTTATTGGATATTTGATTAATACTTTTTGTACTATGTGTATCATCTAAGAAAAGACATAGTTGTTCTTTACTTACGGTAATAGTAACGTAAGAAACCGTTCATATCGTATCGTTTAGTTTGCGTATATGTATCATACGTGAATAGTATATCATGCGTGATCTATCGTATATCGTGACAACACATATGCTCACATATTTTGTATCAGACTTGACACACCATCTTTCGGCAATAATTTGACAGCGAAGAAAAATTTATTTCTCCGACTCTGCGCTATGTTTCCAGATCACAACTTTGTTTTAAAAGAGATCAACGCAGAAATCTAAACCGAAAGTAGTTAATTTTAGAATTTTCAGCAAATTTTGGAAAAACATTGAAGAAAAATTCCTGCATTGATTGTTTTGAAAATCCTTATATCATTTCGACTCCTGCAGCGTAATAAAACGTATTGGCGATTTTGGCGTTCCATAACTTGAACATATACGAAGCAAACTGTTTGAATAGTAAGGGTTATAATGACTGCATGCCAGTCTATAAGGTGGGCCAGTATGATTATCGTAGGTATATAAATGGGCGTTTGGTCAGCAGCCAAAATCAGCTCAGACACGGGTTTTTTCGGCCCTGAAAAACGGCACACTACCTCTGCTACCTCTACTCGTGTTATTGCTGCTATGGTGCACCGTACATTTGCAGCATCAAACCAATCGCGTTATTTATAGGATCTAATGTCAATCAACAGGACGCACAAAAAATTGGCGCCAAAAGGTTTGAAAAAGGGCCATAAATTGGCCTCGGTTTTTTTGTTGTTGTTGTTTTTTTCGCACAGTACAGCATGACATTTTGTGACCTTCTTTAAATAGACGCGTACTGCCTATCTGGTTGTGCTTATCTGGCACCGAAACAAGAACACAAGCAACGTTGTTTAAAGCTGTCACCCTCACGCACAACGAGCTAACTGGCTTTAGTCTGACAGTACAACGAGAGTTTACTGAAAGTAATTAGACACATCACTGAGAGTGAACTGACAGTAACCTGATAATTCAATGAAGGAAAATATTATACTTATTACATTGTTTTATTATTTTGTTTTATTAATTTATTTCGAATTAAATCAATTAATCAATACCTTTTTTATTGCGATATTATCATTAATAGTAGTAGTACTAATAATGATAATAATATTTATTTATTTATTTATTCATTTATTTATTTCGCCACATCACAGCATTACAAAAATATTATCTTCATTAATTCATTAGTAAGACAGATTACTAAAAGCTACTCTTTCGTAGACTGTCAGTTTACTCTAATTTAACCTTATTTTCATTTCGGTATACTCTCAGTGCGCTGGAGAGGACTTATATAGGCTATGTCTGTTGTCCAATCCTTTTCTTCATTGAATAAAATATTGTTGAAACCAGTGCGCTGTCATTTCACTCTCAGTTTATTCTCAATGCCCTGTCAAATTTTATATATGTATACATGTATTTACAAAACATTCTTATCATCTACGTCGGCTTTAAATAAGGCAATGGGATAATTCCTTAAATTATAATTCTGTCACCATATACATAATCCCAAGCAGTTTATATACAGACCAGACGCTGTGTCACTCTGCATCTGGTCTGGATCAGAATGGATTGCAATTAAAAAACCAGCTCAAATGGCAGGGACTTAGAGCGGATTTCGACATAAGCAGAAGTTCTACTTAACCGATTTCGAGATAACGAGAGTCGACTCATGGGGCATTACTGTCATAGACATAATTCAGAGACAAAGCTACTCTATCCGATATTTATTCAATGTCCTGGTTGCTGTTTAAGATCTCTCGTGCGTAAGTATGTCAACAGAAGTTAAACCATCTATTGACATATCTGTGAAAAAACAGCTCAAATGGCAGGGACTTAGAGTGGATTTCGGCATAAGCAGAAGTTCTACTTAACCGATTTCGAGAAAACGAGAGTCGACTCAATGGGCATTTCTGTCATAGACATAATTCAGGGACAAAGCTACCCTATCCGATATTTATTCAATGTCCTGATGGCTGTTTAAGATCTCTCGTGCGTAAGCATGTCAACAATAGCTAAACCATCTATTGACATATCTGTAAAAAATGCGTTGGTATTAGTAGGTCTTCAGAAAATGGGGTTAAAGGGGTTCCGTAATTTTCACAGCACGGTTTTGTGACGAATGGGGCCGCATTTTTCACACGTGTGAAAATTGGGGCCGCAAATTTCACCCGTGTGAAAAATGCGTCAACCCATTTTTCACACGTGTGAAAAATGGGTGGCGTGAAATTTGCGGTTCAACAAACGCACACGTGGCTTGTATTAAATATTCACCAGCAATGGCCCCTTGTATACTGTAGTTCATTATATCTAAAACATATACGCAACAAAAGATAGGAATAAAACAACAACGACAACAACAACCCCATATCTATAATACTATCAAAACTATAAATAATCAAAGATATTCCATTTCACAACTTACAAAGGAAAATACAGAAGATCAAATAACTAGTGATACAGCATAACCTATAAAATAAATCCTGCGTCTACTTTTCTGTCATGCTTATTTCAACCGTAAGCACATTCGCCATGAGTTATTCACCCAGTTATATATATTTAGACTAAATCTTAATCACAGACCCACTGCACGAACGTATTTCGGAGGTTTGGGGTTACCTGTATCGCACTACTCTAATTCAACTAAAACACATTGCTACTCACAGTCATTGCTTCTCGCAATATACTCGTAAAAAGGTGTCCCTATTTGAAGTACATTCACCTACTAGTAGTTATTCACTGGTATTAGGCATCGCTCTTAAACTATATCTATCCTAACATTTGGATGAAGCATTTTACGGCCAACCAGACATTCTCTATACTAATGCAGAATAGATAATCGCAGAATGATATGGAAATAAGAAACAAATAAACAAAATTAAAACACGGTACATTGTCATATTCAATACATCTGTAAAATCCCCATAGTTTCTTTAAATTTAGTGATTTCGTTTCTTATCTCTGTTATTTTATTTTATTTCTAAATCTACAGTCACCTTCTTGAGTGTCACATTATCAATATGTCTTGACAAGGCAGATGCGGTCGTACTCCTGCGTCAGTTTGTGTACCGATATTAACCCTTCGCTTGCTATTCACGTCAATATACCTACCTGTAAATAGTGAAGACCCAGATGAGACAGCTCCTGCAGGAGCTGTCTCATCAGGGTCTGCACTATTTACAAGTTAATTGTACAGCCAGTGCACTCCACAGCAGTGATTGCACAGCGAAATACACGTACACAGTGAAGATATATGTAATTATACAACAGGGCATGGGTAAAGAAGGAGAAATGTATTTTAAAATTCAGCAACAGAAGGGTTAAATCTTGCAGTCGCATTTCTGACGATTAAACTTAATGACGGTTGTGACAAATCGCCTTTAGAGTTACTTGAATTACCAGAAACATGTATAATATTCTGCAAAAGTTTACCTAGTGTAAAACTGGATTTTTTTGGAGAAAGGGTGATCGCTTTAACTGTCCTTTTTGCAAAGTGACCACTTTCCTTTATACTATTATTTTCAAACACCTATCAGTTTATATGCAGCCTGAATTTTCAAACTGGAAATAATTGATTTACTGACAACAATGTGCAAATTGCATTATTGGCTCAACTCAAGCTAAGCGTGAGAATAAAAAATCACTAACCTGTTTTTCCGCACAACTTTTGATCATCTTGGTCACGGCAATAAATCGTGTGATAGAGTGGTAGTATAACAACTACTCTGATTCGCCTGTTGATACTTTATTTTCAGTACTTAATGCTTTATATGAGATCTGGCAGCGGTATCGTCTACTTCTCAAGCCAGTCTATCACGGCGGCCCCGCGCGACCTGCAATTTGTTTTTCGAGCCTTTAAATATAAGTCAGTAAACCCAGAAATCCTATCAGTTGCATAATGTATATGCGTATCGAACATACATATAGTTCTAGATGCTTTAGATATGTATTTCCTTAACCTGATCGCAGTCCTTAATTTGCAGCCAGCTCCTATATTTGCAAGTCTTAAGTAACAACTATATGACAGTATATATGTGCGTGCACTTCAATGTTGTGAATTCGTGTTTCTATATGACCTTCTTGGTGTCGCGTGCCCTATAACACAATTCCTCCGTGAAACGGGACTTCATCTACGACCTCCACTAAGAACCTAGCTTTTCGCGGAAGACTGTCGTACGAATGGCGTCCCATACAAGTGCGTTGATATGTTTTCCTAAGTTAATATGAATGATAATTGTTTTATAATAACATTTGAGAGTCGTGAGAATCGCCTACTCCTCTGTCGGCCTAATATCTGATATTGGAAGTCTACTATTATACCAGAAATATAAAACTAGTGCATCGAAAAAGGCTCATTGGCAACGAAAGTAGTAGAGTGATTAACTCTAACACTATGACGTGGCTACTTCGTAAAATACTCACAAAACATAACGTTCCAGACTGCAATACATTTAAAATGTATTGGAAAGAATACACAAGAGATGCCTGTTACAAAGGGTAAACGGACTTTGTTCTGGTTCACTAAAATCAGTCCAACCCATATTGACACCTTTTGACGCCTTTGTAAAATAGGAGCAAATGCTGTATTGAAAACTACACACTTCTAAAGCTTCCTTTTTCTGTAGTAAATGTTCCTTTTCGGTAGATTTATTCAAAGAGGACGGATCTATACATAGCCGATAAGGGAATGGTTTAAATACGAAAGGCATGCGTTTGGTTTTGCAACTTACTCTGTAAATTATACAAAAGATATTTGCCTTTTGAATTTCGGAATAGTTCATTTGTAAATTTAGCATTAAAATGGTTAAACACACAACCAATGCCAATTAACAGATATTCAACGTACTCAATATATACAATATTGTTTTTCAGCAATGAGCAATCGAACAGGCAAAATAGATCAAAATGACACTTCTTCAAACAATTGATGAAATCATAACCATGTTCCTCTAATGGAGTTAAGTACATGTATATGTATCTATTTTTGAAGGAAATTAAGAAGCAACACCTAACGAGTACGCGTAAATAATCACGAGTGCTTGGCACACTTACTGCAGTACTCTAGTACGTACGCGTATGACTGAATCCTGAATACAGTATAGTAGTATGCGACAAATTGGAACATACGAGAAGCATATAAACTGAATAAAGAATATTAAAATGAAGAATAACAAAAGAAATGATGAAAGAAGATATCTTCTCCTCTTCTGGGAATCGAACATGGGTCTCCGAGATGTATTAATTAAATTCTGAATACTGCTTACTATCTGTAAGTTTTCATTATGTTCAAATTATTCACAGGCAGTTTAAGGCGACGTTCTATTTTGACGGAAATTTAAGGTTTTAGTGTATTTTATGTAATGAGGATGAAAGACGCATCGAAACAGAATTTCCCACAACTGGTACCTTCCATTACCACAACCATGTGATAGATAATAGGCATTTCTTCAACACGACACATTGTACAGATTACATAATTGTGCTAAAATAGCGTGTATGGAACTTCCTTTTCAAATCAGAGAGAAGTTCAATGAAATCAATCTAAATTGGTTTCCCCGTTGTCAAATTAAAGAAGCGCACATACGCGTGTGTATCTGATTGGTGCAATGAGTATTCTAAAACTGGACTGAACATTTCCCCCCGCCAATGTCGCCAAAATGCGCCACGACAACAGTACAGTTCCTCATCACGCGCCATCTTTTTAAGGCGGCGTCTGATCTGGGGTCGCACTGTTTGTTTTAGCCTCTAGTTCTATGTCTTTGATATATGCCTTTGTTATTTTTGCATGTATTTATCTCATGCATATTTCATTGAACAGAAATTGGATTCTAGACGACAATTAGAAATTGGTGCCGAACGATTTAATCAGCTACACCGAATAAAATAGCATCATGTATCAACGTAGTGTTTGGCACAACCTATAACCATTTACTCCATCAATATTCATGTAAGATATAATGACAGAATGAATATTAATTATATTAATTGTTACAATAACACATGGTCACAGTAAATGTTCACCGTAGCAGGAACTGTAGAATCATATATATATAATATCATAAGCAAACAGAGCGGATTCTGATCAGACGGCTCCTACAGGAACTACCTGATCTAGATCTACTCTGGGTTTTTTTGCAATGGCTTAGAAAGGCGTATTTAGGAAGTAAAGGATTAACCCTTTCACCACCTATGTCGCAAAAGTGCACCATGACCAATATTGCAGTCCTAGATCAGACGCCGCCTTTTCAAGGCGCCTTCTGATCAGGGACTTCACTTTTTGTCTCAAACTCGATTTCTATATCTATGCTTTATTCCTTCGAAAGTTGCATTTATGTATCTTATTTCCTTATTTTACCTAATGATTTAACAAAATTGGATTGCAGACGACAATTAGAACTTTGGTGCCGAAAGAATTAAGTTGAATGAGTTTTTTACCGATATTTCCACCTGCAAAAATCCGCAAGTAAGTGTGATAGCATCAAGTTGAAATTCAGTTTTGCTTTTCTGTTTCTATGTACAGTGCTCCCTCTCTACAACGACACCCTTTGGGCTACGCAGATTGTATGTGTTGTTCGGAGGGAGTTGTTATAGGGAGGAAAAATCAAACATAATTAGCTTGTTTGCAGATCCCAGATAAAGTGCATTTCGAGAACTAAACCGTTATGCCTCAATCAAATCCTATGTTGTGACCACTCTTTAGAATCGTCACAAAGTGACGATTCTAAAGAGTGGTCACAACATAGGGTTTGATGGAGGCATTAAGAAAATACGATAGAAAAAGTTGTTTCTGGAACCTTGTTGTTTCGGAAACAGAGACATGCGGAGGGAATCGTTAATGAGAGGGCCGTTGTAGGGAGGGAGCTTTTCTTTTTCTATATATAGTATTCATTTAATTCATTTACAAATAGCCACTATATTAGCAGTATTGTATAGTGCATGTGCTATGTATTTGGAATTATTAGTGTGGTTTTGTTTCAGATGGCATAATATACCAAAGGGAGAAAATTCGTGTTAGACTAGATTTTACACAAGGGAAGTAATAATAACTATTTCGGCTGCGTGGAGTTTATATTTGTTATGGTTCTCATAAACAATAAAGATCGATACATTCCAATTACACGATCTCTTTCGCTGCCAATGTCGTATCTGTGATTACCCATGCAAACAGTTACGATCTAGATGAGACGCCGAGTAACTCGACCTTTCATCAGGATCCAAACTATTTGAAACAGTTACTGTTGCAATGTATTTTATAAAAAGAGAACAGAATTTGGTTACCCAACGTTGTAACAAACTATGAATATTGCAGACGACAATATTTGCGGACGACAATATTTGTCAGCGAAATGGCAGTCAGCAATCAATTTCGACTATACACTTGCTGATTAACTCTCACAACCTATGTTTCAAACTAAAATATTAGGTTTTAATTATTGCAATTTACTTAACTGATATGCGTTACGAAATTATTTTGCTTGTATATATGAGCTGAGATATACGTTAAGGCTTTCGTTGTTTCATTTGTTTTTCTTGATACATTTTTAATATAATATGATTCATTCTGTTTAAAATAGTTTTCAAAATTATTTTACCTCTTATCTGAACTAAATTCTCACTTGTCAAGATGTGGCAATGTAGCAGTGTCAAAATTATTTCGTTATAACAAATGCATTTGCATAGAAACACTTCAATCCAGAGAAATAACAGTTCATATGTAAATTAAATTGATCAGAAAAGTAAACGAACTTTCATCCCGCCGTAATATTGTCTACTCAAATACAGATTTGGTACAATTTTTTCAACACCAGGGTCCGAGGTTATTAAGCTTCTGAGTCTAAGTCTTAGACCATTCCCAAGTATTTGATTGGTCAGATTCTGAGCAAGCTCAGAATCTGACCAATCAGATGCTTGAGAGTGATATCAGACTCAAGCAAAACAGCGTTATAACCACGGAGCCTGATTCAGTCAAGCTTTTGAGAAAATGGTTGCCGAGTGCCAAACAGTCTGGATCCAAATGAGACGCTGAGTTACTCTTCTTGACTCAACATTTTTGCAAATGTCGTGATTAGCCGGAGAAGCGTAAATAACAATAAGCATTTACTCCATGAATATTCGTGTAAGAAATAATAACATCATGAATATTAATTAGATTTAGTTTTACAATGGCTAATTAGCATCGGCAATTTTAGCACTGACAGAAACTGTAGAATCATACCTGTATTATTTCATAAGCAAACAGAAAAGACCCTGAAAAGATGGCTCCTAGAGGAACAGTCTGACCTGGGTTTACTCTGTTTGCAAAGGATTAGAAAGACGCATTTATGAAATAAATGGTTAAGGACAAATTAAATGCAAAGATAACTGAGTGATAAACTTACTCCACATGACATATATACCGACACTTCCTAGTTGCAATGAACATGTAATACGTTCACTTAATGACAGTCTCTTATCGAGAAGAAATTAAGGACATTTCCCGGCGAACATATTAAAATACCACGAATCAAGTCCAATATGTTATACATAAATGGACTTACACAACATACCATTAGTATAAATATTTGCATTCAGTATATCATCACAAGAAAACAATTAAAAGACAAACTGTGCAAGTGTTGGCCCAACAACCACTGGCACTTTTATAAACATTGTAGTTCTATATATAAGGCCTATGATATACTATATGTAAGGAAATATGTGTAGAACTATAGTCCTTTCCGATCTAGTACCAACGATCCCAACTGAGAAATGAATAATGTCACGACTTGCAAAACGACAGGTGCGTGTAATTGCATATTTAAATACAAAACAACGTAGATGTTACGACTGACAGTTAATTATCCGTTCATCTAACAGAGGATGGTACACACATTTCGTAGTATTACCCCTTCCCTCATATAAACGTGATTTCACGCATTTGCAAACAGAGAAGACATAGATCAGACGGCTCCTAAAGGAACTTCTGATCAGGGTCTGCTCTGTTTGCTGATATAATTTGATAGATTTGTTTTTAGTTTCTAAACAGGGCACAATATCTCATCAGAATCCAAACTGTTTGTTACTGTGACTGTTTCTTGAAACAAAAATTGAAGAAAATAAAAATAGGAACATGTAGCAGACGACAACGTTTACAGATGACAAAATCTGGCAGCGAAATAGTTTAACAGACGGCAAATTTCGAGGACTACCAAACAAAATAAAGTTCATATCAAGCTAGAGTACCCTACCAAATACGCGACTAGTTGTAGAGCAGCAATCAGTTTTTAGTGTGAAAATATCCATAAGATATATATTTTGTAATCACCATGAGCAGTTCTAAACCGCACAAAGTCGGCATTTAACGTGTATACAATTTTAGTATATGTGGTAGACCCTCGCTAAATGAACCACATAATCTAGGGTATAGCAAATATAATGTAGAACGCTTCTAAAGAAGTTTCCTGTATGACCCTTATCCTCCATTATACTACCACCTGTATTAAAGAAACTTCTTTTGAATGGTTGTATTGGAGGGACATTTTACTTCATTTGTTTCTAATAGCACACTTAATTGCCTTTTCCAGCAGCACTTACATGTAATTGGAACAGAAACATCATACAAATAAGTCTCCAGAACAAGTATGAAATTAGTATTTATTAACAGTTGCTTTACAGTAGAACCTGTTTTAAGCGGCCATCAAAAGAATGTCTAATTATGGGTCTGTAAGGAAGATTGTAGCTTAATGCAGATCAAACGTAATGCAAAAAGCTCCTATGGGATGCACAGTGGGGTGAGCGGTCCTTCGGACTGAAAGTAGACTATAACTAGAGGTACTTTACTTTTTACTTTTGACCTGCATTTAAAAAACACCTGTTCTTAAGACTCCTGTGTACACTAGATGAATGACAGATACATTAGGACAGATTCTACTGCTCATCATATACAATACATAACCTTATTTAATTCAAAGATCTGAATTAAATACAAGCAAAGGTTTAGTCTGTTTTATTGAACAATCATGCTGTACTCTATACGTCTGTCTGATCAAATCTAACTTATAGTGTGCCATGTCTAATTCTATAGGAAGACACCAATGTCTAATTCTATAGGAAGGCAATCAATCAAACGTAGTACATAAGTACACTTTGATCACATACTATTAGCTTAAATAGGTTTAAAGAAAAGGCGATTAGCAAGTTCCAAAGACAACAAATTGATTTACTTAATGACAGCAAACATTTACAACCGTACAGTAGATAAACAACAGACACGTATATATGTTTGCAGCTCGCAGGTATTCTGCATTGAAATTGTAATAAAGCACATAACAAACAGATATTTTATTAAGAGTTATACATAAGTACGTCATCTAGTTGAAAATAGAAATTAATAATGGTACAACGCAACATGGTACTAGAACCTTCTACGTTATCAATTTGCTTCAAGTTTTTATCTGTTACAATTCTAAAGTTGTTTACATCTTTCATTTAAAGGCAAATTTTATTGTAAGTAATCCAAAGAGCTTGTGTGATTATAGCACCGAGTTCGCGTGCCTTCATAAACCATTATCCCGCTAACCGAGACACGAGTCGCATCAGGATCCAAGCTGTTTGTCTCTTGGTTAATAGATTCCCAAAAGCTTTTGTCATGATGTAGGGTCAATAGTTTTTCAAAAGCAAGATCGAGGTGGAAGTCGTGCAAATTGCACAAGATCCATGTTTTAGAAGATATGCTCTTTACAAAGCAACACTACTGCACTTCTCGGGGTTAAACCTGAACTTCCAACGGCAAATGTATCGATGGTATTCACCAAGCATTAACTGGATCGATTTTCGTGTGAAGGATATTAATCGACATGCCATCAGGTATAGAAGAGATACAATAGTCATTGTTACAAATAGAAGGCCAAACTCGAGACATTTCCACTTGACCCTTACCCCGCTATGAAAGAGACAGATTTGGATCTGGTGTGCAATTTTGACAACTTCCAGTTCGAACCAGCTTTTAAGAAACTATTGACAGAGTGTCAACATGATGCTGATGGGACGCCGAGTTATTCAGCGTCTCATCTGGGTCCAAACTGTTTGCAAATGAGAACTATGTCGATGATAGCGGGGGCTAATGGTTAACTCTGTATCGGTTATAAGAAATAACATAAAAACTGTGAACATTCAAAAAATTGTCTCCTACCTAGTGATACAAGCAACCCATCAGACACATGCTCTTTTTTTCGAAACACTGCTAGACATACCGCCATACAATTCATTTACCGACAACAGAAGCGATGTAGGATAACTACGTGGAACATATAAAACAGACATTCATGTCATACCATATCAATGTAGTTTACTATTAGAGCTTTAACTCTTTCAATGCAAAATTGTATCGTGCGCAACCTTTGTTGTCTGCTGAAATTTTCATTTATTTACATTTCTTCATTATCTATTCAAAAACATAGTCATAGTAACAAACAGTTTGTATTTTGATGAGACGCCGAGTTACGCGTCATCTTATCTGAATTCCAACTTTTTGCATAGGTTATAACAGATGCAACATTTGCAGAGAAAGAATTAACTGTAGTATACAGCCTCTCGTAACACACTGTAAATGATGTCATTTCAAATCCCCAGTTTCTTTTTAACCCTGCTTGTATCTATGACAAGGTTAGTACAGCAATAAATCTTTAACATGCCTAGTAAAACACTTTCACAAATACAAATACAGATAGCCAGTGCAATATTTTCCATTTACACACCTTATATTAAGAATTTAATAACTGCTTATTGACAGGCTCAATAGAGTATGTTTCTTTTCATACTGTAACTTTAACTTGCCAATGATCTCCTACTTTAAGAATTTACGCATTTGTTTTCGAAGAATGTCAGTGTTCTACCAATGCTACTAGTACTATTTATTATCAGTAATTCTGATTATATCTGTTCCGCTTCCGATTACCAAATTTACCGCAAACTTCCCATGCCCGGTTCATGCATCGTTTCGATATCTGACAGAATAAATCTATCAATAAACCAAGTCTTGCAATCACGTTTTATTACATTTATCATGTGATCAAGTAGGGAACATTCAAATGATTAATCTAGTGAAACATGACATTGAATCGATACTTCAGCGGCCCATTGACAATGAAAACAATAACAATCCGAGTTGGTTGTCTGGTGACATATCACACGAGAACATATCAGTATAACCTATACGTCCACGGTTGCTCAGTGATGTTCTTAGATATAATATGTCTATCAATAAATGCGACAGCATCTGTTTATAAATAGAGAGTTCCATTGTCTCCCGATAAATTGATATGAGCGGTAATTTACTTTAATTTTTCACCCTTCTCCCGCTAGTCGCCACGTGCCTCGCGCTTGTAAACTGAGTAAGTCATCATCTCATTTGGTTCCAAACTGTTTGACATTAACCCTTCTCTTGCTGAATTTTAAAATACATTTCTCCTTCTTTACCCATGCCCTGTTGTATAATTACATGTATCTTCACTGTGTACAAGTATTTTGCTGTGCAATCACTGCTGTGGAGTGCACTGGTTGCACAATCAACTTGTAAATAGTGCAGACCCTGATGAGACAGCTCCTGCAGGAGCTGTCTCATCCGGGTCTTCACTATTTACAGGTAGGTATATTGACGTGAATAACAAGAGAAGGATTAAAAAGCTTGATAGACTCGGAAGTAGTTAACCCTTTCCCTGTTATATGTTTATTCCAAATTTCAATACGTACTGAATATTCAAGGACAAAATAGATATAATGAAATATGGAAGATGGAACTGTGTAGTCATTTTATAAACTAAAGAAAGAGATCTATCAGATTCCATTTGCAAACAGTGCATACCCTGATCAGACGGCTTCTATAGGAGCCGTCTGATCTGGGTTTGTTTACTCTGTTGGCAAATGTATGAAAACGCGTTTATATGAAGGAAAGGGTTGGCATTGCACCGTACCAGATCCTTAGTTAAAGGAGACATTATGGTTGCATAGCAGTGTAAAGGCTGTTTAATATAAATGCGTATTTAGAGAACATTCTATTGTTTTGAGATAATAGATTCATTGTGTCGTCTATTATTACGTTACTATTCACTAAGTCAGTGACAAATTTAAAATAGTATGGTCAATCAGGGCTTCATACTCACAAGCATATGACAGACAACCATACACATCAGCAATGGTTAGTGCATTGATTTATTCTTATCCCTTTCCTTCATATAAACACCTTTTCACGCGTTTGCAAACAGAGTAGACCCAGATCAGACGGCTCTTTAGGAGCCGTCTGATCAGGGTCTTGTCTGTGTACTAATTGAATGACCAGTTTAAAGCGGTACTTTCATATTCCCCCTAATGTTCGTTTGTTATGTCTTTCTGTGTCTCTGTTTTGTCTTTTGATAGACATATACGAGGCTTGCTCGGATACTATTGAGACACTGGCTATTTTTCCCGATTTATTTAACGTACATCTCGTACATTTGCTGTTCTTTTTCGCATTATGCTGTGCGGGTGACTATGTGTTTCGTATGTGGTGTTTCCTGCAAGACTCGTACATTTACTTTTATCTATTTTATCTCTATACCAACAAGTGCCACATGCCAAACACAATGGCTACTATATCCTATCGACGTTTTAGCAGTTGCAAAGGTGTTTTTGGTTTTCGAGATACTCTTGCTGGTAACAATGACTAATATGTGCATTATAATTATGGTGTTGCACATTCTATGGTATATCTGTTGTACTTTTGAATGAGAAAAAGAAAATATTGGATAAAAAAGTATCCAATGAAAAATGTATAAAATTCGAATGAGAAAAAGAAAATATTGCATAAATAAAACATTATCAAATGAAAAATGTGAAATGTGAATATTGCAACGTTTGTCACGCCATAATAAGCATTATATGGTATTGCACATTCTATCATGTAGCTCGAACTTTCCCACTCGGTATATATAGTGAGAGCTGCCTTGACAACTTATGTTGTCCTTATCAACAAACATCAACTAGAGGTTTTTGTCACAAAAACGGATGTCTCCCCTCTAATAAAAACAATATGTAAAGGGAAATCACTAAAATGTTATGGACTTGATGATTGATACTTCCCCTCATTATGCGCTTTCCACACCACATTTTTCAAGAAGAAAATGATAACAGCTAATAACTTCAAAAATATTGATACCAGAGTTATGGCCCTTGTGCATGACGCTTACTTTCATCATGCTCTTTCCATAAATGAAATGTCATTCCAATAGCATCAGTCGAACAGGAGTTATTGATCGGACAAAAAATGTAACAAAGGGCAATAACTCCAAAAGTATTGAAGTCAGATTTATGGCCTTTGTTCATGACACTTTCTCTCATCATGCTCGCTCCATGTATAAAGTTTCAATACAATGATAAGAGCCATGTAGGAGTTATCGTCCGGACAAGAAAGCGTTAAACAAATGTACAAGGGGCAATAACTCTCAATTTATTGAAGCCAGAGTTAAGGACCTTATGCATGGCACTTTATCTTATCATGATCAATCCATGTATGAAGTTTCACTCCAATGGCAGGTGCCATATAGGAGTTATCATCCTAACAAAAAATTGTGTTTTTTACAACGGGCAATAACTCCAATATTAGTGAAGCCAGAGTTATGGACCTTGAGCATGACACTTTCTCTTATCATGATCTTTCCATGTATGAAGTTTCAATCCAATGGCATGAGCCATATAGCAGTTATCACCCGGACAAAACATTTGTTGAAAAAATTACAAGGGCAATAACTCCATTATTAATGAAGCCAGAGTTATGGACCTTGTGCATGACACTTTCTCTCATTATGCTCTTTCCATATATGAAGTTTCAATCAACTGGCATCAGGCATATTGAAGTTATCGTCCGGACAAAAAGTATGACGGACAGACGGACAGACAGACAGACAGACGGACAGACGGACATACAGACAGACAGACAACTCTCACGAAAACAATATGTCTCCCCCATATAAATATGGGGGGGAGACATAATGAAGGCAGAGAATCCAATTTTGAAGAAAATGTATAGGTTATAGAATAGAGTCTAACTAAAGCCGCTACATGATTTAGTAACATAGGACACTGTAAAACAAGATGTGGCTTAATTTAGGAAAAAGTGATACTGAAGGCTCCTCAAGGAGTTTTTCTGTGTCACGTTTGATCTGCATTAAGTTACCACCTGTTTACACAATTCCAGAACTAGGAGCGGCCCTGTTAGCGAGACATTACTGTCCCAGTAGTGTCCTACACTGCATGTTGCGTGTATACCTTCTGTTATCGCTTACACATAATTCTAGTTACACATGTACGAGAATAGACAAGCGATAACGTACAACAGTGCACACTACATTCTGGAATAAAATAAGGCGACTAAGAGGGGCTACTTGATAATTACGACTTTGATCAATTAAGGTAAATTAAACGTTGCACTCGTAGTGTTCTGTATATTGACAGTAAAAAATAACACAAACATTTTAACGTCTTACTTCATGAATATATATTAAGAAATAATGACGCATGCATATGATCTAGTTATATTTTTATATTGGCATTAAGAACAAGAACAAGAACAATTTTACAATGGTAGAAACAGCAGAACCAGATTTATATTAGTTCATCGGCAAACAGAACATACCCTGATCAGATGGCCCCTGTAGGAACCGTCTGATCATGGTCTACTCTGTTTCTAAAGTCAATAAAAAGGCTTATCTATTGAGTACATGGTTAAAGAGGTCACTAAGTGAATACAAACGGTTAACTTTAAATGCAAGGTGTGCATTAAGTATATAGTACGAAAGACTAACCAATGTATTGCCGTCCTATATAAGCCCTGTCAACCCGGAAGAAACATGCAGTCAATTGCAAACAGTGAACAGAAGAAATATCTTAAGCGGCCATTAAAAAGAAAGTATAAATCTGGATTTCTAAAACAGTTGGTAGCTTAATGCAGGACAACAGTGATACAGAAAGCTCCTATAGTATCATTCTGTATCAGTTTTACCCTGTGTTAAGCAACCATTTGCTTTTTAAGACTTCTATGTTCAATAAAAAATGACCGCTTAAGATAGTTTCTACTATAGACCCAGATCAGATGACTCCTAGAAGAGCCCTCTGATCGGGGTCTGCACTGTTTGCCGTTCAAAATCTTCTAGCAACTTTATGTCTTCCATACGTAGCGGACTTAATAGTTAAACACTGAATAGGTTATTCTATTCTGATAATTCTGGGTGGACAGGGTTAGGTTTAACCTTTCATTCTTAGTGGACTCTGCAGTTTACTAATAATGGATTATTCCACTCTGATAATCCAGAGTTATGATACATGTATCACGTGCCTTAATAACCTATATCCCGCGACGCGTGACCTGACTCGCATATGTAAACTGCTTGAATCAAGATCACATTCGATCAATAGTTTCTCAAAAACTTAACCCATTCCCTCATATTGACGACTGTAAAGCTTAACCCATTCCCTCATATTGACGACTGTAAAGCTTAACCCATTCCCTCATATTGACGACTGTAAAGCTTAACCCATTCCCTCATATTGACGACTTTTAACGACTCTGTAAAAGTCACTTTGTTAAACCAATGTGATAAATAGAGCATTTGCTCATATAGGAGCAAATGCTCTATTTATCACAATGGTTTCAAACTACAAACTTCTAAAATGTTCCTTTTCTCTAGTTAATGCTCCTTTACGGTGGATTAATTCAAAGAGATTGTATCTAAAAATAGCCTATGAGGTAATGGGTTAATCAAATCGGTAGCAGTCAAAATTGCATCAGATTCAAACTTGAGCAGACATTATTTTTACAGGGGGACAAATGTTAATGTCTGACCATTAAACATTCATTAAGTGGTAGTTATTGGTAGTTTTACTGTTACGTATAATTATCATACATCAAGTTGAATCTGTAGTGAGGTGTGATTTCGGGTCGCTTAACCCTTTCGGTGCCAAATTTCTAATTGTCGTCTGCAAAAACCAATATTGTTAAATCATTCGGCAAAAATTTCTTTTTCAAAGCCTTGAAAAGGTGGCGTCTGATCTAGGGCTGCACTATTTGTCGTGATGCATTTTTGCGACATTGGCGGTGAAAAGGGTAAAAGTATATATTTCGCATTTAAAATAAAACTTTGGAAACAAAACCAGGGCGATTATGTATAGGGACTCCTTCTGAAAATGTAGACCGCGGTCAGCTGGCTACACCAGGAGATGTTTTATCTAGGTTAATGTTGATAACAAAGGTCATCTTTATAGGGGCTAAATTAATTCATTCACCTTTTGTACCCCTATATCACTGTGAGCCATCGAAGTATCACGAGAGGCGGTTCGCAACGAAGTCAAGTGGACAGTACGCATTAAATTTCATATATAAACACTTCATGATTTACTTACCTTAACGTGCCTTTATCTACAAAACATTGACCGGAAGGAGGACGAAAGGTTAGTTCCTATCTATTTCTGCAACGTATTTGTAATCATTATGTACATGCCGATGCAGAATGCATTTTCTATACAATAATTGCGTCGATAATCACCAAATTATGTCCGGTTTGCCCGTCATTCTGTGTAAAAAAAGTAGTGTTCTTAAAAAGATTGGTGATGATGAAATTCATTGTCATTACATTTAACACTGGTACTAGCATCATGTCTGTCAACATAACGTACCATCCCCTTACTGCTTACTGCTTAGCAGATTGAATAGATGGCTTGTTTAACAAGAATGAACCCTCTCCCAAAAGTGTATATGGTGGCTACTGAAGTGTATTTTAATGAATGCTACTCACAGAAGGTGTGTATGTTTCGATCTGTAGTCAGCCATGTATATTTATACGTTACAGTTGACCACAGCAATCTATAATGGACTGGGTAAACACTTCTTTTGAAGACGGAGGAGTAGGCGATCTAGTGGAACTGAGTTTATTATAAAGAACTATATTGTTCTCCTTTTTCATACGTCCGACGGGACGTATTATGTTATAACCCTGGTCCTACATTTGTTGAAGGGATTTCAATGAAATTTTTAAATATTAGTCGCAATGATTTAATAAACACGTGCGGGTGACTAAGTTTTAAATCGGATTGTTGGTTCCAGAATCCCCCCCCCCCCCCCGAATGCTTTTTTATGTCGATTCGGGCGTATCTGCGTATAAAGTGGCCTTCGTTTAGCACCGTATACACACTATGTGCGAAACAAATACAATCGTAATATGCACCCCACCTCCCCTCAAGAGTGTATATTTTGCCTACAGAAATTTTTTCATTAAGACAAAATGATTGAAAAAAAATTAGAATCATAAAGTAAATAAAATACTATTCATGATTGATGGAACTTATCGAAACAAGTCAGGGTACGAGAGTATAATTCACACATGAATTCCACTAAATAAACTACATAGGTACATACAAATCTTTGATAGTATAACACGTTTCTACCCACCAAATTCCGTACTTGGAAGACTATAACTCGGTGTTTCATCAGGATCCAAACTGTTTGTCACTGTGACTGTTTTTGAACAAAATAAAACTGAAATCTAAGCAGATTTAGATTTGATATGCCGAAAAGCGTTAACCGCTGTCTTAATTAATTTTGAAGGCTGGAGAGACTCTTTGAAGATTAATCAATATTTGTTTTGGCCTACATATCGGAACATTGATAAACCAAAGTAAAGATATTAACAAAAATGTCAATGATGTTGAAGCTTTATCAGGCCTTCCATCGTATAATATAACCTATATTTATAACATAACTCGTGGCTTCAGCGTGACGTAACACTATCATATATATTTTGATATTCACGGGCATATATTCACTAGTGAGTAACATTCGAACGACCTAACTGTATTCATACGCGTTGTCAAAACAAACTGGCGGACGGTGACCTACCTGTCAACGATTGAGTCAGGGTAGATGGCAAAGGACTGTTGGCACTTGCGCCTTAATTTCGATAAAATAATACAAATTATAATGGCTGTCAGTAAATATCTACACAATGTATGCAAAACAGACCTACCAGCTACTCTGACCCAAACCATCCATCTACACACAAAAATTGCCTCCACAACGTTACATTTTCAGATTTCTTCAACGCATGTCCTTTTTTATGCAGATTTCTACTCATAAAACTATCTCGTAAATTAACAACTATAGCAATCTTAACCCAGCACAGCACAAACATATTTCAAATATGTCATATACTCCAAAACAGCTGACAGCGAAAATATTCCTCCTGTTCCAACACAGTTTTATGCAGCAGTTCGTATCCCTGAATCTTTTTTTCCATTTCAATAAACTTTTTCACTGAATTTGAATCGAAATATTATTTCTCGGTGGAAATGTCCATGTGTATAGAAAACTGATAAAAGGGCTTAATATACCAAAACGAATGCACATTTTGAATCCCATTGTCAGCGAATGTTCACGTGTAGGCGAACTGTATTTGTCTTCTTTTAAACTATGAGCGGTTGGCGCACTTTACACATACACATGTTGTGTACATTGACGACATAATGTGACGTATTTGTATGTCGAAACTGTAATTCAAAATTTATTTCTGTGTTTCTGTAGATTTTTGTTATCATAAACTATCACAGTTCAATTGAATACAAGAGATGTCTAAATTAGATCCTGGTTGATATGACAGTAAGTAAAAAAACAACAGTTGGACCTACTTTGTCCCAGTTCTTTAGCGAACCTAATAACACCTTTCATTTATCATTTCTATATGTAAGGAGAATTTATAACAATCCACGTTACTGCTGAAATATTGGCTGCAAAAAACATTTGCGTTTGTTATGTTATAAATAGAATCTTGCATTAGTGTTCTTGATTATTGGATTTATTAAATTCGTCTTTTTAAACCAATAAAATACTCGTTAAAGCTCGTTTTTCATAGGTTTAAAAGGACTCATTTAATAAATCCAATAATCAAGAGCACTCATGTAAGATCCTCTGTATAATTCATTGTGATGTTATTTCAATAATAGTATGTACAATTTGGATGGTTTATGTATGCCATGCCATCGACACGTTATTGTTTATCAAAGATGTTTATAAATACGGTGAAGTCTCGCTAATTAATACGACCACTAAAAGGAGTATAGTCTTGGACTTTAAAAACTGAGAGCTCTCTGCATTACGTTTGTCCTGCTAATAGTAATCGACCTCCTATATTATATACTACTATTTAACCCTTTACTTCATGAATATCCATGTAAGAAATTATGGCATCTTTAATGTGAATTAGATTAATTGTCATAATAGCACATGGACACAGGATTTTATGATCTTGGCAGAAACTATAGAACATATCTATATCATATACGCAAACAGGGCGTCTGATCTGGGTCTACCTTGTTTGCAAAGGCGTAGAAAAGCGTATTTATGGAGGAAAGGGTTAATAAATTATGTGTTCATGTAAGGGAGACTTTACTTTACGTATATATGCATGCACCCTATTAATGCTGATACTTTGTTTTCTATTTCAGGAAAACACATTCCTAAGCATGAACCGCCAACTGAGCTATCTAGGTTCACCTTTAAATGAAGAGTACCTGTATGACGTGCTTCCGGACAGGTTGCGCCAGCTGGCAAAAGAAGACGGCGAAAGGGAAGCATTTGTTTTTTATGATAAGAATTGGCAACGTAAAGCAATATCAAGACAAGAACTACTGGACAAATCTATGTCGTTAGCTAAAACATTAGTACACAGAGGCCTGTGCCCAAAATCGACCGTGGGTTTCTGTATGTCAAACTCTCTTGAGATGCTTGTTGCAAATATGGCGGTTATTTGTGCCGGTGGTGTTCCGTTCTACTTGGGAACAAATCTGAAAGACGGAAGTGATGTTGTGCATGTTTTGAATCGAATGAAGTGTGAGTTGTTTTTCATAGATACTGACATGGGTGATGCCAATTGGAATATTTTGGAGAATATATGGCCTGCTATGTCCACCCAGTCTGCTACGGTTTCATCCCTGAAACAGGTCATCTGCAACGGCCGAGTGCCAGAAGGCACAACAAATAGGGAGAATCTCGCTTTGCTTATGCGCGAAGACCCGGATGAACAAATAAATCTTCCTGTTATCCAACCTGAAGATACTTTGTTGTGCTTTTGTACATCCGGTACAACTGGAGAGTCAAAAGAGGTGATTTGTACCCACTTTTCCATCTTCAACTGGACGAGACAATCCGATTACATGTTTGAAATTACGAATGAAAGCAGATTTTTCTGCGATAGGACTTTTAGCTGGGTGTTCGGTTTTCCGCGCACGTATCTGGTAGAGGGCAGCACAAGAGTTCTTGTAGATGCCAGATTGTCATCTTCAGAGAAATATACAGAGCACATTGCCGCAATAATCGAGAAAGAGAAATGTGATGTTGCATATATACCCAACTACATTGCCGTAGATTTGTTGAACAACCCTCGCCTCTCAGAAAAGTTCAAAACATTACGCACGTGCATATGTGGTGGTGAGCGGTATCCCAATGCTTACACGGAACTCAAAGACAAATTCTGTCGACGTATCTGTGTCTTTTACGGCACAACAGAAATTGGGGGAGCCACTTGTTTCCAAAGCGATGACAGCGCCGCCTATGAGAATGGTATTATAGGTACGTGTTTCAGACACACAGCATAATACTACTGACACTATACCCTTATATCCTGATATCCGTGACTTGACTACATTTACAAACAGCTTTGATCCAAATCAGACGCCGATTAACGCGGCTCTCATTAGGATTCAAGCTGTTTGAAACTCTGTCAATAGTTTCTCAAAAACTTGATCGAATGGGAAGTAGTCAAAAATGCGCCAGATCCAAATTTGTAAAGACATGACTTTTGCACTGCAGGGTAAGGGTCAATAGTTCCCAAGTTATAATACAATATGTAGGGTGTGTTAATTTATCACCATCACAGCTGTTTCTCTTATGATGTAATATTGACGTGTTTTCTACGGTGCATGCTATTTTCTGATGGAAGGCGTCGTTTTCAGTAGTAAATACACAATGGTCAGTATTTTTATATGCTAATCAGGATTGTGTATAGTTAATCTGAAAATGAAGCGAGCCTTTATGGATCTGCTTCCATGTCATAAAGGGTAGACATTTTAAAATAAACGGTCTGGTGCTCGTCGTACTAAGATCGTATGACCAAACTTGTCGAAGTTCTAATTGTCTACCGAAGCTACTAATTGGATAGTCGAAATAATCGCACATTTTAATGTGCAACAATCAAGCTTTCAGTTGCATGAGGTTCAGATGCACCAATCTTGTAAGTGCAGTCGTTCTGTACAAGTTCAAGCGCAAACAGGGCAGAACATGACCAGTCAGTTCCTACAGGAACATCAGCCCTGGATCTACCCAGCTTGTAAGGAAATTAAAAGGCTTATTTATAAGGGACAAAGATAGCAATTAATATTCCGCTATAATAAATGTATATAGAATTAGGTAAGGAATATCATGAACCACATAATTCGGGGATTTTCCTATAACTGTTTTGAAGATAATTATTTAAAACTTTGTAATCTAGCAGCGAACACATAATATTACATGTATATGCAAACGGTTTGGAACCAGGTGAGACGCTAAATAAACCAATTCGTCAACAGGATCAAAACTGTTTAACGGTTTGATGACTTTTGTTGAACAACAATGGAGAAAGCGTGTAAAATCGTGACCAACAACATTAAATTACGCTCGCACTACATACGATAGTAATAAGAATTACATAAGAATAGTTAAAACTAATATGGTGAATGCTACATACATTATACTCGTGTGTATTGTGATTTCTTAAATAACATTTTAGGAAAGCCAATCAGAGGGATGGAAATCAAGCTTGTAGATGACTCCGGGGTCATTGTGCCACGGGGCGCCCGAGGGGAAATCTGCGCCAGGAGTGTCTGGCGGTTCGTTGGTTATCGCGACAATGACGCCATCTTCAGGGCAGCGCTAGATAACTCTAACTGGTTCCACACGGGTGACATGGCTCACATAAGAGAGGATGGAAACATGATAGTGGATGGAAGACAGAAAGAAATCATTTCAACGCAAACAGTGAAATTCTTCCCTTGGTCGATAGAACGAACGTTGAGGAAAATGCCGGGGGTTCAGAATGCTTTCGCCGTTGGTGTGCCGGATAAGCGTGCACACGAAGTTGTCTGCGCATGCATGGTTCCACAGGAAGGTGTTACAATCACACCTGACGACGTAAAACTATATTGCGATAATGTATTCCTAGAAGAATCATCGTCAATTGTGGTCACCTCGAAACCTCGGTTTTTTCTTGTTCTGGAATCTGTGCCAATGACGCGCTCGGGTAAAATTAATCGGATGCAGATTTCAGCATTCGCCAAAAAGAAACTTGGCCTTTAATCATTGACCTGTCAGAGACGTGTTCGCAAACAGAGAAGATCCAGATCAAACGACTACTGTATGGTCCGCCTAATGATCAGGATATCCTCTTTCAGCTTATGAAAGGGTCAAGATCTGATTCTACTGTTTTCATTATGACATTATAAAACATTAATCTGATTAACCCCTTCCCTGATGAATATTCAAATAGGAAACAATGACGTCATTAATATTAATAAGATTATTTTTTATAACGGCTTATGAACACATAACATTTTGGCTCAGGAATAAGCTGTAGAATCAGATCTTTATTACACCATAAGCAAACGGAGCAGACCCTGATCAGACGGTTCCTATAGGAGCCGTCTGATCTGGTTCTACTCTGTTTGCAGATGCGTCAAAATGCGCTTACATAAGGGAAATGGTTAACCATGTTAATGGTCAAAAATCAAATAGAATGTATCCATTACAGTAGAACGTCTCTTAACCCTTTCCCTGATGAATATTCATGTAAGAAATAATGATGTCATGAATATTATTTTTATAATGACATATGAAAACACGATATTTTGGCTCAGGCAGAAGCCGTAGAATCACATCTATATTACACCATAAGCAAACAGCAGACCCTGATTAGACGGGTCCTCCTATAGGAGCCATCTAATCTGGGTCTACTCTGTTTGCAGAAGCGTAAAAATGCGCTTACCTAATGGGCCCGTCACACCATGACGTTCTGGTCAGCTTTCTCTGGCGTTTGAGGAAATGTTGGTAGTCGCCCTTGGTCGCTGGGATAGCGCCAGAAGAGCGTTGTGTGAACGCTTGTGAACGCTAGTGAACGTCGGTGATCGCCGTGAATCGGCGGAAAACGCTGGTCCGGAAAAATGTTTTTGAACATGCACAAAAGTTCTCACTGAGACCAGCGTTCTTCAACGTTTAATTTTAAACGCTGAAGAACGTTTAAGAACGTTAATGGAACGTTTTGCTAACGTTCGATGAGCGTTGCACGCGTTGGGATATCTTTAGCCAGTCGTTACTCTAGCGTTACTTGGTTGTTACTAATTGTTTGCTTTGCAGTGCACGACTCAATGGCGACCTGTCAACGACCGCTGAACGGTCCCCTAGCGCACGCAGCGTATGACTAAAGTCAAACGCTTGTGAACGCTAGTGAACGTCGGTGATCGCCGGGAATCGGCGGAAAACGCTGGTCCGGAAAAATGTTTTTGAACATGCACAAAAGTTCTCACTGAGACCAGCGTTCTTCAACGTTTAATTTTAAACGCTGAAGAACGTTTAAGAACGTTAATTGAACGTTTTACTAACGTTCGATGAGCGTTGCACGCGTTCGGATATCGTTAGCCAGTCGTTACTCTAGCGTTACTTGGTTGTTACTAATCGTTTGCTTTGCAGTGAACGACTCAATGGCGACCTGTCAACGACCGCTGAACGGTCCCCTAGCGCACGCAGCGTGTGACTAAAGTCAAACGAACGTCAAAACGCTATTCTGTCGTTATTCACACGTTAGTCACACGCTCAACACGCTCGTCTAACGCTCACAAATCGTTCGTTGTTCGCCAGTGGCACGTCAACACACGCTGATGGTTTTCAGGGGTATCTTACTTGGTCGCTGTTACACGCTTCTCGCGCGTAAGATACACGCTTCTCGCGCGTAAGATACACGCTAGTCATGCGTTAGCGACACGTTTATCATACGCCAGATGTGTCATCCGCACTCTAGAACGCTCAAAAATTGAACGATTGAAATGTTCAGAGAACGTTTACCAGAACGTTATGGTGTGACGGCCCCTTAAGGGAAAGGGTTCAGTCCCAATCAAACTATAGGTCAAGTATAGGTTTGTAAGGCAGGCGATAGCTTAATGCAGGTCAGAAGTAATACAGAAAGCTCCTGAATTAAGCAATCGCCAGCTTTGTAAGACTCCTATGTTCAATACTGTAATTAACAACAATGTTTACTCTTTATCAGAACGACAAATATTATTGAAAATATTTTCGAATTGCGAATGTAGCAGACCGTATTTAGAGAAATGTGCCAATACCGTTTACTAGTTGAACATAGTTTCCATTCACCGGACAGACCAGCAGCCAGTACAACTGTTTACAGGGTCTGCTCTGTTTTCTTATGGCGTCATATAGATCTAAATCTTCAGTTTTTGTCAAGGCAAAATGCCCTTGAAATTCTCACATCACATTGCAGCTACATGTAATTGATATTTATGATGTCATCATATTTACATGAATTTGAGCAGGGAAATAGTTAAATGCTTCCTTTCTTTACAGACCCCTTCTCTGACAATAGTGTATGCTTTATATGGTACCTTATTAATATAGTCAGATACACAGTAAAACCTCTCTATAACGGCCACTAAATTACATCAAGTAGTTTGTGTTAAAGGCAGGTGGTTGCTTAAAGCAAGGTGAAAGTAAAACAGAACGCTCCTATAGGATCGTTCTGTTTAACTTTCACCTTACTTTAAGCTGCCACCTGCCCTATATACCAATTAATTATCACCATTTAGTGGCCGTTATAGAGAGATTTTACTGTACTGTATGACTTCGATTATTCGAACACTCAAATACGTACCATTATCGGTCTTTAAAACAGGTGGCACCTTAATGCAGGGTAAAAGTCATACAGAAAGATCCTCTGGGAGCTTTTGGCATGACTTCAACCTTGCATTAAGGAGCCACCTGCCTAAAGGTCTTCATTCTTCTATACTAATATTTCGAATTATCGAGATTTTATTATATATTCAATCGCTATATATAGTACTCATCAGTTTTAGACATTTTACCCTATCAACCATGGCTTTCCAATGTGGAATGGCTCATCAATGTTCACTGTCCATTGTCTTCATAAAGATCAGAGCTCCAGATAAGATGCGTAAATTAAAACATTTTCAAGAATAACTTCTTTATATTTCCACCAAACCCCATATTGTGACCACTCTTTAGAATGGTCACAGCATTAGGGTTTGGTGGAGACAACACGATTTCCGTATTTGAGTACACCTCTTAACCCTTCGCTTGCTATTCATGTCAATATACCTACCTGTAAATAATGAAGACCCAGATGAGACAGCTCCTGTAGGAGCTGTCTCATCAGGGTCTGCACTATTTACAAGTTGATTGTGCAACCAGTGCACTCCAAGCAGTGATTGCACAGCGAGCTACTTGTACACGGTGAAGATATATGTAATTATACAAGAGGGCATGGGTAAAGAAGGAGAAATGTATTTTAAAATTCAGCAAGCGAAGGGTTTATTTGTTGCTCTGAGGATATAATCAGTGTCGAGCAGTCTTGATCCTGAGGAGACGCCATGTTATTGGATTAAACCGTTTCCCTCATAAAAACTTGCTTTCAGGAATTTCCAAATAGGGTAGAGTCAGGTCAGACGGCTCCTATATGAACAGTCTGATCCGGGACTGCTCATTTTGCCAACGGAATTTGATAGATATGTTTATTTAGTTTCTAAAATGGCTACAATGTTCCACCTTCCATATTTCATTATACTTACTTGGTCCATGAATATTCAGTAGGTATTGAAAATTCAAACAAACATCGAACAGGGAAAAGGTTATCTGATGTAACTGATTGAAAACATTATCATTGATTCGCCTATAGCGGTGCAAGAGTTAACCCATTCCCTCATAGGCTATTTTTAGATATAACCTCTTTGAATAAATCTACCGAAAAGGAGCATTAACTAGAGAAAAGGAAAATTTTAGAATTTTGTAGTTTGAAACCATTGTAATAAATAGAGCAGTTGCTCCTATAGGAGCAAATGCTCTATTAATCACAACAGTTTCAAAAAGTGACTTTTACAGAGCCAAAAGTCGTCAATATGAGACAATGGGTTAAATACACGTGACCGGTGCCATCACTCGGTAACAATTGTAGTTACAATCCAGTTTAACTCTGCACTCCATGGATACCACTTTTTCTACAGTTTCTGTCATAATTAAAACTTCCTGTGTCACTATAAAAGGCCAGATAAACAATATTAATGATATCATCATTTCTAGCATGAATATGCATGAAATAAAGGTTTAAAGTTTAAATATTTTGTATGTTTTTATATTGACTGAATACAGTGTTATCTTAACCCTTTCACCGCCGATGTCGCATAAATGCACCACGACAAATAGTGCAGTCCCAGATCAGACGCCGCCTTTTCAAGGCGGCGTCTGATCAGGGACTTCACTTTGTGTCTTTAAATTCTATTTCTATGTGCTTTGTTCATTTGAAATTTGCATTTATTTATCGCATTTTCTTATTTTACCGAATGATCTAACAAAACTGCTTTGCAGGTGGCGGTGGTCTATTGGTAACGCGCTTGACTATCAGTCCGGAGATCCGGGGTTCAAATCCCGGTCCCTCCTGGAAATTTCAGAGACGCTTGTCCGTGTCTCCCACCCGCACATCCTCTCCACCCCGGGGTTAAATAGAGAATAATAGGTTAGTGCCGTAGATGGGACGCCTTTATCCGACGAGGGGAGAAAACGTTGAGGCGAGGCTTGCCGAGCCTCAACTGTTTTCTCTCCGAGTCGGATAAAGGCGTCCCATCTACGGCACTAACCTATTATTCTATTTATCCAGTCAATTTAGTTATATCTTTTTTCATAGACTCATAAAACATACGAATATTGAAATAATTTGCATTGAAAATGCGGTTTTTCGATCAACGGACCTCCCTTTTCATTTCCGTTCTAAAGAAGTAAATAATGAGCTACCGCAGAGGAAAATAGTTTGGATACTTACATTACAAGACGGGATAACGTGCTTGAATTTGAAAAATAAGATCGTTTGAATCGAGAGTCGATATGTTAATTCAAACAGACATGGTTATTATTCTACCGGAGGCTCTACATTGTCAAATTCGAGTTCCGTCGTCTCGGTATCTATTTTTAGATAGGGCTAACGTTACTCGTCAATGGAACTGAACAGGCTATATTTAGGTCTATGACCATCACCGCCCTTGTAAGAGTTTATCGATTAACGGGAAAACGTGCTTGAATTTGAAAAATAAGATCGTTTGAATCGAGAGTCGATATGTTAATTCAAACAGACATGGTTATTATTCTATCGGAGGCTTCGAGTTCCGTCGTCTCGGTTTCTATTTTTAGATAGGGCTAACGTCACTCGTCAATGGAACTGAACAGGCTATATTTAGGTCTATGACCATCGCCGCCCTTGTAAGAGTTTATCGATTAAATTATCATGAGAGTGATAAATATTTTAATGAAGTTTTATTGTTTTATTTTGGGTTTTTTAAAAAAACGCGTCAATATAGTAGCATGGTAACTTTATATACATCTTAAATTTCGCTTACAGTATGTCTGGCCCGATAGCGTAGTGGTTACGATGGTCACTTATCGTGCAGTTATCCCCGGTTCGATTCTCACCTCTGACGAATCTTTTTTTTTCTCTTTTTCCTTTCTATTATTTTTTTAAATGACGGTTTGGGTTTTTACTGGGATACTTAATGATAATTATCCATATTAAGTGTTCTTTCTTTCAATTAATACCTTATTTTTGGTAAAACAATTTTGAAGAAAAATTAAAAATAGTTCCTGTTGTAAGAAGAAATTCCTACACCTACTATACAAATAAACCTCTACTGTACGTATAAACTTAGGTTTATTATGCTACCCCTTTATTACGTCACTAGCGGCTGTAGTGACGGGATAAAATCGGTACCTGTGAGGGTCACTCGCCGGTACTGCGGCTGCATGATTGCGCCATATGTTAGCAGTGCTCAATATTGTAGGCCAATGACTCAATGACCAGGGGAGTAAATGTAGTCGGCTGAGCGGTCATTCGGACTGAAAGTAGACTATAACTAGTTATTTACTTTTTTACTGTGCATATGACAAATAGAAATGTGTCGCCGAAAGGGTTAATACGTGAAAATGCCTTTATTACGATATGCGTATACAGTAAAACATGTCTAAAACAGAACACATGTGACAGCCAAATGCAGGGCGAACGTCATGCAAAACGTTTCTAAGTCAGCCACCTGTCTAGTAACTAAATTCTTCGTTTCATTAAAATTCCTGTATTTACTGTATAGATAAAATGAAGCTGAAATTCGACATTAAAACGACACTGTGTGATTATTGAAGAAATGGGATATTTGCCAGCAGGCGGTCATTGTAGCATCTGCTCGATATACTCCTTATCTCACAACATGCTACCTGACTCGCTTTTGCAAACAGCTAGATCTATGGGAGACATATTCAACCTGGTTGACAATTATGGGCCAAGAGTTTCTTAAAAGATTTATCTTATCGGAAGCAGTCAAAATTGAACAGATCCAAATTTGACACTATTTTTGAACAGCGTTGTAAGGGTTAAGTGGCCACTTTGAATAACATTGTTGTTCGCAGGTTCATTACGTACATTTAGTCATTTCAAAGTACATGTACATGTATTTGTTTACATATCAGCATTTACTCTAACTACTGAATACTAATACTTTTGTATTAATCTGGAGGAGCCGTCTGATCAGGGTCTGCCCTGTTTGCTTATGGAGTGTTAACCCGTTCCTTCATAGGCTATTTTTAGATCCAATCCCTTTGAATGAATCTACCCAAAAGGAGCACTTACTAGAGAAAATATTTCTTTTTAGAATTGTATTGTTATGAAACCCTAGTGATAAAAAAAGCATTGCTCCTATGGAGCAAATGCTCTATTTATCACAATGGTTTCAAGAAGTGACTTTTATAGAGTCGTAGAAAAGCGTATTTATGGAGAAAAGGGTTAAAAGCACGCATTTCTCACAAAATACGAATAATCATCCAATGCCCATACAGTTATACAATATAACCACCTGTCCTAAGTGGCCATCAAAACGATGTCTAGTTATGTGTCTTTAAGGCAGATGGTAGCTTAATGTAGGTTAAAACTAATGCAGAAATATCGTATTACTTTTGCCCTGCAGCATCCTGTTTTTAAGACTTTTATGTTAAAAAAAACTTAATTGCCCTTTCGGACAGGTTCTGCTGTACTTTCTATTGTACTTTCAACAGCAGCTTCCAAACTACTCTCCTCCTTCGATTCTTAGCATGAAATAACTCATGTGATATGGTAGTAACAAATTGCTATATATCCAGATCTTGTGAAAAACTATGTAATAGTTAATAATGTCAAGACTATGGTCGAATTTGTGAAAATGTCGCGAACAATTAGTGTCCGGATTACAGAGAGCGGTTGGACTCTTTGATACGTTGTTTTCAAGAAAAATGTAACCAAACTTTGGCAATTTTGAGTGCCATTTCGTAAATTATTATATTCCATTTCTGCTAAACGCGTCATTTATAGCCACCTTGCACTGAAGGAAAAGAGAGAAAAGACATAGTCCGGGGTAGCAGACGACATGCAGCAGGCGAATGGCTATCGGCTTATTGACCCTTCGCTTGCTATTCACGTCAATATACCTACCTGTAAATAGTGAAGACCCAGATGAGACAGCTCCTGCAGGAACCGTCTCATCAGGGTCTGCACTATTTACAAGTTGGTTGTGCAACTAGTGCACTCCACAGCAGTGATTGCACAGCGAAATATTTATACACAGTGAAGATATATGTAATTATACAACAGGGCATGGGTAAAGAAGGAGAACTGTGTTTTAAAATTCAGCAAGTGAAGGGTTAAGTGTTATTGTGAGTGTTTTGACTGACATACTTTTAATCTTGATGGATTTGTCGTCACGGATGTGTCGTTGATCACAAGATAATGAGGAAGCACTCTGTGTGTGTATCGTGATGGTGGTGTCGTCAAGAAAACATTCGTACGTGTAGCTTCGGTGTTAATGCTTTAACCCTTTACTTGATTGATAATAACGTAAGAAATAATGATTGCGTGAATATTAATTGGCTGACATTTTATAATTGTATCATAAACAAGTAAAGCTGTAAAATAAAATGCGTATCCGAAGCAAACAGAGCAAATATCAGCCGTCTGGTCTGGGTCTACTCTGTTTGTAAAGGCGTTACAAAGCGGCTCTATCAGCACAGTGTTAATGGAAGAGTAAACATTTTGATAAACGTTATCACTGAATGTGACGTAAATAACTTCGGGTTAGGTAAATTGTGTAATTTGTACTATTGATAGATATCTGCGGAAAGAATGACGAAATACGAAAATGGTCTGGCTTCAGATGATACTTAGAATCTGATCTCGTTACACGCAGTTCACAATGTGTTGAATGATGCACTAATATAGTGTAAGATTGGCAAGAGTGAATTTCTTTCATTTGCATAACAGCTGTTAGAAAATATAGATACATAGACATGTGTATATATATATAAACAATATCATAATTGGATGACTGATCGCTATTGTACTTTATGTACCACCGCTGTCTTAAGTGACATATTTGGATGTGTTAGCAAGCAGAACACGGATATTACAGCGACATCATTCGAAACATTTGGGAATTGTTATTGCAAAATCGCATCTGTCCTAGAAGAGCTATAATTCTGTCTGAGAGCATTTAGACAATAGTGTATACGTCCAACAAACATTTACGTATCAAGTGGAAGTACGCGGTGGTGAAATCAACCGGAATAAATATTTTATATTGGTACGTATCTCCATTCTAAAGTATATATTCTTCCAGTCAAGACGCGTTAATTTATCTGTCAGTTCATCTGCATAATTAAACACTTGTCTTTCTGTATGATTATCTGTCTGATCCAATAAATCTCCCAGCCTAATCATCCCTGTCTGTCTCGTATGTCTGTCTGTCTGTTATCTGTCTGTCTGTCTGTCTGCATCTCTTCCTGTGTATATGTATGTTTCTTTGTATGCCAGTGCCTGTCTGTCAGTACGTCTGTCTGTCTGTTTGTATGTATGTATGTATGTCTCTCGCTCCCTATCTCTGTTGCTCCCACCCCCCGTGTCTATTCTCTGTATGTCTGTATGTTACAAACTGTGAAACAAATACTTATTTGAAAAGCATATCGCATATTTCAACTGTAGGTAACCACTGATAAAAAACTTGTCCAAAGGAGAATGAGATAAAAATGTTTAACCATTAACGCGTTCTTTATGACCTGAATCGCATTTGTGAACAGCTTGGGTCCAAATGAAATACCGAGTAACTCGGCGTCTTATCAGGATCCAAGCTGTTTGACATTCGGCCAATAGTTTCTCAAATTTTAATTGAATCTAAATTTGAGCTGATATTATTTTTTCACAATGGGATAAGGGCTACTTGCCTATCTCTAGCTCTAGTTATAGCTAGAGATTTAACCTTTAGCCTGTTACAGGTGGATGAATGATTTACTTTAAATATGCAGACAGATAAGACGCCGAGTAACTCAGCATCTCATCAGGATCCAAACTGCTTGATACTCTGATCATGTTGTTGAAAAGAAATGTAAGATAAATTAACCCTTCTCTTGCTTAATTTTGAAATACATTTCTCCTTCTTTACCCATGCCCTGTTGTATAATAACATATATCTTCACTGTGTACAAGTATTTCGCTGTGCAATCACTGCTGTGGAGTGCACTGGTTGCACAATCAACTTGTAAATAGTGCAGACCCTGATGAGACAGCTCCTGCAGGAGCTGTCTCATCTGGGTCTTCACTATTTACAGGTAGGTATATCGACGCGAATAGCAAGCGAAGGGTTAACTCTTGACCACTGAAGCCGTCCACCAGACTTTAGGTCAAAGCATAGTAAAACGTTCTGTAGTGATATTTAAACTTCGGATATTTACCAACAACAAAGTTGACCACCACACATGTTTCGTTTTGGTACCTAATGTTCAAAACCATTATGACTGCCTTGTAATTTAACCTCAGGCCATACAACATGTACGTGTATATTTGAAGGGATATTTTTGCCTCCTTTAGAAATGTGAACTTTTTGCATGTCGCGTACACTACAGTGATGTGTTTTATGCATTAGCCCGTTCCCCACTATCCAGTACCTGAATCGCATTTGCAAACAGTGTCGATCCATTTGAACGGATTTAGTAGCTCAACATCTCACCAGGATCTGTTGGTTTTCTCAAACTTTATCGATTAAAATTTGGAAGTACAGTAAAACCTCTCTATAACGGCCACTCAATTGTGTTAATTAGTTTATATTTAGGGCAGATGGCTGCTTAAAGCAAGGTGAACGTAAAACAGAACGCTCCTATAGGAGCGTTCTGTTTTACTTTCACCTTGCTTTAAGCAGCCACCTGCCTTTAACACAAAATACTTGATGTAATTTAGTGGCCGTTATAGAGAGGTTTTACAGTAGACAAAATTGCATCATATAACACTTTGAGCAGACCTTATTTTTTAACAGAGGGGTTTCGGTTAACCCAAGTGTGCCTATGATCCCATATACGTGTGGGACATAGGCAAACATTGCAGACTGATCAGAGTTTACACTGTTTGCTGATAACAATTTCAAAATAAAACAAAACGAGATTGAAAATTTAGGCCAGGCATCCCTTGGATCAAACATGGACTAATCCAATTTATAAACGTGGAAGAATCCACTGGGCGCAAATGGGTTAATTACGCATTTATTCGACGATTACACCAGCTTCATACGCCCGTAAAAATATTGTCCGCTCAAAATTAATTCCTGTGCATTTTTTACTACTTCTAATCTCGATCAAGCTTTTTGGAAACTAGTCACCCTTTACTCTATAAATACACCTTTCTACGCTTTTGCAAACAGAAGAACCAGATCAGACGGCTCCTGTAGAAGCAATCTGATCAGAATTTGTTGTTTGCTTATTGGATGATTTAAATCTGATGCTACATTATTTCCCATGGCAAAACTACCCTGTGTTAATATGCTACTTTAAATATTCATCTCTGTTAGTATGATGTTTTGGCGCCTATATAATAGTTACAGTTTGAAACCATCGTGATAAATAGAGCATTTACTCCATAGGAACAAAGGCTCTATTTATCACAATGGTTTAAAAATTTCACAATTCTAAAATTGCCTTTTTCTGTAGTAAATGCACATTTCCGGTAGATTTATTCAAAGTGGTTGGGTCTAAAAATGGTCTAGGAGGGAATGGGCTAATGGAGTAACGGGTTAACCGCGAGTCCAACACTTTAGATCGTGATGAGACGTCTACTTAGCGAGATAAGACTTTAGTAAAGAACTACAGTGAAAACCTCTCTAAACCGGAATTCTAGTAGAGAAGAATTTAGATACGTTTAGGCAGGTGGCTGCTTAATGCAGGGTGAAAATCATGCAGAAAGCTCCGAGGAGCTTTCTGCATGACTTTCACCCTGCATTAAGCTACCACCTGTCTCAAAGATCGATATTTATACCAAATGTAACGTCCGGTTTAGAGGGGTTTTCCTGTATATCAACAGTAGCCCTAGATGAAACGAATAACGGCACAGCTAAATAGCTTCATAAAGCAAAGGCCAATGTACACTAAATGTTCGTATACATAGTATACAGTACAACCCATCCTAAACGATCATTCATTTATTGAACATAGGAGTCTAGCAAGCGGGCGATTGCTTAATGCAGGGCTAAGATATAATGCAGAAAGCTCCTGTAGGAGTTTTCTGCATGACTTTTGACCTGTTATTAAAATACCACCTGCCTTACAAACCCATAATAGGAACTATTTTGATGGCCGTCTAAGACAGGTTCCATTGTAAACCCAACAACCCCTCCCCACCAACTTGCAAATTCAAATACCTGTTATTCATTTTGGCACCATTTTGATAATTCTAAAGTAGATTAATATAGAAGTAAATAGTATAGACCCTGATCAAGCAGTTTTATAACAGGGTGTCGCAAGGCGTCAGATTATTTAGTGTCAGTTACGCAAGTATTAGCTAAGTTATCAAAGTATATTCTACTTAGACCTAGATAAGGTAATATATTTTAGGTCTAGCTTTCAGAAGAAACATAAAAAATCAGCAATAAGGTTCTTGATCTAGATATTCTTTATATTCTTAAGTTGTAATACAATGTACTTTGAATTTCCGAAAGAAATGTACTGGCACTTGCAAACATTGTGGACCTAAATCACACAGTTTAGGGCAATGGGTATGCTCTGTTTGTTAATGGAATTTAATAGATATGTTTAAAGTGGCTACAATGTTCACCTTCCATATTTCATTTTAATTATCCTGTTAGTAAATATTCAGTAGGTAAACGTGACTTGACAGGGAGCTGCAAACACATTGGATCCGGACGAGATGCTGATATTCTCAGAGACTCGCCAGTATCAAAGCTGTTTGACATTGACAATTCATTTGTCAAAAGCTTGAATGAATCGGATGAAAGTAAATATATTACTGCGAAAACCCGGTGGTGACATTCTAAGTTCCTACTTCATAGTTCCGAGTCCCAAGTTCCAAGTTTAAAGTTCCATTTTCCGACTTCCAAGTTTAGGCTTTCAAGTTCCATGTTCCGACTTCCAAGTTCCATGTTCCGACTTCCAAGTTCCATGTTCCGACTTCAATGTTCCGACTTCCAAGTTCCATGTTCCGACTTCCAGGTTCCATTTCCGACTTCCAAGTTCCATGTTTCGACTTCCAAGTTCCATGTTTCGACTTCCAACTTCCAACTTCCGACTTCCAACTTCCACCTTCCTACTTTTTTTCGTGACGTCATATTTTCGCCCCGTTTACTTCACGCATGTCTGTTTTACCCTTTGACCGCCATGTGTTGTAAGCAAACCTTCAAACAAAGGTTAATAGTAATGTTCGAACATTATAATGAGGTATACCGGTCTTTGAAATGTTGAAAACAGGCCTAAATCACCAAAACTGGTGCTTTAAAACTGTAACAAACCAAATATAGAAATCTGATATAAATAGCTTGATGCTATGTGTCACGTGATGCGACTGGAGAACTTGGAAGTCGGAACTTGGAAATTGGAAGTCGGAACTAGGAATATGGAAGTCGAAACTTGGGAGTTGGAAGTTGGAACTTGGAACTTGGAAGTCGGAACTTGGAATATGGAAGTCAGAACTTGGAACTTGGAAGTCGGAACTTGGAATATGGAAGTCGGAACTTGGATGTCGGAACTTGGAACATGGAAGTTGGAAAAATTGGAAGTAGAAACTGGGAAGTTGGACTTTGAAACATGGAAGTCGGAACATGGAAATCGGAACTTCGAACATGGAAGTTGGAACTTGGAAGTCGGAACTTGGAACATTTATGTTGGAACTTTGAACATGGAAGTCGGAACTTGGAACATGGAAGTCGGAATTGAAACTTGGAAGTCGGAATATGGAACATGGAAGTTTGAAGATGGAAGTTGGAACATGGAAGTCGGAACTTGAAACTTGGAAGTCGGAACTTGGGACTTGGAAGTCGGAACTAAGAAGAAGGAAATTGGAACTCCGGCGTAAACAATATACAATAACCATATAGCAATTATCATGGAAGAAAGAAGTAAGAACTTGGAAGTCGGAACTTGGAACATGGAACTCTGAACTATGAAGAAGGAACTTAGAATGTCACTACCGGGCTTTCGTATATTACCCCAGATCAGAACATAAGCAGAATAATTTCACGACAGGAAAAATGTTAATCATGACGCTCTAACATACAGATTATTATTTATAATTCTACATCATGCTTTAACACTTTACCTCAAAGAGATGGCTTTTGGTGCCTTTGCAAACAGAGGGGACCCAGATCAAGCGACTTCCGTAGAAGAGTTTACTGCATTTGCTTTTGGAATTATGTTGATTTAATTCTGCAGTTTCTGTCATTGCCGAATAATTCTTGCGTCCATATGTCATTCTAAAATTCAGATCATTAACGTCCATGGTGTCATTATTTCTCAGGTGAATATCCATGAAGTAAAGGGTCAAATGTAATATTGGATAAAATTGAACGGTCACACATGTGGTAAATGTATTGTCATTTTACTCAGATCACGTGCATCAACAATTACGCCTCTTCACAATCACCTACTCACATATACACGCATGTATGCAAGTATGCATTTCCAGCAATACCGGAGATGACTCAATGTCAGCGTAATTACGTGTCCGGACAAATTGACAATGTACCGAATTTTCATTTAGTGAGGTAACACTGTTACAAGAAAGGATGAAAATAAAGAAATACATTACTACAGTTCTCTCCGAATCGACCAGATAATGTATCAACATAAGGGTCTTTAAAAGTAGGTGGTTGCTTAAAAGCAGGTTGTGGTTGCATGGGGGGGGGGAATGCATAAAACTCCTATAGGAGGTTGTCCTACATAAAGCTTTCAGAATTACACAAACTTGCGGTGGTCTAGTGGTAACGCGTTTGATAACCAATCCGGAGGTCCGGGGTTCAAACTCCGATCCCTCCCGGAAATTTCAAGGACGTTTTTCAGTGTCTCCCACCCGCACGAGGTCGCATCCTCTCCACCCAGTGGTTAAAATGCGTACATATGAGGGTCACTAGCCGTTACTACGACCGCATGATTGCGTCATATGTTAGCAGAGCTCAATATTGTACGCGAATGGCTCAATGACCAGGGGAGTAAATGTATAGTCGGCTGAGCGGTCATTGAGACTGGAAGTAGTCAAACAACTTTTTTACATCAGAGTATATCGTATCTGAAGGCATATACAGTTTACGATGAACATGCGCATGCTAACATATGCTTTACCTATAAATAGAAAACCATCCAAAGCTACCTCGTAATTAGTATAGAAGTGGTTTCTTAAAAAGAAGGTGGTTGCTTCAAGCACGACGAAAGTAATGCAGAAAGGCTATTTGAATAACTTTAGTCCTGCATGAAGTCTCCAACTGGCTTTAAAACCCCAACAGTATGCATTTTTTACGAGGATGGCTGTAGAGGGTGGGGGGGGGGGGGGAGTTACTGTATTTTCAAGAGAATGACCACTCTTTGATTCTCTCCTATTTTGAATTGATTCAAATTGAATTCGGCCAATGCCTTTTGAAACTATACTATTGCAGAGATATAGACAGAGGGTGTATTTCAAATACTGTACTAACAGTCATTTCTCAACCAAACCCTATACAGTAAAACCTCTTTAAACCGGACGGTCAAATAAGTATTAATACCGGTCTGTACGACAGGTGGCTGCTTATTGCAGAGTGACAGTCATGCAGAAAACTTTTCTGCAATACTTTCACTCTGCATTAAGCAGCCACCTGCCTAAAGTATCTAAATTCATTTCTACTAGAATTCCGGTTTAGAGGGAGTTTACTGTAGTTTTGACTACTGTGATCACAGCACAAGGATTGATGCAGAACTAAACTCACTATCTTATCTATGTGTCTGGTATTTGAACTGTAGTTAATAGATAAATGACGCTGAGACAACGAACACTCAGGTCAATCGCCTCGTTGGTTAGACCCAATCACTTATACTAGACAATCGTCTGTGCACATCGATTCTACCAATTAATTACATGTGTATAAGACTTGAATAGTCTTTAGCAAAACGCACACTTACACCATAAAATTGCCGGCGACCGATTCCACGATAGATTCATTACCGAATACAGACAGCAATCTCGAACTCGCAAAGGTATGCCTACATTGGCAATACGACTCAATTATTATTAACTGTGTATTTATCCATAATGGTGCATGCAGACAGCCTTGCCAGACATTGAGCATCATTACACATCTTATCCGGACCTCTGTCTAACATTGAGATTAAATATTATTATTATTTTGACATTGACTATATTTGGGTTAAATCAGTAAATCACGAAATCGGCCCGATATCGATACCGTTGTTATCGCCTTGATCTGTGCGATTATCGTTCGATCAAAATGACCTGGGTCCATGCTTATAAAGCTTTTAAGTTGAGTCTGAGTTCGTTCTAAAGCTTTTGATTGGTCAGATTTGAGTTCTCAAGCTTTTGATTAGTCAGATTTGAGACAAAGGCTCAAATCTGACCAATCAAAAACTTGATAACGAACCCAGACTCAACTAAACGTTTTATAAGCATGGACCCTGATAGAAGTGCCCTCTGACGCATTTGCAAATGCTTTTTAACCCTTCTCTTGCTAAATTTTAAAGTACAGTTATCCTTCTTTACCCATGCCCTGTTGTATAATGTATATATCATCACTGTGTACACGTATTGCGCTGTGCAATCGCTACTGTGGAGTGAACTGGTTGCACAATCAACTTGTAAATAGTGCAGACCCTGATGAGACAGCTTCTGCAGGAGCTGTCTCATCTGGGTCTTCACTATTTACAGGAAGGTATATTGACATGAATAGCAAGCGAAGGGTTAAATACAACAAGTGATTCTCCAGTTTATGCAACGGCCAAAATATGATGTGCTCCTATACCATTATAAAATTTCAACTAACAATATATTCATGATGTCCTTGTTTTCCTACATAGATATTAATCAATCAAATGATTAAATAATAAGTAAGAAAACTATTTGCATGCGGTTGGGAATAGTAGCATATAAATCAGGGGTAGGTGTATATGATCATTTTGTGACAGTCAAACAGCAGTTGAAACTGGTCGTTTTAATAAAACGTGTTCCGCGGGACTGTTGTTGCCCTCGCCCTTCGGCTCGAAAAAAACCCTGTATTACCCTACTTCTGACAAAGGCGTCAAAAGGCGATTCGTGTTAGGTAACGGTAAGTCATCGATAAGTTTGTCCACATTTGGTAACGTCTCGAATAAGTTGGCGCCGTGTTACGTAACTCCGATCAGTCCACATGTGACGTCACAATATTTGACGCTAACTTGACGTTGTTTACTTTTCATTTGAATCATGCAAATCAAAGGATTCCAAAGTATTTCATGATAGAATCTATACTATAGTCGGTAAGCAGCATCAATATCTCTCTGTATATGTATATAATTATTCCTGACTATATCTTGATCAGCTGTTTTGATTATAGAGTTATCTGTTATTGTCTTGTATATTAACTTAATGAAATTGTTTCTCACATAACTTCCTTTATCTCCGAGTTAGAACAACGGGTTAAGATTCGATGTCTTGAAGCAGGAAATTATTAATACCAAGTCATAAATTTCAGTTACCACTGACGAAAAGACCATCATTTCAGACCATGTCAAAAAGTGTGAACAATTTGGTACCGATATTAAAATTACACAACATAAACTTCCTACAATGTATTGGTTACCAAAACTACATAAAAAACATATAAAGCGCGTTTCATTGCAAATTCTAGTTCATGTACAACTACTAAATTGTCTATACTTTTGACTTCTTGTTTAACGAAGGTAAAGGAACATGTAAAATTCTACTGTGATAAGAAAATTCTGGAATAAATATCTTCTGGTCTATTAAGAACTCTTCAGAAGTCTTAAACAAACTTAAGAACAAAAGGTATCTTGCATCCACTGTAAGCACGTACGATTTTTCTACTCTGTACACAACTCTTCCTCATATTTTAATTAAGGATAAGCTTACTAACTTAATCCAGAAAGTATTTGCCCGAGAAAAAACATCATTCTTGGCATGTAATGCTGAAAAAGCTTTCTTTACTGACGAGCAAATGAAATATCACACCAATTGGACTTGCTCAGAAGTTTGCGAAGCACTAACCTTTCTTTTGGATAACATATTTGTACATTATGGGAATGCTATATACCGTCAGGTAATTGGTATTCCTATGGGTACGAATTGTGCACCACTTGTCGCAGATTTGTTTTTGTACTGCTATGAGAGAGATTTCATGTTGCGTTTGAATCCTCAATCACAAGAAGATGTTATAAAAGCCTTCAATGAAACTTGTCGATATTTGGATGATATTTTTAACTTAGATAACCCTTTCTTTGATGCTCTGATTCCTACAATTTATCCTAAAGAACTCAAATTGAATAAAGCTAACCCGTCCGACAATTATGCAGCGTTTCTTGATCTAGACCTTAAAATTAATAATGGAATGATTTCTTCTAAAATATATGACAAAACAGATGATTTTGAAATCTCATTTTAACTGAAAAACTGCTTAAGCAAGGATATAGATACCATAAACTAAGAAAAACTTTCTCTAACTTTTACTATCGAAATATCTCGCTTATTGGCAAGTACCAATGTAATCTCAAGGTGCTTCTGCGACACGGTATTTCACATCCTGAATTTTATGGTGATGTGATTTACAAACTTCGTAAAATTATTGGACATACCCATTTTCTCACTTTGTTCATCAAATGTGTTAAACAATTCATTAAAATGGGATATGATCCTGTAGTACTACAAGATACTGCATGTTTGGTTGTGAACCCTTTTACAGTTGGCAATCACGCTGGCCTCTTTGCATGTACGCCGACAAGAAAGGTTTAGTACTCTATGAAGGCGGCCTCTTAAATCCAGAAATTGAAGGAGAACGTCGGATATCTGTACTATTTCATTTTTGTCGTACCCTTTATTACTTTTCTACAGTTACTCTGTTTGAAGCTCAATCATTGAGTACATTAGCGATAGGTGGATACAGTATGTTCACTTAAATGTTTTTTCGTTATACATGCACTTTACCACTGTATTTGCCGTCGCGGTTGTTGTAGATTAGTCGGAGAGGGGATACGTTTATTTACACTGTTTGTCTTTTAGGATGGGGATGGAATAAGTGTGAGGTTGGGCGCCCATTAACCGGTTTACCCCCCCCCCCCCCAGTGACTTTTGTCACTGACCGTTCCAAGGCGGTACTTCCATCTTCCTTATGTACATTTGCTGTTTCCTTGTGTTGCTGTTCGGGCGAGTGTTTGTTCTGTATGTGGTGTTTCCTGCATGACTCATTTTTGTACTTTTGGCAGTAACACGTATAATAACGCTTAAGAGCACATAATTGTATGACGTCATACAAATTATTTGGCCTGACTATTCAAACGCGTGTAAACAAATATGGCTGACCTCGCATTTCCTGTCAAATGAAGTGTCAAAATCGACGGTCGTAGTAAAGGAATAATTCTCAGCCACAAATCATCCACTAATGGTGATATTTACACTGTTCTTACCGATTACTTGTTTGGAACTATTTCATCCAAATGTACTACATGTCTTAATATAACGAAGGTGTAATTCGGTCAAACTTGGAACACCAATGTTAACATGTTATTAAAACGGCGAAAACAAACTGTTTTTGTTATGTAAGAAAAAGAATCTGATGTTCGTTGCCTTTTAAGATCAAATATTCCTAAACTCGCCAAGAAAATGTTATTAAAAAGTCTCGCTTAATGATATTTTCTTAGGCTCGTTGAGGAACATTTGATCTTAAAAGACAACTCGCAACATATCATCTATATATGTACCCAGACATACGCACGACTGAATTTTGTGTACCCCCCCCCCCCCCCACACACACACACACGCACACCTAAAATAGTATAATATCAACAGCAATTAAAGGACATAATGAAAGTATATTAATCATAGAAATATATTACTTGTGATCATACTATATTTAGAATACATGCATGACCATTGTGAAATTGTAGCCATTGCAACCTTCTTTGCAGAAGTCCAGAATCGTTGCTTTCATTGTCATGACAACCATCCTTGACAAAATAATGACGTTAAAGCAAATTGAGCAAGGTTATTATAAACAGTTGTTATTTTATCTCATACATATACTTATATTATTTAGAATATATAGTTTCCGATTTTTATGATTTCACCACAAACATGATCCTCATTTATTGCTGGACCAGGAAGAAAAACACGTTTGTCTGCGTCGCGTTTGTCTTAATCGTTTTGACTGTATTTCAAAACGTCTGGAAAAAGTTAGATTTGATTGGATCGGTAAAAACAAGAACCAATATACAAAAGTCATTTAATATATCTTATGTTATGTGTTAATCCTTACCTCGCTGTAAGATGTAATATCTGATGTGATTCTGACCTGGTGCATGTTTGTTTTGATTGCGTATCATTCGATTAAGCTTTTTAGCAACTATAGACCGAGTGACAAACAGCTTGGATCCTGATGAGACGCCGAGTTACTCGGCGTCTCATCAGGATCCAAGCTGTTTCTAAATGCGTGTCAGATCTTGATTAGCGGAATAAGTATTATGGTATGTACAGTCTAATACAGTACACAGACGTTACACAGAAAGCTGTATTTGGAGCTCATTGTATTTTTAATCTGCATAAAGCAACCACATGCTTTTAATGATCAAGTGACATAATTATTTAGATAGCTTCTGCTCTATCGTTTCTTTGTTTTGAAAATACTATTGAGTAAGGCCGATAAAATATCCATGCTCATTAGTGTCAATGGAGAATTCTAAAGTGTCAAGCAGGGTTAACTGCTAGCTGTTACCCAACATGTAGTTTCTAATTTCGTAAGCCTTTACTTGATATTCCCGTCTTTTTATGACTTTGCAAACATGGCGGTCTCAAATCAGACAGCTCATATAGGAGCTGTCTGAGCAATATCTGCTCAATTTGCCTATCTATCACAGATTCTGTGCTGACTGCCATGGCAATAAATTGAATTACAGTAAAATCACTTTAATGCTACCACCAAAAAGGGGCATAATACACAGTGGCAAATGCATGTGGTAGCTTAATGCAGGACGAAATATATACAGAAGGTCCTATAACTTTCGTCTTGCATTAAGCAACCACATGCTTATGAAGACAGCCATTTTTGTTTATTAAGTGGTGGCATTAGAGGGGTTTTACTGTATTTTATATGTTTAAACTAGATCCAAATAATTTATACTCATAACGTATGGAAACATTAACGACTACGCATCGATTACAGGGTTAAAGTCGTAGATGTTATGTACATACTCGTATCAAGTTTTAGTCGTATGATCTCTTCATACAAAGGTAAACAGTGTTAAACAGTTTGAATTTTTATGAGACACTGTGTTACTCGGCGTCTCATCTGGATCCAAACTGTTTGAGTATGTTATCCCATACCCGTCTTCATGTCACTGAAAAGGTTAATGTATCAGGAGGAAGGGCGTTCACACGCAATGAGAGTACTATTGCGTAATTGATACAGCTTCATTCTGAAACAAAGCGCAAGTATATGTAAGTTGTTTCACTGTTAAGTACTGTTGTCTGTAACATTTGACGTCTGCTTCAATTTCCATTATTGCAATGTCGTCACGTTTTGATTCAAAATGATACTCATTTTATGTGTAGTGTTGTATGCCAAAAAATGTACACAATTCTGTTGGGTCTGGGTCAAAACTGTGTGACGTACTGGCACTGTGCATAGAATGTTACATTCAAATGTTTTTTATGATCTGAGTGCGTTGACACAATATAATAGAGCATAATATGCACAGACAGATAAACTTACGGAAGGGATGAAATTGGTTTACCTATGTTCTAAATAAATTCTTTTTTTATCATTATTCTTATCTATATACAAGTATTAAATATATTTTATTTTAAATGTTCTATAATTACACATTGAATATACCCTGTTTTGTATATAAACTGTATCTATGCGAAGCGCTTTTGAACGCACATATCCTGTGTGAAAAGAGCGCTATATAAATGTGGTATAAAAAAGTATCGAACAGTGTAGACCCTGACGAGACTCCGATTTACTCGACATCTAATCTGGATCCAGTTTGTTTGCAGCTTGTCATTGACGGTGAACTAATTACTTCAGAATTATCAAAAGTGTCAGAAGTTAAGGTACTAGTTTTTTCAAGCCGAAGAATAATTAACCCATTACCTTATACGCTATTTTAGATACAACCTCTATGAATTATTCTACCGAAAAAGAGCATTAACTAGAGAAAAGTAAAAATCAACAATGGTTTCACAATGTGACTTTTACAGAGTAGTCAAAGTCGTCAATATGAGGGAATTGGTTAAAGACCAACCGTTAGAATGTTTACTGATTTATTTGGTGATTATTCATATCAGAAATATTGCTATCATGGATATTTATCCTCTGCATTGTTAATAATGATACATGAATACATGGTATTGGTGCATTGGCAAACTATTTAGAAGGAGATATATGTAATTCCATAAGACATAGCGCATGTCCTGGTCAGATGGCTCCTATAGGATCCGTCTGATCTTGATCTACTCTGTTTGCAAATGTCTGAAACCCCGCTCATGTTAAGGTCATTTTTGCACATCAGAACTTCCCCATAACTCCCACGTTACGAATAAACACGGTTGTCTTTTAAAGATTGTGACTGCTTAATATGGAACGAAATTAACAGAATTCTCTCACGAGATCATTCCGCAGTACCTTTGTCCGTATTAGCCCTTTCACCTCCAATGTCGCAAAATGCACCAAGACAAATAGTGCAGTCCCAGATCCGACGCCGCCTTGAAAAGGCGGCATCGGATCAGACTTCACTTTTTGTCTCAAACTCGATTTGTATATCTTTGCTTTAATTCCTTTCAAATTTGCATTTATTTATCTTATTCCCTTATCTTGCCGAATGATTTAGCAAAATTGGATTGTAGACGACAATTAGAAATGAGGTGTCAATGAACCAGTCCCTATTTTATATCCAAAGACTATATTGATTCATATTTACAATATGTGGACAATAAACTCATCAAATAAACAGATACATATTTGTCTTTAAGTCCCATGGTTAAACTTCATTTGATTGCTCGTTGTAAAGAGGTCTTGCTGTCTAATGTCCAAAGGACATGAAACAGGAAATTGAGCTGCTGTCATGCAAAAAGAGCGACATAATAGTTTAGTAAGATAGACGTCTGTAAAACAGTAGGTTGCCACATGCAGGGCTTTATGAGCTTTCGGCATAACTAGCATGGTTTATTGCGATTTATCACATACAGCCGATAACATAAATGTAATACTTTATCGTGTATCATTGATGTGGTACTGAAAACATACGAAACACACATTGAAGATCCTCTATTTCCGATTGTCCTTTGATCTCGTGATCCGGCTAACATTGTTTCATTTATGAGATTCCCATGTTGGTCGTCAAATAATCGACGTTATTGTATAGTATTTATCCTGACCAGACGCATGTATGTATCCCACTCAATGATGTGTGACACATGCAGTAAACTGGTGCATGTTTAGATGGCAATGATTACGTTTATAGCAGATTATATTTTTGACGCAATGTACATGGGAAAGAGGTCAGAATACAACCTATGTGTTGATTAATAGTTACCAAACAAAAAATTGCTGATATCCACTTACATTGCACTTAACTCTTAGCAAGTGGAGTATTTGTCATCTATAAATTCTGTTATCTGCTGCAGATTTCTACAGGAGATACCTGGTTTTAGATAAACATACATAATCGGAGTTTCACACGGTTTGGGGTCTAATGAGACGCTATAGAATTAGAGTATGTATCAACCCTTTCCCTAATAAACATACATTTTCACGCATCTGCAAACAGAGTAGACCCAGATTAAACAGCTCCTATAGGAGCCGTCTGATCAGGGCCTGCTCTGTTTGCTAATGGATTTTGATTGATCTGTGTCTTTACTTTCTAAAGTGGCTTTAATGTTCCACCTTCCATATTTCGTTATAACTATCTTGAACATGAATCTTTAGTAGGTATTGAAATTTTGAATAAACATAGGACAGGGAAACCGTTAATTCTTTCAGTTCAAAAGGTCGACTTTTGGATCCTTTGCAAAAAGGTAGACTCGGGTTCTGCCTTGTTTGCATATGGAATTGCAGTAAAACTCGATACTACGAAACTTTAGTAATAAAAATCTTATTCTCTGTAGGCAAGTGGCTGCTTAATGTAGGGTGAAAGTCGTACAGAAAGCTCCTAGAGAAGGGTTTTGCATGACTTTCACCCTGCATTAAGCTGCTGTCGGTATTAAAGATCAATAATGGTATGTATTTGAATGTTCGTAGTATCGAGTTTTTACCGTATATAGATCTGGTTCTACTGTTTCAGCCATAGCCAGATCATTTCGGTGTTCATATGCCATTATAGATTGTATGATGCTAATAAATGTTCATGATGTTATCATTTCGTATATGAATATTCATTAGATAAAGGATTAAAATAGGACTAAGGGTTTTTATATCAAACTCATACAGAAAGCTGTCCGGCTATATATATATATGCATACGAGGGTGCTGTAATAGCAATGGACGTTTCATTGGAAAGGCCACTCTAGCATTCTGAATACAATGTAAACCCAGCCTTTTTATCGTGGTGGCTGATCATGTCTTGTAATCATAAATCTCATAAGAAATGCTTTAGTTTTTTCAATATTCTTTAATTTTATAATTATGATACACGTTCAGTAAGCAGATTTAAAAATGCTGCTTAACGTGATAGTCTCGACTTGCAGCGTGATTTAACTCTTTCACTGCCAAATTTTGTCGTCTTCAGCAATTTTCATTTTTAGCTCGTCTGTTTCGAAGAAATCACGAGCTATTGTCGTAACTCCGGCGTCAGCGGTGGTCGTTGTCGTCGTTGTTATCGTCGTCGTCCCAAATCTTAACATTGACCGTAACTTCTTCAATTTTCAATTTACAACCTTCATTTTTGGTATGAATGTACATCTTGACAATGACGAGAAGAACGTTGGCACCCGCTTGCTGTGCGCTTGTTTACATTTCTTCATTTTTGTTTCAAACAACATAGTCACAGTAACAAACAGTTTGGGTCCTGACAAACTGTTTGAATAAGTAATGACAGATGTGACATTGGCAGCGGAAGAGTAAAGTGCCTTAAAATAAATTACATTAACCATTTGTTTCTCCATCTATGCTGAAAAGAAGTATATCGCAATAACCGAATAAATCGAATAACCGAATAAATCGAATAACCGCTGAAGAAAACAAAAAAATCATGTACATGTATAATGATATCGAAGACACGATGTTATAAGCCAATATATTAGTATTTTTCGGGTTACGTTTTAGTTTCGTAATTGTTCGACATAGGAGGATACTATTTTGTTGTACAACAAAAACTATAAGTATCTAAAACGGTCTAGCTTGTATCACATTCATGAGCAGTTTTCGGCATAAGTTCAAATAATAATGATCTGAACGTGACAACTATCAAGTTTTATGATGTTATTGAAAATATTTGTTTATTGTAGGGACTATCACTTAAACTTGTTAAATTATTTCTGAGGAACTTTATGAATGGCTCATATTCATAAAGCTCCTAACGAGAAACTTAAGAAAAGTCCTTAGTTTCTTGAATATTCAATAGACTCATAAATACAAGTAAACAAATTTCAGAAAAATAAAGCTGTATATCAATTATATATTTAACCAAATATCCCAGAAGTCATTGAATGAAAATGTACTGTATAGTTTTGCTACAAACGCAAACAGAAATATTTTCCTAATGTTGTCCTAAGGTTAAACTATTCCTAAGGAGCTTTATGTCAGCAAATATAGCGTACACAATACTGAAGCTACGTACTTAGCCTCATTCTGCTAAGCGCACTGTGGCTGACATTTGAGAGGTAAGACGCGAATAACTCCAAGTTGTCAAACACTCGGTTAACCCATCAGAAACTTGAACAAATCGACAATTATCAGAGTTTCTGCAGACTTCATTTTTTACAGTAAGAAAAGTTTCAACATATTTCGGTTGACTATGTTCTGTTGCAAGTGTCCACGTTTACTGTTTCTCTGTGTAGGCGGGTATGATGTTGATATATATCATGTCACGATAGTGTTCTGACACAATGACCTGACTTGAACTTGTCAACTTTTTAATTATAGTAGAAACCTGTCTATAACGACCATACAGCGAATACACATAGGGGTCTGTAAAATATATAGGCTGCTTAATGCAGATCGGAAGTAATTCAGAAAGGAGCTTTTCAGCACTTTTGCATAAAGTCCCGCATGTATCCACCACCTTTCATAAAAAGCCAGAGTTCGGTTTACGTTCACAAGATATACATATTATGCTCTGTTCGTCTGGGTCCAATCTTACTAAAGATCGCATGACTGAAATTGTCATAAGTACTAGCATACGACTATCGCAACTGGAAGTTGCGATCTTAATAGGTACCGAGGATATATGATAATTTAGATATTTTGGTTGTAATATCTTCAGTAAAATAGGCCCAGACCCCAGTCTCGGGAATATTCTTAAGCAGATAAGTGAAATAATTGTATCTAAACAGTGAAATTAAAACAGGGTCCTTAGAGACAATGTCTGATATATTTATGAATAGAAATTGACGTTGTTCGCAACTAATTAAAACCAAACTAAATTTGATAAAATTCTCAATTCCGTTACAAATTGTTAAATATCATTTTTCGTTTTAAATCGCTTTCATCTCTTATCAAATACGATGATAACTGTAGAAACATCACAACTTTTTGTGGTAGGCTACTTTTTTATGCATGCTCTATGTGATATTTTCTGTTTGTATGTTCATACTTCTGTTATATTGGGGTTTTTTACCTCTTGTTTATCGGAATAAAAGCCCACCAGGGCTTGTGTTATTATGTTATGAATATCCGACGTTAAATAATAAAATCCGACGTTAAATAATAACAGTCCTGGCTATGTAACTACGTAAGAATGTTCATGAAATTGGAACCAGGTGTTGAGAATATTATTCTAATTTCAACACAATTGCAATTGAATGTTTTACTTGAGTCGTCAGGACATTCTCTGTGTATCAGGATAGGTAATGGAAATGGTAAAACTTATTAAATGTAATGTCTAGTCATTAACTTTAACGAAAATGTAAAAGCTTATTGAAACTAATGTCAAAAACTGTTAGAAGTCACTTTACGAAAATGTTAAAAGTTATTGAAATAATGTCAAATACTGACAGAAGTCATTGTGTTTGCGATGCACAAATATTTAATCACTTCTTCGAAACAAACATGCATGTTACTAGTTTTTTACTTACGTGATAGGTTCAGGGTTAGTGTTAATAGCAGGCCATTGGAGGGGCGTCTTTAATACCTAAAGAATGTACGTTGAAAGATGTGAAAGTACTGATTACTTAACCCTTTCCCTGTTCTATACTCATGTAAAAACAATTGACATCACGAGTATTTATTAGCTGAATTTCCTGTAGAAGCGATGTGATCTGGGTTTACTCCGTTTTCAAATGCGTAAAAAGGCGTTTCATTGTGCTCGCGATGCACAAATATTTGATCACTACTTCGAAACAAACATGCATGTCACTAGTTTATTTACTTTTCAAATGCGTGAAAAGGCGTTTATTTGAGGGAAAGGGTTAAAACCACTGATATATGTATACGGTTATGAATTAGGTATTTCAGTTGCTACCCTATACGCCTTAACCCTTTTCATGCTATCAAAACCTATGTTAGTAGAAATGTCATTGTAATATTGTAACGAAAATGCAGTTAGTATAATTGTTGGAGAAACTACAGATCGAATTGGAAACGGCTTGGATTCTGATGAGAGAACTCGGTACTCGGCTTCTAATCTGGATCCAAGGTGTTTGTAAATACCAGCCAAGTAATGTGTACTATGTGAAGGGTTAATGCATGACTTTAGTCAATACTGTTGTAATGCATTTACTTTAATGATACGTTTTAACCTTTAGCCTGCTGAACAAATTATTTTTACAGATTTTTTTTACCTACTACATTTTCAAAATTCAAGCTATAATGAATTTGTCTACCAAAATGCAATCAGGGTGTCAAACAGTTTCGATCCTGATGAGACGCCGAGTTACTCGGCGTCTCATCTGGATCCAAACTGTTTGCATAGGTATTCACCCATCCGCCCATGTCAGGCTAAATGTGAATCAGTTGACCTGATTATACTGGATGCGATTGACCAATGGCTTGCTACTGTAATATAAGCTTGTGTATTGTATCTAGAAAACCGAACTGTTAGGCGTTGTCTAGAAAAATGGCCTGTTTGGCTTCTAATCGTGTGGGTAATCAATCGTGTTATTTTGTCAGTATATTTTACTTATCCCGAACCGCTTAAAGTGATGGTCACTACAGCAAACATATATTTTCAACTAAATTATAAAACACGGTGTTAGTTTTGTTATATTCTTACTATTATATCATGTTGTACAACCTATTTCGAACAGTTATTAAAGCAAACCACAACCATAATACGTATACATCGGCGAATAACAGCGGGGTCTTTGATATCAAACACATAGAATTTTTTGTCTTCTTCAGCGTTTCATACACTGTTCTTCTTTACGGGATATAAACAAATGATTGGTGTAATTTGTTTGCAATTACAGACAATAAATGCAATTTTCACACCGTTAAATTATTAAGCACCGAAATATGTGGACATTCCTAAGCATATTCGATTTTAATCGGTGAACACAACAACTCATTTGTGTATATTCTAAAGGTTGTGAGAATTTCCGTTACGAAAATAGATATTCTGAGCGGCTTTCTCGTTACGCAAATAGATATAATTTTCCTATTATGTCCATCGCCTACCAGAATCTTGAATATTTAGCCTTTAGTTTCTACGGTTTCTTTCATGGCCAAAACTTCATGTGTTCATGAGCCATTATACAGATAAATCTAATTTATATATTCATGATGTCATTGTTTTCCTACATGAATAGTCATGGAGTAAAGGGTTGTTTACGCATATTATCAAATTTGCTTTTCATCCTTTTTTCGGACCTATTACATCTCGGGCGTGAAAGTAAAACAAGTGTATATCGTTGAAAAAAATTCTGAGAACATTTTACCAAATTGTTTTAAAGCAAGCAACTATAACGCATATAATAACAATACATTCAGAAACATTGTTATAGTAGGGTCGAGTGAAAACAATGCACAGATGTATCAATAATAGGCAAACATGTATTTATAAACTTTATTACCTAATTGTGTTTCCAATGAATGTGGGAATCGAGTGTGCTGACACTTGCAAACTTTGTAGACCCCGGTCAGAGAGCTCCTAGAGGAAGGCTTAGACCAGGGCCTCATCAATTTGTCATTTAAAATCCTCTTGCAAATTTAAGCCTTACATACCGAACGGACTCTATTGTTTAACAATAATGGACCATACCATTCTGAATATGGGCCATACCACTTTGAATATGCTCATGGACCATATCACTTTGAATATGGGCCATACCACTTTGGATATGGATAATACCACTCTGAATATGAGCCATACAACTTTGAATATGGGCCATACCACTTTGAATATGCTCATGGACCTTATCACTTTGAATATGGACCATACCACTCTGAGTATGGGCCATACCACTTTGGATATGGATAATACCACTCTGAATATGAGCCATACAACTTTGAATATGGGCCATACCACTTTGAATATGCTCATGGACCATATCACTTTGAATATGGACCATACCACTCTGAGTATGGGCCATACCACTTTGGATATGGATAATACCACTCTGAATATGAGCCATACAACTTTGAATATGGACCATACCACCTTGAATATGGGCCATACCATTTTGAACATGGACCATACCACTTTGAATATGACTGGCTCACGGACCATGCCACTTTGAATATGGTCCATACCACTTTGGATATGCCCATAGACCATGCCACTTTGAATATGGTCCATACCACTTTGGATATAGTCCATACCATTTTGAATATGGACAATACCGCTTTGAATATGGACAATACCACTTTGAATATTCAACATTCAAAAGGTTAAAACTGAATGGTTTTAACTCTTGTCCGGCTACCCGCGACCTGACTCATATTTGTAAACAGCTTGGATTTAGAGGAGAGGCTGAGAAATTCGGCGTCCCATCAGGATCCAAACCGTTTGACACTCGTTCGATAATTTCTCAAAAGCTTGATCGAACTCGGGGGTTGTCAAAGTTCTTCTTTCACAGCAGAGTAAGGGTTAATGCGTCAGACATCAAATTACCTGTGGAGCAATTAAACTGTAACGACAGACGCCCATTGAATGTTAGTGTTTAACCTTAAGTATGTAACCCGCCCTTTTCTTACTAATTGCTGTTCATATAAGATATATAGCATGACAATTCACATGTAAACATCGATACGACTATTTATTTAACGGAGTGCCCTACAGTAAAAATAATGAAGAAGAATGGGATTTTTTTTGACAGTTGGGTAATTGTTAATTTATATGGAAAGCTGACTGCATTTGTTTATAGCTGAGAATAGAACACCAGGCTTATACGAAACTATCAACAGTCAAAGTTCATTACTAGAATAAACTTTCAGGTCGTGTTTGATATTAAAATCGACTATGATTGTAGTAATTTGCATTTAAACATCTGTGACGAATAGGGAATGAGTAAGCCATGATTGCCATGTAGCGTGCAGTCTATTTACACGTGTACTTTCTTGTGTGAGAGTTGGCCATTAAGCCCTTTACATGCTAACCGCAACCGGAGTCGAATTTACAAATTGTTTGGATCCAGATCAGATGCCGTGTAACTTTAATCAAGATCCAGCTGTTTAGCCCTTGGTAAATATTCTCAAAAGCTCGTGTCATGGCATTTGGTCAATGCTTTCTCAAACGATTCATGGAACCAGAAAAACAGTAAAACCTCCCCCTTTAGTATAAATACCCGTCTTGGAGACAGGTTGCAGTTTAATGCAGGGTGGTAGTCGTCATGCAGAAAGCTCCTCTAGGAGCTTTCTGCATGACTTTCACCATATATTAAGCAGCCACCTGCATAATAGCATCTTACTTATTCTCTACTAGAATTCCTGTTTAGAGGGGTTTTACTGTAGTCAAAATTGCGCTAGATGAGCAGACATTTATTGTATATCGGAGTAAGGCTGTTTTAAAACGATTCGTCGACAACATTTAGTTCGACTGTTTAGTGTAGCGTCATCCCCAGGTTTCAAAAGGCAGTTTGTTTAATTACTTTAACCCTTTCCCTGTTGAATATTCATGTAAGAAAAAATGACATCATGAATATTTAGTAGCTGAACTTTTATAATGGCATATGTACACAGGACATTTTAGGAGAAGCTGTTTATCCAGATCTAATATAATGTCATCAGCAAATAGAGCAGACCCTGATCAGACGCGAATCCTGTAGGAACCGTCTGATCTGGGTCTACTCCGTTTGCAAGGGTGTATATATGGAGTAAAGGGTCAAAGGGCACGCAACCACGGTGTCAAACAGCTTTGATTCCGATTTGACAGCCGTCTCATCTCGATCCAACCAAAGTGCAAAGTTATTAAAGAATTGCATCATGACGAAAGAGCTAATTCAGAGAGTACGTTGTACAGTAAAACCCCGCTAATGCGACCACCAAAAAGGGGCGTACTTCTGGGTGACAGAGGCAGGTGGTAGCTTAATGCAGCACGAAAGTTATGCAGAAAGCTCCTATAGGAGCTTTCTGCATAACTTTCGTCCTGCATTAAGCAACCACCTGCTTTAAACGGCGCCAGTGGCTGTTAATTAAGTGGTCGCATTAGCGGGGTTTCACTGTATATGAAATGAGCAGCTGTGACTCACTGCCATGCGACTTTAGTAAACCACATTTAAACTGGACGTTCGAACTCATCTCCATCTGTTAATATTATCATTGACTAAGTGGAATGTTCTTCATCAATTTCTTTAGAAAACATGAATAAGAGTGTCAAAAAGTTTGGATCCTGGCGAGACGCTAAGCGACAAGACGTCTCATCTGGATCCAAACTATTTGCAAAGTTTTCATGGAGTCGCTTATGGCAGTGAAAGAGTTAAGACTGACGATGGCAGCTCAATGCAGGATCAAAGTTATGTAGACAGCTCCCAAAGGAGCTTTGCGCGTGGCATTACTTTCGCCCTGCATTAAGCATCCACCTTTAGAAGGGTTTACTGCATTGAACATTATTCTCCATTTGCCATTTGTGTCAATTTTATCTTACGTTGATTCTATAAAAAAAAGAATGAAAATTGTATCTTTTCGGTGGAGACAGATTGTGTGCGGATTCTATGTTTTGCAAGGTATGTGTCCTTGACGTGACGGCAATCCTAAACGCATGACTTGTTCGGTTTCATGTCGCCTCTCTATCTTCCGATATATTGTCCGACTCGGTGTGACATCCCTAACTTATACAGGACCACCTAGTTCAGATGACATCCGATACTGAAACTGCCCATGGCACCTCAAACCTTGAGAATAAAACGGTCATGGTCATTTTCTAAAGCTCTGTGCAATATAACAATAAATGTACCTTTAATTGTTGATTTGATTTATCGCCTGCAATGCCATTGCATAAAGCCTAAAATGTTATTATAGAATCTATATGAAGTTGCCATTTTATTAATAATAAAGATGATCGGAAAGAGATACGGAATTGGTTTAAGGGTACGAATGATAATGAGGCTGAAAAAAATCGCTGAGGAGCAGAAGACGTGCCCACTGTGTATGCCGAATGTAAAGCTTTACATAACTATTTATTGCATGAATATGCGCGTGTGGATGTACGGTTTCATAAATATGCATTAAATAAGTTATCTTTCATTATGCCATATGAGCTAGGGCATGGCCGACAATGTGTCATGATTTAAACGAAAAGAGGAGACACTGGTCAAACAGCTACTACTGGAGCTGTATGACCTGATTCTACTCTGTTTGCAAAGCGAAACAGCGGGCAGGGAAACTATTAAGACAGTGTAATGATTCAATACATGACATGCTCACACATACGTAACTTTTGTTTATTTGTGATTGCTATGTATCAATATGTGAATAAACGGACTATCTTTGATAGTTCCAAAGAGAAAAGCATCGTGATTTAATTGGTTTATGTCCACCATGATCAGATCTATCGATTGAGTAAAATCAGAAACCTGAAAACTAAATACAGCTAAGTGGTTTTAACTCTGTTTTAGGAGAAGTAAATAGTGTTCAGGATAAGGCGGATTTTACAAATCTCTCAGCTCTGATCTCTTTTTTCACTTCAGTAGTGTCTAGATTTTTGTTGTTGTTGTTTGTTTGTTTTGTTTGTTTAAAGTGTAAACATCACAAAATCAGCTCATTCCTGTTACCTGTGTGAAAAACCAGACCAGCCACTAAGTTTAATCTTTAAATACTTAGATACGCCTTTTAAAGCCTTAGCAATAGGAGTAGACCTAGATCAGACGGCTCTAGTAGGATCTGTCTGATCGTGGTGTGCTCGTTTTCTTTATGGAATAATATAGGCCTGGGTCTGTCATTGTTTCTTAAAAGCACGTTCATAAAGTAAAGAGTTAACACGCGACGGCTGATCTGGTTCTATACTGTTTGCTCCTAGTGTCAAGGCGACTTATCGTATAACGAGACTCAAATTCTGATATAAGTTAATGTATTATTGTTCTATGTTTACATTGGATGCAAGTGCAAGGAGGTGTGTGTACATGTAGCAGGTCCACAGTAACCGCAGGCGAAAGTCGATTAATTCACTCCAGTAATTTTCAAATACTATAATCAGTTTCTGTCACTCCCGGCTGACTTTGTAACTTTCAATACTGTAATAATCGGTTTCTGTCACACATGAATGACTTTGTATGCTATGTTTACCAGCGTCATGTGAATACCATGTATTAGATGGTTGTATATAAAGCGTGTTCAACGTTAATCTTGCAGGCTGCAGAGCTGGTGACAAGCTGCTAGTAGTTTCCGTATCAACGCAGTGCCCATAAGAGTCGTGCAAGATATATTAAGGCTGTTTGGAGATCTATCCATGACAATTTGGAAACTGTGCGAGATGGAAAAGTGTTTTAGAACAAGTCACGCCCAGCGAAGGATAACAGTTCAAATTATAGTAGACGTTGTCATCTGGTTGACTGGTAAGTGTTCGATACATATCGACCATATAATTATACGCCTTTTACCATATTTGCAGACAGAGTAGGGACCGTTTGAGTAGGGTCTGCTCTGTTTGCTTATGCGATTATGTAGACATAATTCTTCTGTATATACCAGGGCCAACATTCATTCATACTTTATTTTAATACGAACAATCACGGTGTAAAGGGCAAAACGCAGGCACACTTGGACAGTACCGTATTATATCTGTAGTATAGAGTACACATGTATATTATAGTCTGAAAATAGCTGTACTATTTTACAGGAAGACACTTCACTATTCATTTATATCTATATACTTGTATAAGAATATAATTATATTTATTCTTATGTTATTATTGATGTTATCTATCAAATTCGATTTATTAATATACTTTGACTGTTACTTCCAGTGTACAGATTATAAGTTCGATTACTACATGTACTACTAATACTACACGTTTTATTAATTCTACATCTAGTAGTGTTACTACTACTACTACGACGACGACGACGACGACGACGACTTTTACAACTACATGTATTACTGCTAAAACAACAGTAGCAACATCATATAACATTGTGAAAATGACGTTATTGGTTAAGGGATTTATCCCGCTATCCGCGACCTGACCTAATCCGTGACCGAATTTACAAACAGTTTGGATCCAGATGACACGCCGATTTATCCAGCGTTTCACCAGAACCCAAGCTGTGTAACAGTTGCTCAATAGTTTCTCAAAAGCTTGGTCAAATTAGAAATAATCAATACTCCACCAGATCCAAAGTTTGCCATTCTAAATTCTCTAGCAAGTTCACGCCTTTTATTCCAAGAGCACTCTATACAGTAAACCCCCTTTAATGCGACCACCAAAAAGGGGCATACTTTACAGTGGCAAAGGCAGGTGGTAGCTTAACGCAGGATGAAAGTTATGCAGAAAGCTCCCGTAGGAGCTTTCTGCATAACTTTTCTCCTGCATTAAGCAACCACCTGCTTATGAAGACAGTCATGTTTGGTCGTATTAGAGGGGTTTTACTGTAGTTAAATCCACTGTGCATATTCAGTATTGAAAGGTTAAACTAGGGTCGGTCTCTTAGGGCTTGAAACATTGCTCTCCCCTCAAGGGCCAAGCTACAGCTACTATGTTGCCGTAATAGCCTGAGAGAAAATACCTAGCACTTTCAACGCTGAATTTTCAGAGTGGAATAGCCCATCAAGGTTTAACTATAGAGTCCACTCAGTGTGAAAGGATTAAACTTGCTGCATGCTAAACAATGCATATCCTGATTTTGATCTACATTGCTTGCAAATGACACTACATGCGTGTCCCGCATTGAGGTAGTTAGAATTAAAATTTAAAACTAAAATATTGACACACAGAATAAACCATTGGCGTTTCTCAACTACATAAGGTAATGTTTTTCTTATGATGTCGTTTCTGTGTTCAAGGATACCCTATTTTATCTCATAGGACAACTTACGGTCCCGGTGTCGGAGTATGACCTGGTTCCTTGCTTGAATTATTAGCATGACATAGAACTAGTTAAAACCCCTAAACCAGAACCATGTGCTCCATTTTTCCATATTAGAAAATGTCTTTGCCGGACATTATATATTTGATACTGAAGCAGATGCCTTAAAGTAACGGCGACTAACTAAAAGGCACTGGTCCACTGGTAAATAGGAAGTTTTATTGATGCTAGGTAACAATTGTTCTCAACCGCTAACCGCATACACATTCATGTAAAAAATAATGACTTTCTGAATACTCATAAGTTGAAGAATCATATGGCATATGTTCACAGGATTGTTTTGACTATGGCAGAAACTACATAAATAGACATTTATAATTCCAATAGCAAACAAGAGCCGCCTGATCAAGATCTACTCTGTTTACCAAGGCGTGAAAAGATATCTTTATTAGGTGGTGGGTTAAGGTGATTGTGTTATTATATTGCCAGTGAGTCGTACTTTTGTGCTGCCCTCAATCCACCGAAAACAAAAAATATACAAAAAACAGGACTTTGCTTAACATTGAACACGGAACATTTGAACTGTTGTACCTTTGAGTTAGGTTCTGGCCATATTCGTATGTATGGAAACAGATGCCGTTGAACTCATTAAAGCAGTCTCGCCAAAGTGTAAGGTGATGTCATCGCTTAGATAAATAACACTACGCCAAAAGAAATAACCCAAAACGCTAAAGAGAAAATGATACGTAAAATTTAAAATATTTCTTAAAATTCTTATATGGTGTCAAATATGCCAAACGTTAGGCGATATTAGTAATATATGACAAACACCAAAATTCTTGCATGTGCCCAGTGCCTCTTTAACTACGCCTATCTGCGCCTTTACAATAGACTCACATCAGACAGTTCCTATAGGGTCTGTCTGATAAGGACATGCTGTGTTTGCTTTTCATATACAAACCTCTCTATAACGGCCACCAAAATATGTTAATTAGTTGCTATTTAGGGCAGGTGGCTGTTTAAAGTAAGGCGAAAGTAAAACAGAACGCTCCTATAGGAGCGTTCTGTTTTACTTTCACCTTGCTTTAAGCAACCACCTGTCATTAACACAAGTATTAATTTATTGTCCGTTATAGAGAGGTTTAACTGTAATATAGATCTGATTTTAAAGTTTCTGCAATGGTCCCTATACGCTTGTTTTTATAATGGCATTATAAGAATTCAACTCATTAATATTCATGAGTAAAGGATTAAAAGGACACAAGCAAACACGGTAGACAAAGAGCCCTCTGATCTGGAACTTCACTGTTTGCTCAATCGATGTCAATGGATACTACCAGCAAATATATTGTTACTGTGCACACTCAATATGTAATAAGACTTCGTCCCGAGGTTATAAAACGTTTTGCTTGAGTCTGAGATCATTCTCAAGCATCTGATTGGTCGGATTCTGAGCTTGCTCAGAATCTGACCAATCAGATACTTGAGAATGATCTCAGACTCAGACACAAGAGTTTTATAACCTCGGACCCTGGGCGGGGTTGTCCTTAAATAATGTGGGAATAAATTGTCTGAAAGAGGCAAGTTTGTAATCACTTTTGCAAAATAGTTTTGATCTTGATTAGACGCCGAGTCGGTGCCTCTTAAGGATGCTTACGATCCCACATTAAATACATTAAAACCATAATTAGACGATAATAATAGCAGACAATATGTATTTGGCGTCGAAAGGGTTACTAAAAACTATTTGAGATTTCCGTCTTTAAGAGCTATTTCCGGGTTAGTTAAGGACATCTTAAGACCGATACAATTATACAACAATGGGCTAACACCAGGATTAGCCCTTTAATTCATAGATACTCCTTGTGTTGCCTTGCAAACAGAGTAGACACATATCACATGGCTACTATGGGCGATATGTTTTGGTTATACAAGCAGTGTAACAATTATTCTAAATAAAGACTTAGGTCAATGTTGGTCATCATATTATATTTAGTAGGACAGGTTCCTGGTGAATATATAAATTTTATCATACGACTGATATTATATTCCAATTCCATGTTCCTTTATTTGCAAGTTCTTAGATTTTTAATGCAATGCGTTGTTTAACCCTTTAACACCCTTCCCCCCTAGTGACGCATTTTGGCGCCTCTGTACAAATCACATTTTGAAACCATTGTGATAAATAGAGCATTTGCTCCTATAAGAGCAAATGCTCTATTTATCACAATGGTTTCAAACTACAAAATTCTTAAAAAAAACTTTTCCGCAGTTAATGCTTCTTTTCGGTGGATTTGTTCAAAGAGGCTGGGTCTAAAACTAGTCTCTGAGGGAATGAGTTTACTGATAGAGACACCCTTTGACACATTTGCATAAGGAATAGAGAGGTCATGCATACATGTATTGGTCTAATATGGGTCTACTCTGATTGCTATTATAAACGATCAGTTGATACATATTCAATATGTCATTTATTATTTTATATAGATGTTCATAAAGTATGAGGTAAAAGACTCCTAAATTCTTCCCTTATGCATTTTTAATTTTAGATGTGACGCCTTCTCATTCTCGAGGATGAAAAATACCAGTTAGTGCAGTAAAAACCCTCTAAACCGGAATTCTAATAGAAAGGAATTTAGATAGTTTAAGGCAGGTGGCTGCTTCATGCACGGTGAAAGTCACACAGAAAGCTCCTCTAGGAGTTTTCTGCGTGACTTTCACCCTGCATTAAGCTGCCACCTGTATCCAAGATCGATATTTGTACTAAATTTAAACTCCGGTTTAGAGGAGGGTTTTTTAAATATGGTAAATTGACAAGAAATAATTAAACCCTTTAACGTATGAATGAAATAATGACATCATGAATATCCATTGCATAACATGTTATAATGGCATATGAGCACAGAACCATTTGCCTATGGCAAATCTATGCATATATTAAATCCATATTTGCAGATAGAGCCGACTCTAACCAGACCGCTCCTCCGACAGATCTGTGTCTTCTCTGGATAAAATTACATGAGAAGACGTCTCTGCGAGGGACAAAATTAAGACTTTCCTCAAATTAACGCCTTTTCACGCATTTGCAAACAGAGTAGACCAATACCAGATGGTCCATGTTTGCTTATTAATTTACATAAACATGGTTCTACAATTTATGTCTAAGCCAAACACTCAATTCATATATTAAGTTATTAAAATTGAGTAAACGAATATTCCTGCAGGTATCAATACATGCATAAAAGTCATTAGGGAAATATTTAAACGGACATGTAGATATCTAGCAGGATTTGATAGATTTGAAATAAGACGAAAAACAAATACAGACCATTGTCTTAACCCGTACCTTGCTGTGAAAGAATAATGCCTGATCAAATTCTTATATGGTGCAATGTTTTCATTCTCCCGACTCGTTCAAGAGTTTGAAAAACTATTAACCAAGTATCAAGCAGCTTGGGTTCTAATGAGACACGGAGTTACTCGGCGTCTCATCTTGGTCCGAACTGTTTGCAAACGCAAAGTCTGGTCACGGCTAGCAGGATATAGGTTAACTGGTGTCATACGATTCACCACTAGACAGTATGTGTTTCAAACAGATTGAGTCATATCAGAAATTGAGCTGGTCAGGTTCCGGTCTGTTTAGCTCTACTAGCCTTGTCTCAAAACTGCGCCAAATTCATAAGATGTTTCAAACGTAACAAACAATAGTTTGAACACATGATACGGACGTATGACGCATACAATATTAGTTGTTTGAATGCAAAACTATTGTCAAGGGACACTACGTTGGGTATCACATTTATAATAATATATTACTTCAAAGCATGAATGTACAGTGACACCGCCCCATAATAACTACTGACCAGACGTCTTCGTCGTGTGGTTTAAGACAGTGGTAACTTAATGCAGGACAATTGTTTTGCAGAAAACAATCCCCATGTGATTTCTACATGACTTTCTCACTACGTTATAACTATTTACTACATGGATATTCTTGTAAGAAATAATGACATCATGAATGTTAATTATGTCAATCAATTTGTATTAAGACACATTAAAACAGGACTTTTGGCCGTACCAGACGCCGTAGAATCAGGACAATAACATGCCATAAGCAAACACTTACACTTATAAGGTATGCACGAGGACTGAGACAGCCCTCGTACTACCCGATAATATTCAAGTATGTATCAAATTCAAATAGAAGATTAATACAACCTGATAACATGGAATTCCAACATAACGGCAATACTATATATGTACTTATTTTAGCACATACATTTCCGGAAGCATAGATGAGATAAGATGAGAATGTTTCGTATCAAGTCAAAGGATAAGATCAAACAAATGGTGTTCACGACTCCCTTGTCCATAAATACCACAGAACCACATCCTTCACGTATCTGTAGATTATTTCAAAGACCAATGCCGATCTGAAAATAACTATACTTCACAGTCCAGTCGCTATCAAGTCATATCAAGTACATTGTATTTACCTTATTAATATATATGCAAGATCTCATCAATTAACTGCTTTTTACAATGAGCAATAACTAAAGAAAGTTGGCCGTGACAGAAGCGACTGGATCAGTCGGATCTGGCTCTACTCCAGTTGCATTATCATAGGCACCAAAATGCGTCTGTGAGGTAAAGGGTTAACCCTTTCACCGCCGCAGTCGCATAAATGCACCACGACAAATAGTGCAGTCCCAGATCAGACGCCGCCTTTTCAAGGCGGCGTCTAATCAGGGACTTCACTATTTGTCTCAATCTCTATTTCTATATATGTTCTTTATTCCTTTAAAAATTTGCATTTATTTATCTCATTTCCTTATTTTACTGAATGATTTAACAAACCTGGATTGCAGACAACACAGTTAGAAATTTGGCGCCGAAATGGTTAAAGTGGTTATGGCTAGTTCACATTGTGACACTGGTTTTATCAAGTTTCGACCATTGCGTATGCCGTAATAGGACAAAGTCCTGTAAGCTCTGGCCAGTTAAATATGGCGTGAACATAAACACCGCATTGAAACAAAACTATAAATTGGGTCGACCTTGTGGCAATGACCGAATGAACAGCTACAATTAACGCTGTTTATAATGTACCTTTAAACATCTGTTCAACCATTTACTCCATAAATACCTATTTTTACGCCTTTGCAAACAGAATAGACCAAGATCAGACGGCTTCTGTAGGAGCCGTCTGATCTGGGTGTGCTCAGTTTCCTAATGCTATAATATAGATATTATTTTACAGTTTCTGCTATGGCCAACAATTCCCGTGTCCATGTGTTGTTATCACAATTAATCTAATTAATATTCACGATGTCGTTATTTCTGACATTTATACTGTTAAAATAAAAGGTTAATTTGGCAATTGGACGTTAATCTGGCACTGTTGCTGCACATCATAATGGGAAAAAAAAATTTTTATTCTTAAATACGATGAAATAATACTTAGGAAATACCCTATCAACCCTTTACTCCATAAATACGCCTTTCCTACAACTTTGCAAACAGAGCATACCCAGATTAGACGGCTCCTACAGGAGCCGTCTGATCAGGGTGTGCTCTGTTTGCGTATGACATAATGTACATATGATTCTGCAGTTCCTGCCATGACCAAATATTCCAGTGTTCATATGCCATGATAAAATATAATCTCATTAATATCCATGATGTTAGTATCTCCTACATGAATATTCATGGATTAAACTGTTAAACGCATCACTCGGACACCGTGCGATAATAGGTCTCGTGATGGCAGACGCACATAATATATATTCACCTATGACCACTGGCACTGACTAAAACCAGTACCAGCGAAAATATTTGCCTCATTGATTGACAGTCGTTGTTATTAAATGCCGAAACACGTACTTAATTTCAATCATTCACCTACTGAGTAGCATTCTTGCCCGAATTGATTTCGTTTCCGTCTGTCTCAGAATGAACTTTATAGAACCTTAACCCTTCGTTTCGTGTCCCATCTGTTTCAGTTGCATGAATTGTCGTGCTTCCGATAGGCAGAATAGCTTGGACCCTGATGATACGCTGAGTTACATGGCGTCTCGTCATGATCCAATACGTTTGTAAATATTATAATAAGGGTTAGTAAAGAAACGGGTCATTAGTGACAAACAGCGTAGACCCGTAGTTCTATACCATTGGCAAGGTAACGGATGCAGTTGTTCTGCCAACGGTCAGTTCATGCTAATGGTCAGTTCATGCCAATGGTCAGTTCATGCCAATGGTCAGTTCTTAGCCCCTTATCCTGCTGTAAAACATTTCTGCTCAAAAGCTTACTCTCACTTTTCATATTTGATAGTGTATGTAACTATATTGGAACACTTTTACCTCATGAATATTCATGTAAGAAATAATGATATGAATATATATTAATGGAATATTTATGATATTAAATGAACACATGCTGGTTTGGTCATGGTAGATTCAGATATATTTAATTTACAAAAGCAAACCCTGATCAGAGGGCTTCTACAGAATATGTCTGGCCTGGGTGTACAGTATATCCTCTCTATAACGGTCAATAACTTGTGTTAATTAGTTGGTATTTAGGGCAGGTGGTTGCTTAAAGCAAGGTGAAAGTAAAACAGAACGCTCCAGAGTGCCTTTAACACAAAATACGTGATGTGATTTAGTGGCCATTATAGAAAGGTTTTACTGTACTCTATTTGCAAAGACATCAACAAGCGAATCTATCAGCTTTAGGGTTAACATCTTTTTAACAAACCAGTCAACAAACTTATGTAAAACTCTTGAGATGACTCAAGTGACCAGGTGTCGTTTTCCTTGAGCGATTGTTAAAAATGTTACAGCTTAATGCTGGTTGAAACTCTCGAGGAAAGCACACAAAGGAACTGTATACATGATGCTCATCCTACATTACAAAGTGAAATGTCTTATAGTACTAAAATGCTTCTTTACAAAAAGCGATCCAGTCTGGGGGTCTTACTGTAATGTTTAGAAATCCATCATTGCTTCAACATATTTACCATGACATAGTAATTCATAGATGTCTGTTTTTGGTACACGACAAAAAGCACGGTCGTCGATATCTTTCAGATAAAACAAGTTCAAGCTTCAAACACAGTAAGCCTCCGAATAGAGAATTGCGTTTTACCCCTGCTATGCGTGAACTGACTAGTTTGAGCAAAACACTTGGGTCCAGATGAGACACCGAGTAACTTAGCGTCTCAACAAGCCTGAGCTGTTAGACGTTCGGTCAATAGTGTTTCACAAGCTTGATCGAGTCGGAAGAAGTCAAAATTGCACCAGATGCAAATATGCACTCACATTAGTTTTTTACATCGAGGTCAGGGTAAGATTATACACTGCAGATATTAAAAACTCATAAGGACATAGAGTGATATTTTTATGAGATTTGATTTGTTATGCTTATTAAGTAGTTCTAAATACTTATACATAGGTGATCTAGTATAGTAATATTTACTTATATATTTTACGCGTATATCATCAAAACAAGGACATATACATACAAAGTGATATCCGTCTTCTAGATCAAAAGAATTACAATACTGACAATATCTTTCGTCATATGTACGTGTATAATATCTCCTGCTAGATTGACTCAAACTACGAGGCTGAAATGATCTCCTGGATTTAGGATAACACTTGTCTAGACCACATAACTTGTAATAAACCCCGTAAATAATGAATTACTTTGGTTTGTATAATGTGTCGTCTATTTCATTTATCAAACTATTTCGCTTTCTTCCATTTCTTTTTCTGACACAGTTCTGGTTGTCAAATAGTGAGACACCGAGATGTACAGTGTCTCAGCTGTATTAACCGTTCTCTTGCTGAATTTCAAAATGCATTTCTCCTTCTTTACCCATGCCCTGTTGTATAATTACATATATCTTCACTGTGTATAAGTATTTCGCTGTGCAATCACTGCTATGTAGTGCACTGGTTGCACAATCAACTTGTAAATAGTGCATACCCTGATGAGACAGCTCCTGCAGGAGCTATCTCATCTGGGCCTTCACTATTTACAGGTAGGTATATTAACGCGAATAACAAGCGAAGGGTTAAAACTGTTGCAAAGGTAATCGAATGGCATGTCGATTTGAAACAATTTAACAGGTCAATAAATATATTTAATCATATACTCAACAAATTTTCTAATTGATCATCCGTTAGTATTAAATATTTTTAAAACTAACTAATATTGTTTTCTTAAACTCTGCATACAGTTTGACATACACATACACTTTTGATGGTTACTCTTTTTGCAATAAAATTTTCTTCCTTGTATGCGTATTACATTTACATACAACCGTCTGGTTTTTATATTTTGGTCAAAATACCATACATAGGGTGTATATCGTACGCTCTTATGCTATAAAGAAATACCGACCACCTAAGATGGTGTCAAGAGTCTGTCCAGCAAATGAAATGCAACAACGCGTACATTCAATGCCTTATATAGTAAAACCCTGCAACGCAGACGTTGAAATTAAGACAGTTTGATTTGGGTCTATACTGTTTGCAAAGGCTTGGACAGGCGTATTGTTATGGAGTAAAGGGTTAAAAGATTCATGATGGAATAAAGACTGACAACTCTTCTGATACGCTATAATGGTGTCAAAAGTCTGGCGTGCAAATGTCATCGTTACAATTCCTCACAGAGTCATGACGTAATTAAGAGAGAGAAATCTTCAGATACGCTGTAATATCGGAAGTGATTAAGACGATTAAACTTGACTTTTGACAATACTTAACAAGTCTCGTGGTATTTGCTCATGGTTAACATTTAAACCCCGTCCTCTACGATGCCGATATGGCTCTTTCGCCACTATAGGCCAACACGTGGTGACTTTTTCAAGCTGCTTGGATGCAGATGAGACGCCAAGTTACTCGGCGTCTAATCAGGATCAAAACCGTTTGACACTCTTTTTATGTTTTGGAAAGAAATTGAGGACATGTCCAGTTAAGAAACTGAAGCAGACGATAATCTTACCAGACGAAATTTATTTGGCGGCGAAAGTGTTAATCCTTTGAATGTTAAAAAATTGATACAATGTGGAATTACCCCGTTAGTATTTAATTATAGAGTCCTATGAAAGGATGGCATTTGCTTGAAAAATCTGAATGACTAACAGTGCAAACCCTGAACACATAGCTTCGCTAGAAACCCTCAGATCTGGTATGAGTCTACATTATTTGCAAATTCAAGAATTCAAAGGGTTAATACTTCATGTCTAGCAATCACTTTGTATTTATATATTAGCTGGTGTCCCCTATGACCGAGGCTGACCATGACCCTGTTTTTGTTTCAGTTGCTGTTCCGCTACTGTATTTGTTCCTAGCCGGTGTTCCCTATGACCGTGGCTCACCATGACCCTGTTTTTGTTTCAGTTGCTGTTCCGCTACTGTATTTGTTCCTAGCCGGTGTTCCCTATGACCGTGGCTTTTTCTGTGACGATGACAGTATCAAGTACCCGTACAAGTCCGACACTATCAGTACCCCAGTACTCCTGTTGCTCGGGTTCGGTATCTCACTGGCTGTGGTAAGGCTTAAACCTTTACTTCAGGACTGTTTCATGTAATGAATAATGACATTATGAATACAGTAGAACCCCTCTAATGCGATCACATAATGAATAAACATGGGTGTCTTTATAAGCAGGTGGTTGCTTAATGCAGGACAAAAGTAATGCAGAAAGCTCATCTAGGAACTTTCTGCATTACTTTTGTCCTGCATTAAGCTACCACCTGCATCTAGCACCCATAAATATACCTGTTTTAGGTGGTCGCATTAGCGGGGTTTTACTGTATTATATAATGACAATTTAACACATGACGGTTAGGCCATGACAGAAACTGTACATGTAGAATCAGATGTATATAAATCCTTCTTAAGCAAACAGAGCAGACCCTTATCAGAGGCTCCTTATTGATCACCAGGTCCCTGTTTCACGAACAAGCTCAGGTAATGGCAATTCAACCTTATATGATCACATGTTTATGCGTTTCACTTTAAATATCTATGTCTTGCTAAATAAATATTCCGTAGGGGATTTTGTTTAATTGTACTTAATTCAAACCAGTACATATGAACTATTTAATTGAGACCACTCAACGATTTTAGGTATTTGCTCAAGTAAATATCTTGTTGTCTCTTTTTACATTATCTTATTTCGGTACTAAAAATATGTGGATATGGTTCCGATGCCCAATTTATTCGTATAGTAAGGATTCTTGACCTTTTACAAGTTCATACATGCAAAATAAGTTGAGCACTTTACTGGTGTCCCAGTGCCGTAAAACCCAACTAACTCACTCACTCACTTCACTGGTGAGGCAGTGATGTATAACCCAACTCACTCACTTTACTGGTGAGGCAGTGTCGTAACACCCAACTCACCCACTTTACTGGTGTCGCAGTGCCGTAAAACCTAACTCACTCACTTTACTGGTGAGGCAGTGTCGTAACACCCAACTCACTCACTCACTTACTTTACTGAGCTTGAACATAAGCTGGTTCGTGAAACTGGGACCTGAAGTATGTATCGGGAAAAGGCTTAACCCTTTACTCCATTAAATTATGACAGCATGGATATTAATTAGATTAATTGACACAGGACTATTTGTTCATGATAGAAACGGGGTAAGGGCGTGATGTGGGTTTTTTATCATTTGAATGCATGTGCCACCATGTAAGTAGAAATAAAATGAAATCTACATTTTAATTCCCGTATTCCCAACCAATTTATGCACCACATTCGACCGCAGTACCGCTTTGCACCACAGTTTGGTTAATTAACCATTCTTACATTGTGTATTTTTACCCACATGCATGAAGTACATATTTCCGAAAATGATCATTATCGGGAAAAAAGCATACAGTGATTTAATACGCTCTATGAGGAAAGGCGAAACGTGTAGAAAAAGTATTAAAGATTTGTTTGTAAATTCTTAAAGGTTTACATTGTGCACTATGAATAATCAGAAATATTATTAAGAAATAATGACATCGGGAATATTTATTAGGTGCATTTTTATATTGGCATTTGTACGCATGGTTTTGTTTTGGTTTCGGTATATATGAGTACATATCATACCATAAGCAAACAGAGTGTCTCTAAGGGACCGTGTGATCTGGATTTGTTCACTTTGCAAAGGCGTTTAAAGTTCTATATACGTATACGGAGGAAATGAGCGCATGATTTTTCACAATGGCTGTATCATTGATACATTATATGTACAGAGCTTCAGATAAGATGCGTAAAATTTCAACATTTTCAAGAATAGCTCCTTTATTTCTCCTCCAAACCCTATACTATAACCACCCGTTAGAACTATCTCGAAGACGGTTGGTCACAGTATATGGTTTGGTGCAGAAATGACAATTTTAGTATATATATATATTTGAAATGCATTCCTAGATTTGTTTTTAACCTTTTAATTAAGTTTGATTGGGTTTTGTTTTATTTCTACTGAAATTAGGCGAACATCTTGCCTGCTGAGCAAATTATTTTTACACAATCGCCCACCACAATTTCAAACTTCAAGCCGTAATCAGTTTTCCTACCAAATGACAAACTGGATGTCTTACAGTTTGGATCCTGATGAGATGTCGAGTTATTCGGCGTCTCGTCTAGATTCAAACTGTTTGCATAGGTTATCACTCATTCGCTCGCAGTAGATAGACCGTTAATCCGTTAATGGAGGATTGAGAATGTTAAATCTGAGCGCATTTATAAATGCTTTAAAAACAACGTGGATTAAAATGTTAATATAAAAAAAAATGGCGGCTGGTCTGAAATAATAAATTCCAAGATCGATTTGAACAAATTACTAAATTCTGGAAAACACTATTGTGAAAATCTTTCTCTAACATGCAATAACAAATTCTAGTCAGATACCTTTAAAGCATTTTCAGAGTTGATTAGCCGTCATGAAATTGAGAAAAACGCAATCAAAGAATATCCGTTATTTTATAATCAACATATCTTAATTGCAAATAAGAGCATTTTTCTAAAACCATGGGTTAAAGCAGGAGTAAGCTGTATTGGAGATATTTTAGATTCCCAAAATACTTTTATGACTTTAAAAGAATTTAATGAAACATGCGGTTTACAAACCAATCACTTAGTGTATAATAGCGCATGAACAAAGAAAGTTTGGTAATAACTGAACGTGTACAAACATGTCTAAATTATATCATAAGCAAAAGGAGCAGACCCCGATCAAAACACTCACATAGAAAAAACCGTTAATCCTTTCCCTAATATAAATGTGTTTCCGCGCATTCGCAAACAGAGTAGACCAAGATCAGAAAGGCTCCTATAGGAGTCGTCTGATTAGGGTCTGTTCTGTTTGCTAATTGGAATTGAACGATCTGTTTCTTTGCCTTCTAAAATGGCTACAATGGTCCACCTTTCATATTTCATTGTAACTATTTTGTCCATGAATATTTAGTAGGTATCGAAATTTGTAATAAACATAGAACAGGGAAAGGGTTAAACTAATGTTCTCATCGGACGCTCATGAAGTGCTCGCCATTGAGAGTCATTAGATATACATAAAGTCTCTCTTCAGCGACCGCTCTATGTCATTAGGGCAGATTGGAGCTTAATGCAGGACTAACGTTATGCATGAATGAGTTTTCTGTGTTACGTTTGCAGTTTATTAATGACTAGTTTGTTTTAGCCCTTTCCCTATTCTATGTTTATTTCAGATTTCAATATCTACTGAATACTCATGGACAAAATAATCATAATGAAATATGGAACATTGTATCCATTTTAGAATGTAAAGAAAAACTATAAAATTCCATTAGCAAGCAGAGCAGACTCTGATCAGACGGCTCTTATAAGAGTCGTCTGATCTGGGTCTACTCTGTTTACAAATATGTAAAAAGCGTATCTATGAAGGAAAGGGTTAGATGCACCCATAGTGTTCATATATCAACTCATCGCTATAGAGAGGTTGTACTGTACTATCCAATGTAGCAATTAACCATTTACTCCATGAATACTCATGTAAGAAATAACGGCTCCATGAGTACAATTAGATTAATTGTTATAATAGCACATTGACACAGTAAGTTTTGGCGAAGGCAAAATATATCATAAGCAAACAGAGCAGACCCAAATCAGACGGCTCCTAAAGGAGCCATCTGATCTGGGTCTATTCTGTTTGCAAAGTCATTGAAAATGCACTAAGAAATAATGAATATTTTGTTCATAATGGCACCATGAACAAGGGGACATTAACGATGGCAGGAGTGTATAATGAGATGTGTAATATTTCATAAGCAAAACAGAGCAGGCTCTGATCAAGCGGTTCGTATAGAAGCCGTGTCAGCTGTCTACTATGCTTGCCTATCAAGTAAAGATTTTCCTAATTATTTAGTTTCAACGGAAAGTCTCAAGAGGCCTTGATAAAATTCGCCCATGGCTGCAAAATAGTTAATTAACACTTTGAGGTCTTAACACAAAAGTAGTATATTTACATACACATTATACGAAAGACAGACCTGTCGTATGAAACAGACAGTTTGGACCCAGATAAGATGTCAAGTAATTAGACGGTTGATGAAGATAAAACTGTTTGACACCATGGTCGTGAATTTGAAAAGAAGTGGGAGAAATCCTTAACTAAAGAAGATGACAGTTTTACAAATGCTTATAAATACATGTATATAATTATGTAGTTACAATGGTTTTGCACTAAGTCCTCCATTTCTGTTCCTCTTTCATCTTATTAACTTCAAGAGATTACAACTGTTATGCACCGGGGATAATATTTAAGCCACATCGCAACGTCCAGCTAATTACAGGTGGGGGAAGACCCCAGAGATTTTTCCGTGCACCCGGTTAGAACCACCGACCTACTTCAATCTAGCTGGAAGACTTTCTCACATGAAAATTCTAAAGTCCCAAACCGTGATTTGAGTGACAGCAATGAGGGTTGGAGTGGAGTGGTTGTCTGTTGAAGACCATAACCACTCGGCCACGGAGGCCACTAAAGATATAATGTAAACATGCATATAAAACTATTTTCATCTCAACTTCAGGTCATCCTTGTGGAGATTCTAAATTGCACAGAAAGAAAGTGCAGTTCTGGTTTCCAGCCCTCGGAGGATGGTATATACATCGTCAAATGTTACGCAGTCTTTCTTGTTGGATTTGTCGTCGACCAGTTATTTGTCGAACTGGTGAAAAACAAAACAGGAACACTTCGTCCGAGTTTCATGGACGTGTGCCGTCCAGAGTACAACCGTAGCATGTGTCCGGGGTAAGGTTTTCTGTTTTCCGAATAATATAATCCCATTTGAAAATATGCACAATCCGCTGACATAATTATACAAGTTCGTTTATTGCGCTATTTGTGACTTAACTTGCATTTACAAACAGCTTGTAGTAAAACCTCTCTATAACGGCCACTAAATTGTGTTAATTAGTTGGTATTTAGGGCAGGTGGCTGCTTAAAGCAAGGTGAAAGTAAAACAGAACGCTCCTATAGGAGCGTTCTGTTTTACTTTCACATTGCTTTAAGCAGCCACCTGCCTTTAACACAAAATACGTAATGTAATTTAGTGGCCGTTATAGAGAGGTTTTACTGCAGATCCAGATGAGACGCCAAGTAGTTGGGTGTTTGTCACTCTAGACGCCTGATCGAATCGGAAGAAGTCAAGATAATTGCACCAGATCCAATTCTGAATAGATGTTTGTTTCCACTTATACATGTATGTTGTCACTTTCAGTAACTCGTTGAAATAATCGGGCTCTGCACTGTTAGCCATTTATCAGAATCTTTACTTTTTGAGGGTGCTACTGTAGTAAGTGTAGACTTTCGAATTTGGTAGCTTAATACAGGAAGAAAGTTAAGCATCAAGCTCCTGCAATAGTTGTCTGCATCACTTTGTCCTGCATTAAGTAAACACCTGTTTTAAAATCAAGTTGTCGCGTTAGAGAGGATCTATGGTAACACAATATTATTTTTTTCTCTTGTGACGCCTGCGTTTTCTAATGTTTTAGGTACATCACGGAATACAGGTGCACCGGTGCCAGGAAAGCTGAAGACGTCCGCCAGAGCCGACAATCCTTCCCGTCAGGCCACGCTGCATTTTCCATGTACATTGCGGTATACTTTTGCGTAAGTTTCGTTCTTAGTCCACTTGAAAATATAATTTAAGGATCACTGGTCAGTTTCCCATAGGGCTCAATGTATTCACGACACAACTTTGGTACTTCGTATCTTTCACCAATGTCGCTAAATCCCAACGAAATTTGCAGGAATCATTGTTAGAGTTTCAATTAACGGGTGCGGATGAAAATTATACCTGGGGAATCTTATGCACCCCCGTGGAGAAAAACAAAACGATGTTTTTCACCAAAAAATGCATAAATTTCAACAGGAGTTTTCCTTGCTTTGGAAATCGAAAATCATCTCAATATTGGAAATAATGGAACATGGAAAGGTTTACCAAAATGTTTGACATACCAAAAACATGTTTATTGGTATTCCAGATAAGAGTAAAATGAAATTTATTTTTTGGAGATTTTCAGAAATTCCCAATTTTCGTTTTTTCATTCTACGGATGCATATACATGTAGGGACCTTGGCATAGCTCAGTCTCACTGGAGTCTGTAGTTTGACATTTTGACAATACTTCCTGTAACTTTTGTCGAAATTTATTTATGTATATGGAAAATACAGAATGCCAATGTTGTAGGGTCATTGCATAAACCCTATGTACCACTGACCCTTAAATATCTTTGTTGAGTATAGTTACCCACGGTCTTCAATTAATTGTAACATTTCAGATAGAATAAAATAGTCACGGGATCTTACATGATCAAAATACCCTAGATCAGGGTCCAAACTGTATCACGGTTTCGCCACTAACATGCATATTGTTTTTATTAGACTGTCATTTCAGCAGCAAACAGTTTGTTTCCTGATTTTTTCGGTGTACATGTTTTATCTGGAATCGAGAGTTAGAGCTGGAACCAATGAGAATATACATGTATGATAGTCTAAATCACAATTAGTAGGTTAACCCTTTCCCTGCTCTATTTTAGTTCCAAATTTTAATATTCATGGAGAAAATTCTTATAATGAAATATGGCAGGTGGAACATTGTACCCCTTTTAGAATGTAAAGAAAAAGATCTTTCAAATTCCATTAGCAGAGCAGACCGTTATTAGACGGCTCCCACAGGAGCCGTCTGATCTGGGTCTACTCCGTTTGCAAATGCTTGAAAAAAGTTTTATATGAAGGAAAGGTTTAAAGGTCTTCGTTAAGCTGTATAAATAATCTACCAATTAATAAACATTATATCACAGTAGCACCTCTCTACAGCAACCACAAAATACCACTTATTAATTTATTAGTACAGTAGAATCTGGTTAATTCGAACACTCAAATAAATATTATTATCGCTTGATAAATGTCGATAAATGCAGAGTGAAAGTCGTGCAAAATGTTCCTGATGGAGCTTTCTGTGCGAGTTCAATTCTGCATTAAGTAGCCACCTGCCTAAAAAGATATCACGTTTTCTTTATAAAAAGTATAATTATCGAATTTCCACTCTATGATATATCATAGTTAAATGAAGGACGAAAGTTATGAAAAAAGCTCCTCACTATCATTCTGCATTAAACCACGTGCTCTTATGAAACCCTATGTTTATTCACTAAATGTTCATTATACGTATGTATTAAGATTTAAATCTGATGTTTTTAATATTTCAGTTTTACATTCAGCTGAGGCTGAACATCACATTCTCTAGGATACTGAAATTCATCCTACAGATGTCATTGATCTTTCTTGCGACACTCTGTGGCTTCAGCAGAATTAAAGACAACAAACACCACCTTACTGACGTTGTCGCTGGCTTTATCCTTGGAACATTCGTATCGATTATTTTGGTACGTTGTAATTCTTTACATTATATTCTACAATGTAGAACCTGTTCAGAGCGACCATTCATTTATTGAAAAAAGGCCTTAAAAAGCAAGTGGGTACTTAATGCAGGACAAACGTAATGTAAAAGGCTCCTATAGGAGCTTTCTGCATTACTTTTAACCTGCATGAAGCTTCCATATGCCTTACAGGCCCATAATTAGACATATTTTGGTGATTGTTTAAGACAGGTACTACTTTAGTGGTACAAGTGTTACTAACCCTTTCAACGCTGAATGTTCGTAGTGGACTGGTCCATCAGCGTTTATCGTAGAGTCAACTCAGAATGGAAGGCTTAAACCTGCAACAGGAGTTTGAATCGCAAACAGTTCTAGGATCCCTCTGGTCTGGGTCTACACTTTTTGCAAATGTTAATACACTCGTTTCCCTTATTGAAATGATTAGATATTTGAAATAGGTAATCTAAAACAAAACTCAAAGACTGGAATTTAGTATACATTGTGTTTATGTCATGTAGTAGTACGCTGATTTAATTTCTACAGCGTCGAGATCAATAATACAATTTAACCTATCTTCGGCAGCCAATCATTTATTGAACATCGAGTTTAAAAAGCAAGTGGTTGCTTAATGCAGGGTAAAAGTAATACAGAAAACAGTTATGGGAGATTTCTGCATTGCTTTTGACCTGCATTAAACACCTGTCTTACAGACCCATAATAAGACATACATGTAGTTTGGTGGCGGCTTACGACAGGTTGTACAGTAAGTGTTCGGATACCTACTTTCTTCTCTCCGCCACTTTGTAAAGCTAAATTATTCAGTTTGGTCTAATGTAGGATATAGTGTGGACCCTAATCATACTGACCAAACCTCTCACGTCAGAACACAATCAAAGCACCAGCGGTACTGAGTTGTATACGTTTATCACAAGTTCGGTTTTGTTTTAATATTCATGTTTTGTCCATATAACCCTCATTACCGCATATTTTCCAACTGACAAAGCAACACGTGCAGACCCAGATCAAAATATTCCTGCAGGACCGGTTTGATCAGGATCAATACTATCTCTTTGTATGTCTCAGTTTTATTTAAAGTTATCAAAATATTGCCAAGATTAGTTTATACAGCTTTACAAACTAATGCAGAGGGGCGACTTGGTGTCCGAGTAGTAAGAATGATTAACATTTATCCCACTGTCTTCGAGCTAGCTCGCATTTGAAATTAGCTTTGATCCAAATGAGACACCGGGTAACCCGACGTCTGATTAGGATTCAAGCTGTTCGACACTCGGTCAATAGTTTCTCGAAAGCAAACATATGGTTTGGTAGAGAAGTTACGATTTTAATATTTGAGTACGCACCTTTATCTGTTGCTGTGATTTGTTTTTGTCACAGCGGGGCAAGGATTATGGCATTTAATGTTGTTTGCTTTTTTCAGTACATCACAGTAGCCAAGCAAATAATGGGGGCATACAGAAAAACAGCGAATCGATTCAGCGAAGACGTAGAACGGGATCAGTGCTGCACGTGCGGAAGCGACTATAACACCACGGACCCAGTGACACCAACACCATTGCTGTCAGCTGAATATACGAATGGCAACATTCAGGGACTGCCTGATTCTCATCCATTAAAAGATCTCAAATATAATGCTCGACGTCATATGTCAGCTCCAAATACGTCAGTAGTGCCATCTGGTAACGTTTGATATGCAATGCGCAAAACAGTGAAAATAACAGTTGAGCTCAGGTTCAACGGACCTTCGCATGCCGTAACATAAGGTACGGCTCTATGCTTGTCACACTTGACTGGTGAGCCTTCAACTAAAGGGTATAAAGACAAAATGCCATAATCACTTAATGGTATAAATTTGGGCAATAACTTGTTGAAGGCCTGAAACACGGTCATGGCACATTCCGTGATGATGTGTTTTCTCATAATGAGAGTTTATTTCAGATCTTGCACATTTGGCTTCCATGCGTTGCTTGTTTCACGGTATATAGGCTTTCGGACTTTACTAACCCTTACAACGCTGACCTTTTTAATCCAAAGTGTAACGTGGCAAACAATGCAAACTCTGATGTGGGTCTACACGGTTTGCAAAGCGCATTAGTGACTCGTGTCCCGCACAATAAGGGCTAAAAGTACGCCTTTTATTACCCAAGTACAGTAGAGCCTAGCTGATATGGTTTAGTAACATATGAGACTATAAAAGCAGGTGGTTGCTGATGCAGGGTAAAAGTGATTTTGAGTTTCATATTAGCGAGACTTTGCTCTACATGTATTACATCTAAACATTATGGGAATATGTAAGCCCCGTTGCAATTATATCACTTGACCCCCTAATTGGGTGGTGGACACTTAATAGCTGCGCTAATGAGGTCCACAAACAGTGTGGACCAAGATCTGTTGTCGTGTTGGAATTAGGACGCATGCTCACGACATACACATTATGGCAACAGTAGTGGTAATTAACTAGCTATGAGTGTCAGATGAGTGTTGAACACAGTGTAACCTGAAGGGATGCCACAACTCTTTTATTTGCAGCGACTGGGATGAGTCAACATAGTCCCTAGTGACGTTCCCCCCATGGCGATGGCTATGTGCCATAGCCATATTGACGTGCAAATTATACCGATTTGCAGTCCATTAGAGCATGGCCAGAAGTATTAACTCAAGTGCTATGATAAGCGCTTTGGTCATAATGTGGTTAATTACTTGGCAACCCTTTGAATGCGAGAAACGAATGTACTGGCATTTGCAAACAGTGAAGACTCAGATCAGAGGGCTCCATCAAAAGGAGCCTTCTGATCAGGGTCTGCAATGTTTGCCATTCATAATCCTCTCTTGAATAAGACACGTTCATACTGGATCGACTACGGCTTCTAATAGAGAAGAAGATACATGTAGATACCTTTAGACAGGTGGTTGTTTAATGCAGGGTGAATGTCATGCAGAAAGCTCATAGAGGAGCTTTCTGCATGACTTTCAACCTGCATTAAGCTGCCACCTGTCACCTGTCTCCAGGGCCGATGTTTGTACTAAACGTCCGGTTTATAGGGGTTCTACTGTACACAGTAAAACTATAATGAATCATTCCATTTGAACATTCAGCATAAAAAGGTTAGCAATGCACTTGTCAGTGGCAAATATCTTACACTTGAGCACCTGGCAGACTGCGGTAAATGTGGTGGCAGCGACCTCAAATTGCATAATGAAAATTAGGGCATGGCAAATGTTGCTCTACATGTCAAAGAAACTCTACTATGTGTACGACTTTAGTTGTGTTGATGTTAGATTAACCCTTTGTTCCATAAATATGCACTTCTATAAACCTATGTAAACAGAATATACCCACATCAGACGGCTCATGTAGAAGCCGTCTGATGTGGGTCTGCTCTGTATGCTCTGTACGCATATGAAATAATACAGATCTTTAAGGTTTTGCTTTTGCAAACATTTCATGTATTAATATACAAATTTAAACATTATTCTAACTGATGTTCATGATATCATTTCTTTCATGAATATACAGGGAGCACCGAGTGAGCAACCGATGTGGCTCATTACATTGAGAAAGTTAGTAGAGAATTAAAATGAATACACGTATTAGAAATTATTGTAATAAAGATGAAATTATAGCCATGGTATTTAGGGTGATTTTACAGAAATTGATAGTGATAATGGTGATGATGTTCATGATTGTGATGATGATGATTGTGTTTTTGTTGTTGCTTCTGCTTTTGTTGCTGTTGGTGATGATGATAATAATGATGATCATCAGCAGCCTCAGTACCATCATCATATTGTTGTTGTTGTTGTTGTCGTCGATGTCGTTGATGATGATCTTGCTGGTGCTGCTGATGACGATAATGATAGTCATGAAATGTCTGTAAGATAATTGTTATTTATATGGTATCTGTATATAGATATTGATATATTCTAATGGAACAATTGCTGTATACTGTTTTACAAACTAGTAGGCTATAGGACCCCTTATACATCTGCTTGTTTTGAATTTTCTTTTGGACTGATTGGCGGTACGATATGTTTGGAAAAGATCTCAACACATTTCATTATGTTGCAAATTAAATGATTCTCAAACGCCCATGAAGTCAATCAGCTTGAACAGACTGATATTCGAAATCATCTTGGATATGAGACATAGATCTACACAGTCGCAGTTTCGTATGTAACGGTTTCATCAAACATAAAACGTTTCTGAACAACTGAAGCTGGCTCTGTATATTTGTTTCACTGTGTTTTTTCTAATGCATTAAGAACTTCAAAGTTTTACTTGGTTTATAATCCTTTACCACATGCATATTCATGTAAGAAATAATGACGTCATGGATATTAATTAGAATTCATTTTTTAATTGGCATGTCAACACTTGAATTTCAAGACACAACTGTGAAAGCTTATTTATATTATTTCATAGACAAAACGAGCAGACCCTGATTAGATGGCTTATATAGGAGCCGTCTGACCTCGGTCTACTCTACAATGGCGTTGACAGGGGTAAAAGATTAACTTTATTATTCTCTTTTCGAAATACCTAGAATGACGATTTAAATGCCTTACTGGTTGAATAAAAATATTTAATAAAAGAAGTCTTGGGGAATCCTTTATGTGATATGTTATGTCTCATTTCAGCATGTTATACACAGAGGCATAATTCAGATGTGTAACTAAACCCTTTTAAAAAATAACCCCTTTATTTCTTCATCAAAATACGTTTTAGCCACCCTTTAGAATCTTTAGGCCCTTAAGTCTAAATAGAGGATCCTAATTTAAGGATTCTAAAGAGTGGTCAGACTATAGTGTTTTGGCTGAAAACGAGTTAAGTATTTGAAATATCCCCTTTATCTTTCAAATACGCCCTTTATTTTTGACACACTCCCTAAATATATTAGATAAGCCTTTATTTTCTAAATACGCCCTTCGTTTTTGAAATATATACGTCAGTTATCTTTTAAAAATTCCCTTGTCTATTAAATACACCCTTGATCGTTTTTACAAATACGCCGGTATCTTTTAAATGTACATGTACCCTTTATCTTTGAAATACAATAAAATCTCTCTATAACGGCCACTAACTTGTGTTAATCAGTTGGTATATTAGGGCAAGTGGCTGCTTAAAGCAAGGTGAAAGTAAAACTGAACGTTCCTGTGGGAGCGTTCTGTTTTACTTTCATCTTGCTTTAAGACAAACTATTTGATGTAATTCAGTGACCGTAATAGAGGTTTTATTGTCATCCCCTTATCTTTGAAATACTTAAACACGCCCTTTAGCTTTATACATGTATACGCTCTTTATCTTTGAAAAGGCCCTGTATCTTTAAGCCCCTTAACATACGCACTTTATCTTTATCTTTGAAAAGGTCCCTTATCTTTGACATACACACTTTATCTTTGAAAAAGCCTCTTATCTTTGCCATACGCGCTTTATATGCGTATGCTTATAAATTACTCTGTTGGTTATGGGTCCGATCCACTATTTGTCCTGGATCCATGGCACTATTCAAATTAATGAATATTGAATTACAATCCCGAAAATTGACAAATAAATTGCCTGAAGTACTGAACTTAGACTTAAGCTTGTTCGAGAAACTGGTTTACATTTCAGACTGAAACTCAAAAACTGCAAATGTAAACGGACTCGTACGTTCGCAATTAAGAGATGTACAAGAATGTATGAAGAATGAAATTTAGATAAATTTAGATTATTGTTCAATGGTGATCTAACATTAATTATTTGAATTTGCTGTTGTTTGAGTCAGCTTTTAATTATCACTCAAACTGTTACAGTAAACCCCTTGTAACGCGACTACCACCAAACATAGGCTTGCTCGTACAGGCAGATGAAAGCTTAATACAGGACAAGAGGTGTACAGAAAAACCTCTATAGAGCCTGTATGCGTTAATTTTGTCTTGCATTTCGCAACACTCTGCTTTTAAAACAATAACATATGGAATCTGGTAGTCTGATCTGATGTTCAGGCATCTAGATTTAAACCAATCTTTCAAACTTGTTCTTTATCATACATCTACAAGTAGAAACTAGTAAAACAGTTGAATTTTCCACATTTACCATTTTTAAAATACCAGCTGAAGAACGATATCTTAACCTATTACCTCACAGGCTATTTTTAGATACGTTTTGAATAAATCTACCGAAAAGGAGCATTAATTAGAGAAAAGGAAACTTTTAGAATTTTGTAATTTGAAACCATTGTGATAAATAGAGCATTTGCTCCTATAGGAGCAAATGCTTTATTTATCACAATGGTTCCGCAAAAAGACTTCTTCAGAGTCGTCAAAAGTTGTCAATGTGAGGGAATGGGTTAACCGATACTCAGCAAGTCAAAAATAGTGTCTAATCAAAATTGTATCTGGTACGATTCTGATCACTTCCGATTCGTTCAAGAGTTTAACTCTTTCCCTGTTCTGTGTTAATTTCAAACTTCAATACCTACTTAATATTCATGAACAAAAAAGTTATAATAAAATATAGAAGATGGAATATCGTAGCCATTTTAGAAAGTAAAGAAACAAATCTTTCAAATTCCATTAGCAAACAGAGTAGACCCATGATCTGACGGATCCTAAATGAGCCGTCTGATCTGGCTCTACTCTGTTTGCAGATGCGGGAAGACGCGTTTATATAAAGGGAAGTGTTATTAACCCATTCCGTGCCACAATGACGGGTTTATGATATCACATGCAAACAGTTTGGATCCACTGTTACTCGGCGTCTCATCAGGATCCAAACTGTTTGACACTCTGTTTACTGTTTTATAAAGAAAATGGAAAAAATGCACACACTTACACTAAAAATAAACGAAACTATGCCCAGCAAACGACAATGCTGGCATCGAAAGGGTTAAACTATAGACCGACCGAGAGGTTATTCGTACTCGACCTCTCATCAGGATCAAAACTGTTGGCAAATGCGAGTCTCGATAATGGTCAGATATGCTTGTCAATTTTATTCGGTTTATTGGACATTTAGCGAATCGTATATAGTACTTTTAGTTTATGTTTAAACTGCTACCAAGATAATTTTCATTAAACTTTAGCCTACTTCAGCCGGATAAGTGAGTATTTATGCAATCAGTTTTGGTCCAGATGAGACCCCGAGTAACTCGATGTTTCATCGAAATAAAATAAATTGACACTATGGTTGTAATTTTAGGAAAGAAATGCAAGATAATTTTGAAAACGTCCAAACATATACTCAGCAGGCTAAAGGTTAATATATTCTACATAGTTTGATTGATCACTCCTGCTTCAGAACGTTTCTTTTCATTTGTTGCATCAGCTCTTTTGGCAAGTGCATTTACTCTAACCCGATATTAGTGACCTGCCTCACAATTACAAACAGCTTGGATCCAGATAACACGTCGATTCACTTCTCGTCTCATCAGGATCTAAGCTGTTTGACACCCGTTGAATAGTTTCTCAAAAGCTTTATAGATCTGGAAGTTGTCAAAATGCACCATATCTAAACATGAGCAGACATTATTTTCACTGGAAGGGTTTAATCTGTTATTTTATTTCTACACGCCATGCAATGATCAATGTAATTCCTTACTTTTAATTTCACCCTGTCATTTAATGCATTACTATGTGTCTGTTTAGCTAATCTGTCTGATAGGCTTTCTTCACCTTTTGTTGTCTCATAGACGCTTAGATATGTGTAATGGTTTCCATAAAAGGTGATACATTTACTTCTTACTCGTGTATTAATATGTATGTATTATCAATAGTCTATAAAGATGCTTAACCCTTCTCTTGCTGAATTTTAAAATACAGTTCTCCTTCTTTACCCATGCCCTGTTGTATAATTATATATATATCTTCACTGTGTTCAAGTATTTCGCTGTGCAATCACTGATGTGGAGTGCACTGGTTGCACAATAAACTTGTAAATAGTGCAGACCCTGATGAGACAGCTCCTGCAGGAGCTGTCTCATCTGGGTCTTCACTATTTACAGGTAGGTATATTGACGTGAATAGCAAGCGAAGGGTTAATAATCATTTGTTGCTCAAAATAACTGATGCATCTAAGGCATGAAGCAATGCCATTACAGTAGAATCTGTCTTAACTAATTCCTTCCTAGACTGTGTTTAGACCCAACCTCTTTGAGCAAATCTACCGAAAGGGAGCATTTGCTATAGAAATGGGAAATTGTAGAATTGTGTAGTTTTGAAACCATTGTGATAAATAGAGCATTTGCCCCTATGGCAAATGCATAGAAAGGCGTATTTATGAAGTAAAGAGTTACGGTTTTCTTTCTCTACCAACTCCGATTTTGTGACCACTTTTAGAATCGTCTTGTCGAGGTGATTCGAAGGAGTGGTTACAACATAGGGTTTGATTGAGAAAGGGCGATTACAGTATGCTGATATGCATCTTTATCTATAGTTGTGTTATACAGTGAAAACTCTCTATAACGACCACTAAATTACATCAAGTATTTTGTGTTAAAGGCAGGTGGATGATTAAAGCAAGGTGAAAGTAAAACAGAACGCTCCTGTAGGAGCGTTCTGTTTTACTTTCACCTTGCTTTAAGCAACTACATGCCAAACATACCAACTAATCAACACAATTTAGTGGTCGTTATAGAGAGGTTTTACAGTAGTTGTGTTCGAAACATAACTATCCACACTAGTTCTGTATGTTTAGAGATTACAATATGACGTCAGGTTTAATAGACGACATCTTATTCTTATGTCCGAACAATATTATCAGAACAATACTATCAGAACAATATTATCAGAACATATTATCAGAACAATACGACAGATACTGTCGGGACAGTATTATCAGAACAATACTATCAGAACAATATTATCAGAACAATATTATCAGAACAATACGACAGATACTGTCGGGACAGTATTATCAGAACAATGCTATCAGAACAATATTATCAGAACAATACTATCAGAACAATACGACAGATACTGTCGGGACAGTATTATCAGAACAATACTATCAGAACAATACGACATATACTGTCGGAACAGTATTATCAGAACAATACTATCAGAACAATATTATCAGAACAATATTATCAGAACAATACGACAGATACTGTCGGAACAGTATTATCAGAACAATACTATCAGAACAATATTATCAGAACAATATTATCAGAACAATATTATCAGAACAATATTATCAGAACAATATACGACCAATATTATCAGAACAATACTATCAGAACATTACGACAGATACTGTCGGAACAGTATTATCAGAACAATACTATCAGAACAATACGACATATACTGTCGGAACAGTATTATCAGAGCAATACTATCAAATCAATACTATCAGAACAATACGACAGATACTGTCGGGACAGTATTATCAGAACAATACTATCAGAGCAATACTATCAGAACGATATGAAAGATACTGTCAGAACAAAACTATCAGAACAATACTATCAGAACATTCCGACACATACTGTCAGAAAAATAATTACAGAACAATAATGTCAACGATACGACTAATATTTATCAAAACAATGTGACCAATGTTGCAATACTATCAAAGCAATTCGATCAAAACAATGCGACCAATACTATAGTAACTATACGACCAACATTATTAGAACAATACGACAAATACCATCGGAACAACACCTAAACGGGTTCTGTCAGAGGCAACACTTTTAACAATCCTTTATTTGAATCAATATGTTATTTTTATGTCGAGGATGTAAGACAATGATATAGTTTTGTTCGAAACTAGAATACGATCAACTTATTGATTACATGCACTTGAAATGTTTATTCACCATATTTCGTTTGAGAAATTGAAGCATGGCGAACTAGAGGAAGGGATACGTGATCTTCAGCTTGTTTCAGTTTGTATGTAAGGAAGTTGTTATTTCTATTTCCTTAACCCTGTACTTAACCCTTCGCTTGCTATTCACGTCAATATACCCACCTGTAAATAGTGAAGACCCAGATGAGACAGCTCATGCAGGAGCTGTCTCATCAGGGTCTGCACTATTTACAAATTGATTGTGCAACCAGTGCACTCCGCAGCAGTCATTGCACAGCAAAATACTTGTACACAGTGAAGATATATGTAATTATACAACAGGGCATGGGTAAAGAAGTAGAAATGAATTTTAAAACTCAGCAAGCGAAGGGTTAATGAATATCCATAATAGAAATAATGTCTATATACCCAAACTGTACATCAGCACCAACTGCATCAACTAATATAAATAATTCCATTGCCAAGCAGAGCAAATCCAGAATACCAATGTATGAAACAAAGATTGTTTGAAAATGCATTAGCTGCAAGATCATAATTACAAATGAATACAGGTCAATAAAATATCCATATTACAGAAACTAGAACCAAATATATTTGATTTCAATGACAGACCGAGAAACCTCGATCATATGGCATGTACTGTGTTTACCCAAAAGATGGCTTAATTGGGTAAAAGATTAACCCTTACAGTGCGTTATCCGAGTCACTAATGTCCCTTGCAAACAGTGTAGACCCAGATGAGAGGGCTCCTGTCACATTACACTTTTCTTTAGAAAACATCTCTAAATATTCACTATAAGCTTGACCTATTTGAATTTTGGAATAGTCCATTTGAAAATTCAGCGTTGTAAGGGTTAAGGGATACGAACAACTTCCAAGTACGATTAACATTTCCGCTAAAGTTACCCAAACGCAGTCACGATTAATTCTTTACTCCGTACATGTATCTCTATCTATACGGCGTACCTCTTTTAACGCCATTTCTAACAGAATAAATACAGATCAGATGCTCCAGTAGGAGGTGAAATAAAATATAATTACATGATAATACAGTTTCTTCCATGGCAAAACAAGTTCATGTTTTCATACGTCATTATGATGCTCCTTTTAATTAATATCCATGATGCCATTATTTCGTACTTGAATATTCATGGAGTAAAAGGGTTAAAATTCTGTAGAGATACCGACCTAGTTAAACTAGTTACTATTCGTGCAGATTTGTACTGACTGTAGAGATACCGACCTAGTTAAACTAATTACTATTCGTGCAGATTTGTACTGACTGTTTCTAGCCCGTGCGTGTACAAGGTGTGATTTATTAACCCCTTTCATACTTTTAAGGTTTGAGTTTTGTGCTTTTGTTTGAGACATTATGCAAACATTGGAATGTCTAAATGAACGGCAATGGTTGTAAGTTTAACCACACGATGCCGATAGTTCTCGTTCTCCTGGTTTCCGTCTTATTAAACATGGTACAGTTGAAGTAATCGTAATTTCTACCATGCGACGATCTGAACAGGAAGTTGCGATCGTCATAAGTTACGATAATATGTGTTCACTGGTACTCGATCGAAAAAGACTATAGTTTATTTATCTCACCTAGTACATTAACCCTTTCCCTCATATAAACGTGTTTTCACGCATTTGCAAATAGAGTAGACCCAGATCAGACAGCTCCTAGAGGAGCCGTCTGATCAGAGTCTGCTCTGTTTGCTAATGGAATTTGATAGATCTCTTTCTTTACTTTCTAAAATGGCTATAATGTTCCACTTTCCATATATCATTATAATTAGTTTTCAATGAATATTCAATAGGTATCAACATTTGGAATAAACATAGAACAGGGAAAGAGTTAATACACGGTGTATTATTGACCTAGTGCTATAAATAAACAATAGTCTTTTTCGATCTAGTGCCAGTGTATCTTTCGTATGGAGTTACTCCCAACCCTTTGCCTGCTTAGAGTGACCTAACCGACATGTTTCACACTCTGTCAATAGTTTCTTACATTACCACATGGGCTATTTTTAAATACAACCTCTTGAATAAATTTACCCAAAAGGAGCATTAACTGGAGAAAAGGAAAATTTTAGAATTGTGTAGTTTGAAACCATTGTGACAAATAGATTAATTCTTTGCTCTATTTATCACAATGGTTTCACAAAGTGACTTTTACAGAGTCGTTATAGCTTGAACGAATCGAAAGTAGGTGAAAACTGTAACAGATCGGAGTTTAAGCAGACATCAGTTTTCATAGCAGGCTAAGGGTTAATGTACGACGATATTTTCGGCCATCTTTGGGGGGGACTCTCGTAAAGTAAGACTTACGATAGGTTTTTGTCGTACGATCTCTGTAAACCTTCCCCTCACACAAATGTTTTTTCATTTCCCTCACATAAATGCTTGTCCATGCCTTAGCAAACAGAGTAGACCCTAATGACTATTTTATCCATGACTATTCAGTAGGTATCGAAATTTGGAATAAACATAGAACAGAGAGAGGGTTAAGCAACCACCTGCTCTATGGAATGGACCTCCATGTTTATACACAGCATGTTCGCTATAGGCAATTTCTGCTACAGATTGGTTTGAGAGGAATGAATACTCAACACTGAAAGAGTAAGGATAATCATGTTCCTGGTCAGGTTTTGAAAACGTTGTTTAACCCATTACCTCATAGGCTATTTTAGATACAACCTCTTTGAATAAATCTACCGAAAAGGAGCATTAATTAGAGAAAAGGAAAATATTAGAATTTTGTAGTTTGAAACCATTGTGATAAAGAGAGCATTTGCTCCTATAGGAGCAAATGCTCTTTTTATCACAATGGTTTCACAACGTGACTTTTACAGAGTCGTCAATATGGGGGAATGGGTTAATACAAAATGGTTGGCTTTCATGGTTATTGTTTGAAGTAATGTTTGTCATTTGATACTAATTACCTCGTAATATCTTGATATATAATTACTTACTTCGTAATATCTTGATATGGTATTACTTTATCTTGACGTTTTATTAATCATTACATATAACCCTGGAAACGTTTGAATCTGGTTACCTCGTCGTTTGTTTATAGTTTCATTTGAGTGATCAGGTTTCAGAAGAATTAACCCATTTGCTCCCAGTGGATTCTTCCATGTTTATATATTGGATTAGTCCATTTTTTTATCTAAGGGGTGCCTGGCCTAAATTTTCAATTTCGTTTTGTTTTATATTGAAATTCCTATCAGCAAAGAGTATAGAATCTGAAAAGACGCCGCATTATGCGGCGTCTGATCAGAGTCTACACTGTTTGCCTATATGGGATCGTGTGAGCAAATGGGTTAATGTACAGTCAAACACTCAAGTAAGTATCATTCTCGATATTTAAGATATGTGGCATCATAATACAGCATTAAAGTCGTACAGAAATTCTCATCTCGGATTTCTACATGAAATTCACCCTTCAGTAAACAGCCGCCTGCTTAGAAAGTTACTTAAAGATTTAATTATCGATGTTTTGCCGTATTGTTGCAGTATTGTTGCCAAATGTAGCGTTGTTGCAACAGTGTCGTATTGTTGCAGTATTGTTGCCAAATGTAGCGTTGTTGCAACAGTGTCGTATTGTTGCAGTATTGTTGTCAAATGTACCGTTGTTGCAACAGTGTTGTCACTTGGTAAAAGTCCAATCATTACGACAAACTTAACTCATTTATTCTCCTATTATTTAAGGATACTCGTCAAGATCTTACTTTTGAACCCATCCATTTCTTTTCTGTAGAGGGACACAACAAACCAAATATTGGCTGTAATAAACCATTGACATTGATGGGTTCAGCAAACAGTGCAGATCTGGTCCGTCAGAGGGATCTTTTAGGAACCGTTGATCTTATTCTTTGCTGTTTGTCCATATCCTTTTAAAGGGACACAGGGCACTGATGGGATAAATCTACGAGGGGATTTTGTATGTCCAACATTGTATACTCTTATCCAGAGGGTTCATTCAGAAACATCTGATCTAGATCTACGTTGTTTACAAATGCAGGTCAGATCGATTCCCGAATTCAAAGTGTTGATTATGATTAAACCCCTAATTATTAGCAAGCGTCTCCGCTTCTGGCTGTATATAACGTTAATACAGTATAATTATAGTACAGGTTGGGTGTATACAAAGAAATGTAACTCTACTGGGGAAGATTGAAATAAGAAAGAAATAATTGTCTTACTTACTAATACCTGCCAAAGACATGTGTTGGACATAATAATGTTGGACTTTCTTTAAAAAATGTCGAAATCGATCCTGGACAAAGTTTGACAGAATAATTATTCAAGAACAACGAAATATTTCCGCAAAAAATGATAAAACCAACACGCTTTGTTTAACCCTTTCTCCCGTGAATAATTATGCAAGAAATCAAAACATTCTAAATATTTGTATACAGGAATACATGTATTTGATTTTGTAGAGACTGAAGAATCAGATCAATTATAATTCCATAAGCAAACAGAGCAGATGTTGATCAGATGGCTTCTACAGGAGCCAACTGATCTGGGTTTACTCCATTTGCAATGGCGTGTAAAGGTGTTTGTATGAACGAAATAGTTTAATATGTCTAAGCTATGAGTTCACAGAATCATCTCGAATTTAACAGATTCCACAAGATACAGAAAATCGCGAACGAACTTGTTCTCATTTGAAACCAACCTTGTGCGTAACTCGGCGTCTTAACTGGATCCAACCCATTATGATACTCGGTCAGTGGTTTCTCAAAAGATTTTACGAAACGGAAATAATTAAAAGTCGAAACTTTACTTATTTTTCACAGCAGAATTTGGTTTAGAAATACTTATTGCAGATGGTCCACACAGCCTAGTGCTTTCAGGTTTCGATGGACTTGTACTTGATTCAGGAATACATGTATGTCAATTAGATAAATGTTCCGCCTAAATACTAAATAATTGGAGATATCCCTACTGAACAGTCACCTTATTACCCAATTAACTCTTTCCCTGTTCTATGTTTATTCCAAGCCTCAATACCTACTGAATATTTATGGGCAAAATAGTTATAATGAAATATGGAACGTGAAACAGTGTAGCCATTTTAGAAAGTAAAGAAACAGAACTATCAAATTCCATTAGCAATCAGAGCAGACCTAGATCAGACGGCTCCTACTCTGTTTGCAAATGTGTGAAAATGCGTTTATATAAAGGGACGAGTTAGCCAATTCCCTCGTACATTATTAAGACCCAACCTCTAGGAACAAATCTACTGAAAGAATATTATTTTACTAGGCAACATTAGACTTGTTTCGTTTTGAAACCATTGTGATAAATAGAGCTTTTCTTTCTTCTTTTGAGCACCACAATGGTTTCAAGAAGTGACTTTTACAGAAGCGTCACGTCATTATGAGGGCATGGGTTATTCTGAGAGTTATTCTGTGTACCGAAACATGCTATGAAACGGAATGCCAGGATTCAATGTATTGTCGATCGCCACAAACAATGCAGAATGTGATCCGACAACTCAGCGTAGGAATTATGGTTAGCATAAATCTGTAGCATAAAATCTGTAGTATAAATCTGTAGTATAAATCTGTAGTATATAAATATGTAGTGTGTGCAATTCTGTGACATGCATCATTTGCAAATGACAGTCGGTAGGATAACGGCCAGTATTAGACAAGAGGGTTGTCTGTTAACTCTTTACTCCATTAATTAATACGCTTTTCTACGCCTTTGCAAACAGAGCAGACCCAGATCAGAGTCTGCTCTGTTTGGTTATGGTACAATATGATTCTACAGTTTCTGGCTGAGTCAAATTGTCATGGGTTCATATGCCATTATTGAAACGCCATTGTTTCTTACATGTATATGAAGGTCCATAATGCACCTTTATATGTGAAATTATGAATTGACAACTTAATGAATATTCATTAATTTATAGTTTTTATAGTGTAAATTTTTAAACGGAAAATTAGATCTATAAAATTCCAAAAGCAATTCCTACTGAGACAACTCTCAGCGTTAATAGGGAAAAGGTTAACCCTTTCGCTGCCAGACTCTGTCGTCTGCTAACTTTGTCGTCTGCTACAAATTTTATTTTTTTAATTTTCTTCATTTTTGTTTCAAAAACATAGTAACAGTAACAAACAGTTTGGATCCTGATGAGACGCCGAGTTACTCGGCGTCTCATCTGGATCCAAACTGTTTGCATAGGTAATCACATATGCGACATTGGCAGCGAAAGGGTTAATGGTTCTGTATTGTCATGTAATAATCATTTGATTAGGTACAGGGTAAAAGTAGTACAGGTAGCACTCCGGAAAAAGTAATCAAACCACATATCTGACCCATTCCCTCATATTCACGCCTTTTGACACCTCTATAAAAGTCACTTTCTGGAACCATTGTGATGCTCAAAAGGAACACAACTGAATGCTCTATTTTTACAATGGTTTCGAACTACACAATTCTAAACATTTCCATTTCTCAAGTAAATGCTCCTTTTCAGTAGATTTACTCAAAGAGGTTGGATCTCAAAATAGCCCATGAGAGAAAGAGTGAATTCAAATGTTCGCCTAAACTTTTAAGTACGAATGTGTTCATTCTCACGTATCTGATTGGTCAGAGTTAGAACTTGCTTACAATCTGACCAGTCAGATGCTTGACAATAAACTCAGACTCAAGCAAAAGGCTGTAAAACCTCGTACATAGATAAAACAAAGCTTCATATGGTCGTAACTCTATAATTATGTATTACCGCATTCGTATTTTCAATAATGGATATTGTGAGAACCTCCTTACATCAACATAAATGAAGGGTGTAGCTCAAGTACTAAAAATCGTTTTTCGAAAAGACGCTTCTTAAGAATGGTCACAGTATAGGGTTTTGTAAAGAAATATAGGAAGATTTTCTTGAAACGATGTTGTTTAATGTATGCATTTTACTCGTTTCTCTGTCCCTAGAAGTAATCATAATTAATCAATTACCTTATAGAGACACGTTTAAACGCCTTTGCAAACAGAGAAGACCCAGCTCAGATGGTCCAGGTAGGAGTCGTCCGATCGGGGTCTGCTCGTGTGAGTTAATGGATTCTTTACTCAAAAATATAGATTGATTCCACAGTATATGTTATAGCAAAATACTCTATTTTTATATGAAAAGGGTAGTAAAGTCAAGCAGGAAAAGCCACACGCAAAACGCCACCATCACCAAAACACCGACAGAAAGCAATTTATATAGCAATTTATACACATACACACACACATACAGGAGAAAGTCACATACAAGACGCAATCACCACCAACACATCGATAGACAGCATGTCACACACAAACACACACACAACCAAACACACGCTAACACACGAGAAGAACATAGAAAACACCAACAAATACACAAGCACCAGAGACAATTATGAACAAAACACAAGCACAAAGACACAAGACAAACAAAAGTAAGGGTGACAAAGAGAGAACCGCCTTGGCACGGTCAGTAGCAAAATCACCATTGGGGGTTTAAACCGGTTTACGGACGTCCTAACCTCACACTTATCTCAAAGTCACCCTAGCTAAACAAATATTGTAAATAAAGGTATCATCGCCGGACTTCTCCAAAACATAGAAGACAGTAATCACAGTAAAACAAATGTAAAACATAGCATAACAACTGTGAAAGTCCGTCAAATATGTACTCAATGACTTTGCTGAAGACAGAGCAACTGCAGGGAAGCCGTTAATGGCACGACAGAGAAAAGGTAATACATGAGTCTGTTAAGCTCATCCCATTTCTGGGTTTAAGAGTATACCATCATAGAGTACTACCCTCGGACTGCCATCGTGCAAGCAAAAAGGAAAGCGTAGCGACATACTGTAAAGTGGTCGATAACCAAGCATGCAGTGTGTTGCAATATAATAGGGTCATAATCTTTCTTCCTAAAAGTTTTACTGCGTTTAATAAACAAATCGTGAAAATGGATATGACCCCGAATTTTCCTAAGTTTGTAGATAACATCACCATAGAAATATGGATGAGAAATACCGTAACGTCCGTAAATTGCAGTTATATTTACTAATGAGGGGTAAATTTCGATAATAGAATTTTGAAAAAGCTTTCCGAATTTTATGATATCTGTAGCCATGCTTAAGAAGTTTATGAGTTATAATTAAATTACGACTATTAAAATCTTCTAGCAAAGAACAGGCTCGGGCAAAGCGAATAAGTTGAGAGATGTAAACCCCATAAGATGTAGACCGGGGAACATCTCCATCTAGAGAAGGATAATTAACATTTTTGAAATCGAAATTTTCCCTTTTATCGTATATTTTAGACGAAACTTTATCATTAGTGATGGAAAGATTCAAATCTAAAAAGGAAGCCTGAATGTCAGATCGGTTCGCTCTGTAAGTTATTTTGGGTAAATAGAAGAAACCATATTTTCAAAATAAGGATTATCCAAATTCAAAATATCGTCTAAATACCTAGACGTTTTATTAAAAGCACTAACAATGTCAGATTGTGTATCAGGTTTTAAACTAAGCATGAGATCCCTCTCATAGCAATATGAAAACAAATCTGCAACAATAGGGGCACAATTTGTTCCCATAGGTATACCAAGAACTTGACGATATATGGTATCCCCATAGCGCACAAATAGGGTGACTTTGAGAGAAGTGCGAGGTTAGGACGTCCGTAAACCGGTTTAAACCCCCAGTGGTGTTTTTGCTGCTGACCGTGCCAAGGCGGTACTCTCTTTGTCACCCTTCGTTTTGTTTGCCTTGCGTCTTTGTGCTTGTGGTTTGTTCATGTTGTGGAACGTTTGTCCCTGGTTCTTGTGTCTCTTGGTGTTTTCTGTGTTCATTTCGTGTGTGTGTGTGTGTGTACGTGCGTTTGGGTGTGTGGTTGTGTGTGTGTATCATGCTGTCTATCGGTGTTTTGGTGGTGGTTGCGTCTTGCATGTGGCTTTGCCTGCTTGACTTTACTACTTTTCCATTTAAAGATCTACAAACATCAAGGCAAGTTCACATTGTGTAATTTTCAACTTCAGAATTCGAAAAGAATGAACGTTGAACATTACAAGCAAGGAACATTTTATTTTCTCTGGCAAAGGGTTTTTTCTATCAATTTAATCAGTTTATCCTTTATAAGATGGTGAGGTAGAGTGATATAGAGTGTAGAGAAATCGTAAGAGCTCAATGAAGAAATGTTGTACTGTTCATTTTCAAGTTTAGTTAAAATATCATTTGATTTTTTATGGACAAAAAATATGTCATAATAAAAAAATCTCATCAACATTCATGATATTTCTTGAATGAAAACTGATTGTGATAAAGTGTTATGTTGTATTAGTTATAAAATTGATAGCATTTAAAAACAACGAAGAAGACTGAGAATTAAAAGAAGACTTTGAGGAAGAATGTGAAGGAAACGTGGATGACGAAGAAGAATGAAACAGAAACACATAACAATGAAGAAAAAATGAGATGGAAAAGAGGAAGGTGAAGAAACGATAAGGAAAGGAAAGTGAAGAATAAGGAAAAACGAAAGATGAAGAAGATAGAGAAGGAAAAAAGGACAATGAAAATGAATGATATAGAAAAGAGGACGAAGATAAAAAAGAAGAAAGAGAAGAAAAAGAAGCTGGAATAGTGGACAATGAAGAAGAATCATAAGGATAAGCGGAAAGGAACAAGAATAAAAAGGAAAAGAGTACGGTGAAGAAAAATGAGATGGAAAAGAGGACGATGAAGACGAAGGAGAACAAAATGGAAAAGAAAGAATAATGAATAGGAAAATAGTTTAATGAAAAAAACATGAGATGGAAAAGATAACGACAAGGAAGAATGGGATAGAAAAGAGGACAATGAGGAATGTGAAGGAAAAGTGGAAAAGGGGAAAGAATAAAGGGGAATAGAGGGCTATGAAAAAGACGAATAAGTGGGCTGTGAACAAGAATGAAAATGACCTGGGGAAGATGAAGAGGATCGAGGATTAAAGACAGGAAAAGCAGTATGATTTATTATTTTAATTGCAAATGTATAATTATGCTTCATCTGGGACAATCAGCTGGTTGGAATTCTTTGTAAACATAAGAATGTAGGTCCTGCAGTATCCACCTTTCCTGATTTCTGTGGTTTAAGCTGACATATCGTCAGCAATAATGGTATCCTATAACCTGTCTGTTTAACTCTGTCCTTCAAATAAACGTTCATAGTTTTCTCTTATAGTTTTTATGATATTATTTTATATCTTGTTGTATGGCGATCAAATTAATGTCGTGCAGACTCAAACATGAATTGCCGCAAAGTCCGTCATTTTATCGCTTCGAATGTCCTTTTCATATTCGTGTGGCTGTTTCAGCTCTCTTTTAACAGTTTAGTGACGCCTGTTGGTACCTTTGTAAACAGACACAATCTAGATCGGATTGCTCCTGTTTCACTAGGTTCTGCTCTGTTTGATTATATAATAACCCCACTTTCTCCAGTTTCTGTCTTGGTAAAGATGTCACTATTATTGCATGATAGGTCATTATAAAACGTTCAGGTAATTGTTAAAATACCACAAAACCCCTCTAAACCGGAATTCTAGTAGAGAATAATTTAGATACTTTTAGGCAGGTGGCTGCTTAATGCAGGGTGAATGTCACGCAAAAAGCTCCTATATGAGCTTTCTGTATGACTTTCACCCTGCATTAAGCTGCCACCTGTCTCCAAGATTGATATCTATACTAAAATATAACGTCCGGTTTAGAGGGATTTTACTGTAAACAGTCATTATTCCAGACATTAATTTTCATGGAGTAAATTGTTCACATATACTACTACTGTTCATGAGTAAATTGTTCACATATACTACTACTTTTCATGGAGTAAATTGTTCACATATACTACTACTGTTCATGAGTAAATTGTTCACATATACTACTACTGTTCGTTTGGGTAGACCTTGTGGCCGGAACAATCTTACAAGCGTGACACAGATTGAGACTGCACCACGTGGCCCTGCTTGTTTCTTGCTCTGTATTTAAAAAAGAGAACATTTCCAAAATGTAGTTTACTGTATAATAGTTCAGTTAAATGTTTGCTTTCTAGACAATCCCAGTTTCTAATAAACATCGTTATTAATCGGCTCAAAATTTACAGCTGTCGTTTTGAGAAGCGGTCATTTAACAACGTATGAAGAAGAAAGAACACTTGATGGTTAATGACTGCATAGCATTAATTATTATAAATAGGGGAAATAAATACACCAGGTCAGCTTTCGATTAGTCGGAATTTGCCAACAAAAGTGCGCTATTATATACACTGCTGTTTAATTATTCAATAAACGGTGCCAACTGTGTTCTTTTATCTATAGAGATGAACTAATAGATTATGTTGCAATAAATATTACAAATTCAAATCCCAGTAGGGTAGTGTTTTCAAGATGTACTAGTGGGTTATGCCTTTGCTCCATAAATACGCCTGTCTATGGCTTTGCAAACAGAGTAGACCCAGATCAGACGGCTCCTATAGGAGCTGTCTAACCAGGGTCTGCTCTGATTGCTTATGATACAATATAAATATGATTGTACAGTTTCTGCCATAGCAAAATAAATCCTGTGTACATGTGCCATGGTAAAACTAATCTAGATCTAATTAATATTTACTGTCAACATTTCTTACATAAATATTTATGGAGTAAAGGACGATACCAAAATGCCCACTATATCTTTTATCCCAGACAAATTATGTTTGTAATTTCAAAAAAGCTATTTCAAAAGTTTACAAACCTTGACAACGCAGCGGCTTCAGCAAACGAAGCAAGGAGTACTGGTATGGTAAAGTCCATTCGGAGATTTACTGGGAGACCATACCTTCCTGGTACCACTGAAGGTTAATGCGTTCCCTCTTACTTCATCCATGGGAGAGTTAGGTCATCTGAAATTCAACAAATATACCAGTGTAACGGTAAAACTTATATCGAGGCAGAATAACAGCGTATAGGCGGATTGCATGTTGCATGACGCGGTACAAAATACAAGAAGATTTATTTTCAGTCGGGTTTACAACAAATAACATTAGCTATATCAGAAGCTATAGAAACATAAAACAATAACACTTTAAAAACAAAACAGCCTGTAAATATAGGATAAAGTTTAGCATAATGAAAAAATACATAAAATATATATTAATATATTAATATATTTAACATCTCAAGCTTAATTTAAATAGTTCTCACAATTTATGATTCTAAAATTATTTCCTAAAAAAATATCTAAGACAATATTGTCTTTAAAATTATAAATGCCTGTATGCTAAGAGATCACATTTTAATAGATAAAGGGAGACAATGCTGACATAGTAAAAAGGTGTATACAACAAATTTGCCTCCCTTAATCATATGTATAAGACAAATAGATACAGTTTAATTCCTTACTTTAAGATTATTTTTATCACAGTTTAAGGACATATCGACACAGCATGGATCCTGATCAGATGCTAGGTGATCCAGTATGTAATCAGGACCCAAGCTGTTTCTGAATTCAATGGAGCTTTAACAGTAATCATTTGTCCCATATGACATATGCTAATATAAGACAGCACATACAGTAACTAAGAGCAAAGCATTCTTATATACAACAAATAGGACTGTATACATTGTAAAAGCATACTGCTAATGCTAAGAGAACATTTGTATCTATTTATTTGTTTGTTTTATAAAAATATTTTGTGAAAAAGCTGTTTGGATCCTATCTTATTCCTCTTGGGTTTACATTGTTTGATGTTTTCAGAGATGATATTTTCTGTCTAGGCGCTAATCATTCAAGTATTTATACTATCGAACTTCAATATCTCGAGCTCCAATGGAGCATACAAATTGCTTTGAAATAATAGAAGTTTGAGTCATCCGATTTCTAATCTGGATAGGTTCTCAAGTTTGCAGCTTTATAAACTGTCACGCGTGTTTCTAGATAGGCGTAAAGAAACATTTTACAACAATTCTATATTGTAAAGTCTGGAAGGACAGAATGTTTATTTCGAGTTATCCGAGTTCGAGATATCGAAGTTCAACTGTATGTATAATAATAACTGCTCTAATACTATCCCGGGTCTGAGCGGGTATGTTTCTTTATAAGAACACCCAGTTAAACAAACGTAAATAACCCACATGGTGATTTATATAGAGATTATATGAAGATAGTTTGTAACAATAAGAAACTCGTGGAGTGTTTGTTTGGGTAAGAATTCGGGACTAATTCTTGTGTAGAGGGTAAATCAGTTGATAGGCTTTACTGTGTGGCTTGGTAGCTCAATCGGTAGAGTGTTGACATGGTAAGCGAGGGGCCCTGGGTTCGAGTCCCATTCGAGTCACAACTTTTTCACCATGTTACATACTTGTCACGCATGGACTGTCACTCGCAAATAGTGTAGACCCATATTAAATGGTTCCTAGAGAAGCTCTCTGACTAGGATCTGCATTGTTTGTAATTCAAAATCCTCCCGTAAGTTTAAACCTTTCATACTGCATGGACTCTCTAGTTAAACACTGATGGACTATCCCACTCTAAACATTCAGAGGTGAAAGGGTTAAAAATAAACCCTTATCAAGCAAACTGTAAATATTACAACTGCTTTAACCCTTTACCCCGTGAATATTCACTTGAGAAATAATGGCATCATGAATATTAATCAGATTAATATTTATATAGGCGTTTAAACACATTATAGGTTGGCTATGGCAGAAACTGTAGAATCTTCCTATTAGTTCATAAGCAAACAGAGCAGACCCTGATCAGACGGCCCCTACAGGAGCTGTCTGATCTGGCTCTACTTTATTTGCAAAGGCACAGAAAGGCGTATTTATTAGTAAAAGGGTTAAACCTCGATTTATTGCAATTTCCCTTACTTCCGATACGTTGAAGCTTTTGAAACACTATTAGCTGTTAAACAGCTTGTACTCTGAAAAGATGCCGACTTGTGCTCGGCGGTCATCTGTATCCAAGCTATTAGCAAATGCAAGTCAGATACAAGGTATCACTATTTCGCTGCCAAACTCTGATCGGCTGCTAACTTTGTCGTCTGCTACAAATTTTCATTTTTTTGATTTACTTCATTTTTGTTTCAAAAACATAGTAACAGTAACAAACAGTTTGGATCCTGATGAGACGCCGAGTCACTCGGCGTCTCATCTGGATCCAAACGGTTTGCAAAGGTAATCACAGATCCGGCATTGGCAGCGAAAGGGTTAATGTTGATCAGGTACTTTGAAAGCGGCAGACGGTTGCACTGTCATTTAATATCAGTGTAGACCCAGATCAGAGAGCTCAAACAGTAGCCCTGTGATCAGGATCTGCACAGTTTGACATTAGACATCCTCTGGTAGTGTTCACCTTTTCATACTGTATGGACTCTACCAATTAACACTGATGGGCTATTCCACTCTGAAAAATAGCGTTGAAGGAGTTGAAATTAACTCAAGCTCAAAATAGAGAAGTTATGTTACCGTGACAAACAAGCGGGAATTCTCATACCTACACCCTTTGTCTTCAGCAAACCACTTGATATAACCATTAACCCTTCCTTCGTATAAACGCATTTAGTATTATATGATCTGATTCCAAAGGCTGTGTTAGTAAAAACCTTTCTTGTAAAGTTTACATTATAAAACTTCAGCTAATAAATATGCATGATGTCATAATGTCTTATATGAATATTGAACAGGGAAAGGGTTAAGAAAATAGTGGAGAAATAAAGGGCTAGGTGAGCATGTCTATCGCGCCCACTTGATATTGAACTCTGAGTAACATGAATGACTATTTCATACGGACTATTTTAGACGAGTCCCCTGTATGACAAAACGGTTGATGTGCCATTCTTATCAAAAGATAATCAAAATATGTACAACAGTAATTTGAGATCAGCCAAATAAACACTTCATGAGCCTTGAAGAACTATTCAGTAGGCCGAATACACAGAACATAAATACGCACGAACTGATTAACCCTTTCCTCCATGAATATTTCAATAAGTAATTGTATGACATCATGCATATTAATCAGATTACAGTGTATTTCTACAATGGCATATGAGCACATGGTCAGTTTTTGCTCAGACAGAAACTGTAGAAACAGATCTATATTATACCGTAAGCAAACAGAGCAGACCCTGATCAGACGACTCCTATAGGAGCCGTCTGGTCTAAATCTACTCTGTTTGAAAAGGCGTAGAAAAGCGTATTTATGGAGGAAAGGGTTAATGTATGCGCCTTTATCATTATCTTAGCGAAACCTGCAGTTACAGTTGCAATCTTTAAGACTGAAATGCTGCGATTGCAGGAGTAATATTGTTTTGTTTGTTCATTTGATCTTACCTGATATAACACTTGTACATGTAATAGTAGTCTGAGAGAGTAATAAACTAAACTAGTAATACATGGTTTGGTCGATTTCTAATGTTAACTTGTGGCCCAACTCTTTACATTGTCACATCGCATGATCGTATGATATATATTTTAGAAATATTCCCATGAATTATTTATATCTTATCTTTGTGTATATTGTTGACAGTTTACAATAATATACGATTAACCAACGGGATTAATCGCAACATGTCGGTCTTACTATTTCCGAACAGTTGCATAACATTGAACCTGGTTGCCATTGACAACCAGACTGGATCAGGACTCGAGAAGTAGTTTCTATTTGTTTGTTTGCATTGGGTATCTGCGCCGCTTTAAGCCATTCCCTCATGGTGATGCCTCTTGACGCCTCTGTAAAATCACCGTTTGAAACAATTGTGATAAATAGAGCATTCGCACCTATGCGAGCAATGCTCTATTTATCTCAATGGTTTCCAAATTCCTAAAAGTTTCCTTTTCTCTAGTAAATGCTCCTTTTCGTTAGATTCATGCAAGGAGGTTGGGTCTAAAATAGCCAATTGGGCAATGGGTTAACAGTATTATTGATTGTAATAATATTGCCGTTAATCGCTTTCAATCCCTTCCACCATAAACGCCTTTCTATTCCCGTGTAAACAGAGTAGACCCAAATTCAGACCGCTCCAATAGGCACCATCTGATCAAGGTCTGCTCTGTTTGCTTGTAGAATAAGAATATGTGATTATGTTTGTTATTACTACTCTGCCTATAATTTCATGTGTTAATGGCGCATTATTTTAAAATTGATCTTATTTATATTCATGATCTTATTTATATTCATGATGTCAATGTCATCATTATATACATGGATACTCATGGTGTAAGGGGTAAAATGATGTTGGCACAGAATGCAATTATTGAGTTTAAGGTACAGTAAAACCCCGCTAATGTGATCACCTAAAAGAGGTATAATTCTGGGTGCTAGATGTAGGTGGTAGCTTAATACAGGACAAAAGTAATGCAGAAAGCTCCTAGAGGAGCTTTCTGCATTACTTTTGTCCTGCATTAAGCAACCACCTGCTTATAAAGACAGCTATGGTTATTCATTAAGTGGTCGCATTAGTGGGATTCTACTGTACTATGACGAGTGTGTGCCAAACAGTCAGACGCCGCAGTATGCAACATCTGATCAATACCAAAACTGTTTGAGAAATGGCCTTTAATCGCTTTTTTATTCTGTGAATGCGTGGTGTTACGCCCTGGCAAACAGAGTAGACACAGATTAGACGGCTCCTTAAGTAACCAACTGATCAGGGTCTGTTGTGTTTGTTTGTTGAATGATATAGGTCTGATTCTGTAGTTTTTTTTACATCGGCTAAAATATGTGTTAACTGTGCCATTTGAAAATTGATCCTTTTACATTCAAGATAACATCATTTCTTGTATGAATATTCAGGGAATAAAGGGCTAAGCGATGTTGGCGCTGAGGTAGCTGGAACACATAGCATGATTAAGAATAATGTGACTTTTGGTCTGTGATGTTTAGATCTATATGTCTGTGATAATTATGTGTGATATAACATTTAACTGTGGTATATATGGCTCAAACCTGAAATGCATCATTTTAATAATCCCGTTCTAAACCAAAATATTGCTACTTTATTTTCAAGTTTATAAATTTTACTAACCTCTAACAAATGGACCCCATTGGAAATGAGCTTTTAGCTTAATGGGTTATCCATAGGCCATAAGCATTTAGTACTTAGCACATGCACAATGTTAAAGTGTTAAAGGTATGCATGCATAAGCTGGCCAACAATAATATATATAGAAAAAATAGCTTAAAGCTACTCTTAAATTCTTAGTCATATTTATAATTCTTTATTACTGTGATATCTTATGATTTGTGATTTTCATGTGTTTGTATATATACTGATTGACCTTAAATGTCAATAAAATAAATATGCACGTGTTATCGCTCTCCCGTAACGTGATTTCAGCGAGAATAGACTTCTACTTCTAATAGATAGTGACCACCTTCAACTGACTTAAGTTTCTGTCACTGGCGGTGTATACACAACACAAAGATAATTATGCTTAAAATGATTATGCTTAGTAATCATAATGCAAATTTAAATCTATTTACAATGAAACATTTGCTTAGGGACTATTTGATTTGATGGCTGTTTTGAAGGAGTCAATGGATTCTTTCAGTTCCATGTGCTGGAGGGTGTTATTCCAATCTCTAATTGTATGAGGGAAGAAAGAGATTGTTGCCTTATTTGATTTGTGCAAGATGGAATTTGATAAGCTAGTGGATGGGTGTTTCGAGAGTGTCTAAGCAGAGGTTTAAGTCGGTCAGTTTCTGGAGTGCTACTAAATTATGAGAGATCTTGTACATCATGACTAGGCGGACATCAGCTCTTCTGTCTTCAAGGCTTTTCCAGTTTAGGTTCTCAAGCATGTCACTTACACTAGATAGGTTTCTACATCTTTTTGTTAAACAGCGAGCAACTTTTATCTGTACTCTTTCAATAGTATACATGTCTTTAGTAAAGTAAGTTTCCCAGACTGTACATGAGTATTCAAGCAATTGACGAACTGAAGACTTGTAGGTTTTGTCCTTTATAGAAATTGAGTTACTACTTTCTTACGTCGCTGCTCCTACAAGCTTCGTATCAATCTCAATACGGGAAACAAGTCACTAATACCGTTTGCTAACTGTGTAAACTCATGTGAGATGGCTCCTAGGGGGAACCCTTTCACCAGGCTCAGCACCGTGTGTCATGTTACACCTTTCTTTAAAATAATCCATGAATATTCACGGTAAGCTTCGCCTATCTGAATTTTGGAATAGTCCATTTGAAATTTCAGTAAATCATTAGTAACTTGTTCATGTAATTATCCGCCCTAGAACATATACTCACTTTTGGCATATTTCCTCTGTGACTTTGGTAGGTATGGCACATTAAAGATGTCGTCCTCATCGTCTCCATCCTCATCGGATTCTTTCTTTACAACTGGAGAAGATTTTGTTTTCCTTGATTTCCTTTCTTTCTTTGCTTTTCTCTTTACTACAGGATTTGGCGCATCTTTAATTATATCGTCAATCTGTGTATCAATATCTGGTTCCTCTGAGCCCAGGTTATACCTCGGCCTGGGCGCCGTGGGTCGTTGCCTTGCATTCGCTTTTTTCCTCTTCGCGTCACTTTGAAATATTTCTATCAAAATTTCTGTAGGCAAGTCAATAGGATGATCAACCTGCCTGCTTCTCTCGCCCTTTGCAGCTTTTGGCCGTTTTCTTTTGACACCGTCTGCCAGTGCAGTCGCTTCCTCGTCTATGATAATGTAAGGTGGGATCACAATATCTGGCCGGGCGCCCTTGGCAGCTTTCGGTCTGATCCGTTTTGGAACTTGTTTTCCTCTAGTGGCATCTTCAGCTGTGTCGTTCTGAATTACGTTCTCTGTGTTAACTTCCATGGCGTTGGTGTCGTGTAGATCACATACTTCAGTGTTATTGTCCTCGTCATAATCATCATCACCAACGTATATAATCTCAATGTCTAAGTCTTCGTCACTTGGGCATGGACTGGTAGGAGGAGCCAAGTAACCAGGACGAGCGATACGGAGATTCTTGGACTCAGTTTCGAAACCAGCAAGACTTTCCTTTATCCGTTTTAATTGTTTGATACTGAGTCTCCGTATATCCAACAGAAGGTCTCCTGGATCTTTACAGAGAGGTATCCCGTTGACAACGATCTTGGAAAACCTTTTTCGCAGCCGAAACATCAGTCTAGAAATAATAGAGAGTAACAACTCTCTCAGTCGTGCACATCGCGATTGCCTTTTCCCACTGGAACACCGTAGGACAAAATAATAGCCTTTTAAATCTAAGTCTATATCCTTAGCCATTTTTATGATCGCAGTTATGCGGTAACTATGCAGTGACGTAATATGACGCGACGTCTTACTACAGATGACGTTATCATAGAAATGTGAACGTCATAACCGGTTAAACCGTTTTAAACGTTTGGCCAAATATTCAAAGGTCAAATGTGTAGCAATCTCAGCAAACATTTTGGATGCAAATAACTGGAAGAAACTTAACATATTGAAGGATAAATACAAAACTAGCTCATGGATAATTATAGACGAATGTCATATGAAAAGAAACAACTAAAAAATATTATCATTAATTCGAACATTAAACAGCGTTGTTTTATTTATTTCACTCAAAGGATCCCGCAGATGGGATATATGCAAACAGCCTTGACCCAGATCAGTGGAACCATCGGCTCAGCGTTAAGACCCTTTGCTAAATTCAACGTCAGTGCTTTTTCCCTTTCCTTCATATTAGCGCATTTTCACGCATTTGCAAACAGAGGAGACCCAGATAAGACGGATCCTATAGGAGCCGTCTGATCAGGGTCTCCTCTGTTTGCTGACAGGACTTGAAAAGGGCTGTTTCTTTACTTTCTAAATGGCTGCAATGATCAACCGTCCGTATTTCAGTATTGCTATTTTGCCAATGGAAATTCAGTAGGTACTGAAATTAATTTGAAATAAAAACAGGAAAGTGTTAAACACACACACGCACGCATGTACGTATGCACGCACGCCCGCACGCGCACCCGCAGGCACACCCACACGCCCGCGTGCGCGCGCGCACACACACACACACACACACACACACTAACAATATGACAAAAGGATGAGTTCCAATATCTGATCTAGACCAGCTTACTGTAGATAATATAGGGCTTAAAGATATAGACTGGATATAAAACGTTCGTGTTTTCCCCTCGATTTCATGTGTTACTTTACTATTGTGGCGTAATGAACAACTTAGTCTCTATACGTTTCTACATGTTTATTTCTTCGTACCGTGATTTCTTCCTAACATACATTGCTATATACATTGCTATATCTATCCAAGTCCCTTCTCTAAGTCTCCTCTACAGTTACATATATACATTGCCCAGACATAATTTGACAGCTTGAACTCTAGCTATCGCTTCTGGACATAAAGATATATTACTACATGTATATTTGGCATGTGCACTTTTATAAGTACACACCTAAGTCACATTTAATGGATTTACCCTTAATATGTGACACAACCCCCTTCCTACACAAAGGATTTTTACTGGAAAAATTCTTGTTCGTAACACCATATAGACCTAAAAAGTAACCCATATTCTTGTTATTATTGTAACTTTAGTTTTCCAACTCCTAGTCTCAGCTACCACTTAATGTCCTTCTGAATTTATTTTTGATGACAGTTCCTATGTCCTTACGCAGTGATTTTGTAAGTTCAACACATTAACCACTAAAATCTGTTTAGTCTTGTTTCGTAAACTTGCATGTTGTTATTATTCTGTGTAGATTTTCGGCTGTAAATGTTCTAACACGTGTTGGTAATCTGTACTCTGACGTCTGATGTCCAGGTAAATTATTGTGTAAACTAGATGACGTAATCGCTCATGTGTGTCCTTGACATCTATTACTCTGGTCAAACTTCGTACTCCGTAATTTATGTCTACCTGTGATTATCATGGATACTAAATGTTAGTTTAAACAGGTACTTCAGGTCGTTTTTCGGTTTTCGATGTGGACTGTGTGTTTTCCCTGATTTCGCCCCCAGGCTTATTCGTATGTCACAGAAGACGTTGCTATGGTTGACAAAAGTTTGTATATGCGTTGCTATGTTGATTAGTCTTGTTGTTCTCCAGGCGATGTTTTTCGGCTTTGTCATTTCACCGGTAAACTCATAGAGATCTCGATCCGCTGCATGACATAAAACTAGATCAACACAGACTTTGTAATTAAGTTCTATATCAAATATGTTTAATACTTAAATTGAAATTATATTACTTAATCTATATAAAAAGTGTATTTCTCAACATTGAAGTTTGGCAACCATTGTAGTTATTATGTCATTTTAATTATTTTATTATTGCTTTTTAATATTTTATTTTTCTGAGGTGAAACTATACAGTTCGCAACTTGAACTCCTTTAACATACATCTTATTTATATATATTTTCTTCACTAAACTATTTTTTATTAAAGGGTTTGTTTGTAATACATTTTTGTTTATCTAGTTTTTTCAAATGTATTACAATTACCCCCCTATGTTAACATTATCTGACTTGTTAAGATAATTCTTGTCATCTTAAAGTGAACTGTCGGCGTCCACTACAAATTTTCATATAACCCTTTACCATACAATGTTTGTAATAGCAATAACATCAAATATAGTTCTTCAATAAAATCTATTTACAACACTTTACTCAAATAGCGCTATATCTTATTTACACGGTCATGAGCAATTTCTCACTCATCACTGACTAAACCGCGACACGTCTGTCTGGTCTATCTTACGTTTATTACGTAACATTGTAAAGAGTACCTTTTTAAAGGTATACGCCTAGTTTATACTCTTTTTACAAACAATAAAGTACTATTCTCCGTACACTTTTCAATCATAAGACATTTTCGATACCCTCTTGTCTTATTTGAAAGTATTTGAGATCTAACTAAGGATCAATACGTTACTGCAATTAAGTCTACCTGACTTAAACTCTTCCTACTGAAATGAAGTCTACACTGCTTCCGTTTCTGCTTTTAATTTTCCATATCACTATAATTATTTGACAACCAGCTGCCGGATGCATTATTTGTATCGGACCAGTTTGCACTTACTGCCTGACTAGAGCTATTTTCGTAAGCTACGGACATTTCTGTCTTTTGAATAGGATCTAACATATTCGAGTTTTCCTCGGGCCCTGAGGAGCTCGTCTGTGTTATAGATCCACTTTTCAAGAAATGTAATTATTTCCAGCTTTTTGTAAGCGTATGGCTAGTTCTTTTAACGGAATATTATCTTCAGATGCCAAATTTGATCCTACATTTACTCTACTAATCGCAGAATAATACCGTAAAAACAAACCAACACCAAAAACCTACAAATCCTGATACCCTTTGATACATATTAAATCTATACAATCCCCAATACCATAGTTTCTTTGTGTTTTCCTTTCTATTTTTCTCCTTTTTTTTTATTTTACGTATTTATTACAGTCCCCTTATGCCCTATGACTTTAAACAGTCGGAATGTTTCCTTTTGTTTTGGTTTGAGAATTGTAGTTTTATTTAGTCTAATTATTTATGCTATACACCTGTCATCTTCCAGCGGACTATATTCATCCTTAATGCTAATGCAGTTAATATCAAACTAAATTCGACAGCTATTTGTGGCTAAATAATCCCTTCCTAGAATACAATTTCTCTTTAGGTTATTGACAATTACAAACGTGTGGTCTAAAAATAGCTTGCTTACTTTAATTTTCAAATTATTATTATTATTAACTCACTTTTCAACTATTGCCAACTTAAATCTTGATTACTCTGTCAAATTATTTAGTTTTTCCATCAAAAGTGAAGTTTACATTTTGTGCTGATGCATTTTCTAATTGATTTGTTAAATTTTCCAAAGTCTGAGTCAATCCAATTTCAGTCATTATTACAGATCAAAACAACACCACAAGCCACAAAGTGAAATGACTTACCCGTACTCCGACATTTTTCCGCGACTGATCCAGAATCCTTGGTCACGTGGCACCATAAACGCCCGTGTGGCGTAATGAACAACTTAGTCTCTATACATTTCTACATGTTTATTTCTTCGTACCGTGATTCTTTCTAACATACATTGCTATATACATTGCTATATCTATCCAAGTCCCTTCTCTAAGTCTCCTCTACAGTTACATATATACATTGCCCAGACATAATTTGACAGCTTGAACTCTAGCTATCGCTTCTGGACATAAAGATATATTACTACATGTATATTTGGCATGTGCACTTTTATAAGTACACACCTAAGTCACATTTAATGGATTTACCCTTAATATGTGACACTATCCCCACCCCTTTACTGAATTAATATGCCTGTTAGAAACAATGGCATCATGAATATTAACCCTTCTCTTGCTGAATTTTAAAATACTCTTCTCCTTCTTTACCCATGCCCTGTTGTATAATTACATATATATATCTTCACTGTGTACAAGTATTGCGCTGTGCAATCAGTGCTACGGAGTGCACTGGTTGCACAATCAACTTGTAAATAGTTCAGACCCTGATGAGACAGCTCCTGCAGGAGCTGTCTCATCTGGGTCTTCACTATTTACAGGTAGGTATATTGACGTGAATAGCAAGCGAAGGGTTAACAGAGTTTCATTTTATAATGAATACGTACAGTTTTAGAAATTTAGAGAAAAAATGTAGAATCATATCAACATTATTTCAAAAGCAAACAGAACAGACTCAGATCAGACGGCTCATAGGCTATAGGAACCATCTAGTCTGGGTCTACTCGGTTTGCCAATGTGTAGAAAGGCGTATTTATTGATTAAAGGGTTAATCCTTTACCTTAACCCTTAACCCTTAACCTGTAGGGGAAGGGCTATATCTAAGTTGGAAGAACTTGTTGCCCAACCCCATTTCTGGAATTATGAAATAAAATATGTTTAAACTAAAAACCCTTTACCTGGTGAATATTCATTTTCATATAATATAACATTTGGACAGAACAACCTAGTGTAGACAATATCAAATCGCTTACGAAGTAGTTGTTGGATCATAATCGACAGTATTTGAATTATCCTCCCAATTTGACCTGAGACTCGATTAACTTTCGGCGTGTTTACCGGGACTGTTCGTAATACTCTGTGACAAAAAAAGCAAACCAAAAGCCGATAATAATCATGTTCCACGAGGATTGTATTCTTATAGCGCATTATACCTTCGGAAATTTATCCGAAGATTACCGACGATAATAAACGGAATATGCATGAGTCTCAGGTCAAATTGGGAGGATAATACACTATGTTTGTTTATATTTAACCATTTCGCTGCCATACTCTGTCGTCTGCTACCTTTGTCGTCTGCTACAAATTTTCATTATTTTGATTTTCTTCATTTTTGTTTCAAAAACATAGTAACAGTAACAAACAGTTTGGATCCTGATGAGACGCCGAGTTACTCGGCGTCTCATCTGGATCCAAACTGTTTGCATAGGTAATCACAGCATTGGCAGCGAAAGGGTTAAAGTTATCTAAATGATGCCAGATTGAATTGTATGTACAGTGATAATTCGATTACTCGAACGCTCAAATATGTACCATTGTTGATCACAGATGGCAGCTTAATGCAAGGTGAAAGTCATGCAGAAAGCTCCTGTAGGAGCTGTCGGCCGTTTTATTATCGGGGTAGACACATTAGGGAATACATAGTAATCTCGGATAATTACTTTCTTGTTAGTGAGTTTTGGTTATTGTGGCGTAGTTTTGCTCTGAAATATCGATTGTCTTAAACGTTCACCCGCACCAAGTAACCACCTGCGTACAAAGACATAGATTCTTCATTACTACAAATTCCTACGTATTACAAACGCACGGAGAGAGTGTATTGACTGTCAAAAGTGTCGATAAATCTTCGAAAGGCTGTTTACTCACCTTGACATACTGTTTGGCATATACATGTACATGTATTGTGACAAGTTTCAAAGTTTAAGAACTTGTACAGACCTATACCTAAAGATAATAGGGAGTGCGGTGGATCAGGATCTAATCTATTTTCAAACCAGGTGAAAAACGTCAGCATACTTTGATGGTTGTCAGACAATGTAGGCACTAATAAATCACGGGGTCGACGATTCTATGAAATGACGGGCTCGTGCATGTTTTGAATTCACAAAGCATGTCTCAATGTCGTAGGATGGCTGCATCATGTAATAGAGAAATCAATTATTAAACACACTGAAGCCTTGTCTTGTTTTAACCCTTTCTCTGCTGCATATTCATATAAGAAAAAATGACATCATGAATAGTAATTAAATAATTTAATTTTGATAAAGGCATATAAATGCATGAATTTTAAGCAGGCACAAACTGTATAATCATATCTATAATATACCATAAGCAAACAGAGCAGACCCTGATCAGACGGCTCCTAAAGTTTTCTATTGGTAATTGATCCGGTCATGTGATTCACATGGGACTACATAATACAACGAGTTGCTGTATTTCCCGTTTTATTATCGGGATAGACACATCAGGGAACACATAACATATCTAGGATAACTACGTTCTGGTTAGTGAATTTTGGCTATTTTGACATAGTTCTGCTGTGAAATATTGATTGTCTTTAACTTTCTTTATTTGTATTATTCTTTCATTTCATTATCGGGGTAGACAAATGTATTGGAATACATAATAAATCCCGGAATTATTCAGAGCGAGTACTCACATACTAAAATCGCTCTTCTACGCCGAACCCTATGTTGTGACTACTCTTTAGAATCGTCTCTTCGAGGCGATTCTAAAAAGTGGTCACAGCATAGGGTTTGGTGAAGAAATAAAGGAGTTATTCTTGAAATTGATTTTTTTTATTTATGCATCTGATCCGGACCTCTGTACAAGGATATATATAACTAATTCCAGACTCTGCTGCTTGTCCACTATTAACCCTTCTTTTGCTGAATTTTAAAATACATTTCTCCTTCTTTACCCATGCCCTGTTGTAAAATTACATATATCTTCACTGTGTACAAGTATTTCGCTGTGCAATCACTGCTGTGGGTTGCACTGGTTGCCAATCCACTTGTAAATAGTGCAGACCCTGATGAGACAGCTCCTGCAGGAGCTGCCTCATCTGGGTTTTCACTATTTACAGGTAGGTTTATTGACGTGAATAGCAAGCGAAGGGTTAATGCATAGCAGATCCATACATTCACCACGCATGAGCTACGTCGACATCTTCACGGCGAGACTTACCTTAATCACGACTTGACAAACATGTGATACAACCAGTTTGAATCCAGATCCGACATCGGGTAACTTAGCGTCTCATCAGGATCCAAACTGTTGCATACTGGGTCAGTAGTTTTTTTTTAAAAAAACAAAACTTTTATGGAATCGAAAGAAGGTAAACATTGATCGAAAAGAGAATTTAAGCAGACGCCATTTTTTGGCAGCTATATAAGGATGAACTCTTTCTTTGTTCTGTATTTATTTTAAATGTCTTTATCTACTGAATATTCATTGACAGAATAGTTATAATGAAATATGGAAGATGAGGCACTGCAGCCAATTTAGAAAGTAAAGAAACAGATCTATCAAATCCCATTAGCAGACCCTGATGAGACAACTCCATCAGGAGACGTCTGACGTATATATGTTTGCAAATGCGCAGAAATGCATATTTATGACATAAATGGTTAAAGTTAGCATGTGCCGTTTAGAATTTGGTTCTCGAGTTTATTTTATGTTTCCTAAACTAAACGAATTGTAATTTTATTATTTTAAGATTTTACAAACGAGTCTGACTATCGCTATGGATGATACACTAAGTTTTAATCTAAACAAATGATACAACTATTTTCCATTCAAGCCAAGCTGACCGTAACTAAGACATGTGCAAACAGCGTAAGCCCAGTTAAGGGGGATTTATTTGTCACCTCACCAAATGAAATTTTGCAGGAACTTTCCTAAAAATGACACTTAGATACATAACCGGACAATGCCACGTAGACTAGGAAGCTTAACCCTTCGCTGGCTATTCACGTCAATATACCTACCTGTAAATAGTGAAGACCCAGATGAGACAGCTCCTGCAGGAGCTGTCTTATCAGGGTCTGCACTATTTACAAGTTTATTGTGCAACCAGTGCACTCCACCGCAGTGATTGCACGGCGAAATACTTGTACACAGTGAAGATTTATGTAACTATACAACAGGACATGGGTAAAGAAGGAGAAATGTATTTTAAAATTCAGCAAGAGAAGGGTTAACCCTTTCCTTCATATAAATGAATTAGTTGAGACTAATTTAGGTTTATGTATAAATGGTATTAACATCGGCTGTCCTGTCCGTTGCCGATGACGTGGCCTTGATTAGTTTATCCGTTAATGGCCTACAATCGATGATTAATGCATGTTATGCATATGCGTGCCGTTGGCGGTTCCAGTACAACGCGCAAAAATCTGCAGTAATGGTCTTGCATGAATCTGCTCGAAGGCGACCGTTTTACACGCGCGCAAGGAAATGGCGTCTCGGAAATAACTCTTTAGATGAAGTTGAACGATACGCACATCTGGGGGTTACTTGCTGTAATCAGTGGAAACTCTCTACTAATGTCAAAGAAATCTGCAATAAGCTGAGAAGTTCGTTCTTCAGTTTAATACATGAAAATAGCTTAAGTCCTAAAACAAATAGACATATTTATTTTACTGTAGTCCTACCGAAAGCTCTGTACGGCATTGAGTGTATACACCACTTATCCCGCAATGACTTACTATGCTTAGAGCGGGCTCATCGCTTATGTGTAAAATACATACAGGGTCTTAATATGAGGACGAGTACTGATGTAGCCCTGAGTTTGTTAGATATTTTACCACTAGAAGCCGAAATTGACAAAAGAAAATTGAATTTCTTTGGCCAACTGTGTCGACTTGAACGAGACTGTACTGTCAAAAAGCTGTTTTTAGTCAGCCTGAGCTCAGTCACTGTAAATGGGTGTATGTCAGGGTTTATACCAGATATGTTAGAAACATTAGATAAATATAATCTCAGAAGTGTATTAGATAAGTACATTAATAACGTAACATTTCCTGGGAAATATAGGTGGAAGAAAACAGTACAATTCAACATTAGAACTCGCTTCATAACAGAATGGAACTCGAGAACATCTACGTCTCGATTCTGTAGATTCAAATCAATTCACCCCGGTCATACTATTTCATACATATGGGAACGTGCATTATTGTTTCCACGTGATCTGAAATATTATAAATCAATAGCGCAGCTTATGTCAGACACATGTACAGTGGACGAGGCATGCATTAAATGTGGCAGATTAATCGAAGATACTAGTTTGACTGATCATGTTGTCTGTCACTGTCCGGTTCTTGCTAATCTCAGAATGTTGTTGCATGACAAACTTAATGTTGTATTTGGAATCGGGTTTTTAAATTACATGATGCAGCTTGATACGGTTGATTATTTTAACACTTTATTAGGTGTTTATAATGCATTTGTTGAAAACACACTGCAGCAAAGAAGTGCTGCATTTAACAAGTTGTCTCTGACTTATCTACACTATAATGTGGGTGACTTATTTGCAATATGAACCTATTAACTAGTCGGAGATGGAACAAGCAGGGTTTTGTTTTGTGACCGACATATCCGAGTCAGCAATGCTGTTCAAATGTATTAACTGTATAGCGTATGTGCGTATGTCTGAACATACGAGTCTTTGAAATGTAAACTGATTGCGAGACACATTCCCTACATTGTAGTGATTAACTTGGGATGCTGCATCTAGTTGGGTTAGTAATTGAGGAGATGGTCTGTGGGTAGAATGTATTTTTGCGATGCAGGGTTTGTGTCTTGCAATTGATTACTTGCAATGGCTTTTATCCAAAGAAGGAAACAGTCAGGGCTTCCTTGGTGCATGTACATTATACACCGTGATACATCGACATATAGCAAACTCTGAACAGAGTACTTCTCCGTGATCTTCTGATCTGGGGCTGTCTTGTTTGTAACGATGATATATATCTAAGTACATGTATGTAAGATAAAGGGCACCCTCCTTGATCAAGAAGTTTAAAACTTTACACTTTCTGATCTGTGTAATAATATGTTTGAATTGTATTAATGCGTATGTAACTGTATATTTTGCACTTACAGTAAGTACGGTTAAACAGACATACTGTTATGGTATGTTTGTATTAACGTACTGTTTAGGGATTTTAGATTTATTGGGATGTAGGGTATGTTTTTCGTTCGGTAAGATTATCGTGTTTTGAATCTGATTGGTGCAGGTTTAATGCGATTCATTCTACTACATGCGATGTTATGTAATGTCAATTTGTAAATACAATACTGATAACGCAATGAGCTGTAAATACAGACAGTGAGGTATTTTAGTGTTCTAGACTGCTTCTGTTGTTGCAGAACTGCTGTAAAAGTTCCCCATTGTTATCTCTTTGTTTCGTTTTGAAAGAGGTTGCATGAGCGGGAATGCTTGTTTGCTTAACGGGGACACACTTGCTCTTGCGTTTGCAGTAATATATTGCTTCCTTGATTACCGTTTCTTTATCTTCTCCCTATTGTTCGTTCGTATTGTTCCACTGCTCTCGTGTTTTTCTTGCTCATAATTGTATGTATGTTTCCGTTGCATGCATTTGTATCTGAATGTACGTTTGTAGCAATGCTCTCCTTATTGGAGGAAATAAAGATATGAATGAGTGAATGAATGAATCTGAAAGGTGAACAATTATTATCTCAATGACATACTCTAGAATTCTATAATGTTTATATAAATTGACAATAATTCATAAACCACTTCAAATACACAGTTGATCAATGACTGTACTATCTTAGCAACCAACATCCCCTTTCAGTACTCCCAGTTCTTTGATTCACCTTAGCGGCATTATGTGTCTAGATCTAGAACAGGACAGGCGCTGTCTTACACTGAAGATCGCTCATCACTGATACGCTAAATAAATACAACAATAATCCATCTAGACGTTTCGTGAAACCAGGGTCACAATAGACAATACTCTAAAGTAGTTGATTGTTAATTTATATGCCTCGCTACCGTCATTTGCGATCTGAGACGAGATAATCTCATTGAATTAATCTAAGCGTGTACTTTAATCGGTTGCATCGCTTCTTAATTTATAAAGGTAACGCTTTAAATTTAGAATCTTATGAACATGTGTTTGCACTCGTTCTAGACCCAGATCAAAAGGAACCTAGTGGAACCCTCTGATCCGAGTCAGCACCGTTTGTGACTCTAGCACATACTAAACTAACTACATGTATATAGTTAAACACCGAAAGATTAATCGGCTTTGAGGTGGCGAGTAATCGGCTTTGAGGTGGCGAGTAGCTGCCATTATTTTAATTTCTATACGAATGTTTAATGCAACAATAAGTCTAATGTTTACCATGAACAACAATACACTCATATTGTTTTGTTATATTGTTAGTTTATGGTTGCATAAATTGTTATATTAGGAAAAGAACACAGGAACGTTTGGCCATATCAAAAATCGTACAATCACCTATATTATACTATAAGCACACAGAGCAGACCCTGATGAGACAACTCCATCAGGAGACGTCTGACGTATATCTGTTTGCAAATGCGCAGAAATGCATATTTATGACATAAATGGTTAAAGTTAGCATGTGCCGTTTAGAATTTGGTTCTCGAGTTTATTTTATGTTTCCTAAACTAAACGAATTGTAATTTTATCATTTTAAGATTTTACCAACGAGTCTGACTATCGCTATGGATGATACACTAAGTTTTAATCTAAACAAATGGTACAACTATTTTCCATTCAAGCCAAGCTGACCGTAACTAAGACATGTGCAAACAGTGTAAGCCCAGTTAAGGGGGATTTATTTGTCACCTCACCAAATGAAATTTTGCAGGAACTATCCTAAAAATGACACTTAGATACATAACCGGACAATGCCACGTAGACTAGGAAGCTTAACCCTTCGCTTGCTATTCACGTCAATATACCTACCTGTAAATAGTGAAGACCCAGATGAGACAGCTCCTGCAGGAGCTGTCTTATCAGGGTCTGCACTATTTACAAGTTTATTGTGCAACCAGTGCACTCCACAGCAGTGATTGCACGGCGAAATACTTGTACACAGTGAAGATTTATGTAACTATACAACAGGACATGGGTAAAGAAGGAGAAATGTATTTTAAAATTCAGCAAGAGAAGGGTTAACCCTTTCCTTCATATAAATGACTTGTCACGCATTTGCAAACAGTGTATACCCAGGTCAGACGACTCCTATAGAAGCCGTCCGATTAGGGTCAGCTCTGTTTGCTAATGGAATGTGATATGTGTGTTTCTTCAGTTTCTAAGATGGCTACAATGTTCTACTTTCTATATTTCATTATGACTATTTTGACTATGAATATTCAGCAGGTATTAGAATTTGAGCATTAATATAGAACCGGAAAGGGATAAAAAGATTCACTGAGAAACAAAATAGGTTCATAATTCGGGGAATACCATAACGTTGATAATGCATAAAATTAAATTTGAATAAGCAATTTCGAACCGATTTCCCGTGTTACTTATAAGTGTATATCGTAGCACGTGTCTGTATAGTAGCACGTGTCTGTAGAGTAGCACGTGTCTGTAGCGTAGCACGTATCTGTAGAGTAGCACGTGTCTGTCGTGTCTGTAGCGTAGCACGTGTCTGTATCGTAGCACGTGTCTGTAGCGTAGCACGTGTCTGTAGCGTAGCACGTGTCTGTAGCGTAGCACGTGTCTTGTAGCACTCGACTCTTTATATGGTAAACATTTATCCAGGAGCGTATGCTTTCATACACGTTGATTTAATGTTTTTATTAGGATACGTATAGAACAATGAAATGTTCAACAAAGGAGGCAGACTAGAATAAGCATCTATAACATTAGTATAGCAAACAAAGCAGACCCTTGTTTGCATTTATCCTCTTTACAAAACACATATATGAACATACAGAAAACGCATATATAAAGCATATAATAATTGTAAAACATATATATTAAACATACATGAAGCATAAAGCATATATGGAAAGAACATATGAACCATATATACAACGCATACATGAAACATATATACCGTAATATATAACGTAAATACAGCATATATAAACATATGAAACATGTGTATAACATACATATGAAACATATACAGAACGCATATGAAACTTATATCAACGCACGCATGAAGCATATATAAAACATGTATATGAAACATATAAATGTATATAACACATAACATAACACGAAGCATTTTATAAAACGCATATATGGAACTTATATTTACGCACGCATGAAGCATATAAAAACATGTATATGAAACATATAAATGTATAAAACACATATACGAAGCATTATATAAAACGCATATATGAAGCATATACAAGATATATATGCAGCAAATGGTAAAGGATATCTTAACTTTCTACAAAACTACACACAACCACACAGTATAAATGTGCCAAGTGTTTGATCTATGATATTTAACAACAGTTCAATAACTGCATGAATAATATTTTATTCTATGGTAAAACTTAAACTATATTCACACTGGTAACCACCCAGAATTCCTGTAATCAGTTAACATGGTTTATGACAAATATTTATGCGGTAATATGATGATGAGAGGCAAATGTACTACGCATCGAGTTTGCTATCTCTTAGACGGAATATGTGTGTGGGTTTAATGATTAATTCCAAGGGAGATAATCATGTAACATCCCGGGTCATTACCCACATGTTTGTCCCTTAGTGATTCTCGTTTTCATTTTCGCAGGATCATAAATAGATAGGGAGAAAACCTATAAGATTGAGGGAGATTGAGAAATATCAACACATAATAAGGGAAAGCGAAGACGAACAAGGAGAATTACATAACACTAGATAGGTGAAGGGTGGAAGAGAAGAACTCGTGAGAAGAACTCGAGAATGATGAAGGGAGGATGAAGAGACGGGGTATACGTGTATGTTAGATGAGAGAGAGAGAGAGAGAGAGAGAGAGAGAGAGAGAGAGAGAGAGAGAGAGAGAGAGAGAGAGGGGTGATTAGCAAAAAGGGAGAACAGGACCAACAGAAGCTAGAGAGGGGAGAATTAGAGAAAAAATGTAAATGGAAATTGACATAAACATACAAAAGAGCGATGAGAGAGAAATGGAAACCTACATAATTATACAGAGACATACAAAAGACCGATAAGGGATAGATGAAGACTAACAGACCGATAAGGGATAGATGAAGACTAACAGACCGATAAGGGATAGATGGGGGATAATAGACACACACAAAATACCGATAAGAGATGTATGGAAACTGACAGAGCAATGTTCACTTACTACAGAGCACCAGTGGGAGTGGTGGTCCAGTGGTAGGACGTTAGACTTGGGATCGAAGGATCCCCGGTTCGAATCCTGCCATCGGACTATCAGAATTTTTCTGAGCAAAAAAATGCATCCCACGTTTGCTCCTCTCTACCCAGGTGTATAAATGGGTACCTGTGAGGGAAATAAGCCAATGTGCCATAGCTGCCTTAGGCGCCGAGTGTTAATGGCCGACTTATAACCCAGTGATCAGGGGGTAAATTGTGAAGTCGGGAGAATATGTACATTGTATGTAGTTCCAGACTATAAACCTCACCTTTACCTTTTTTTTACCGAATACAGGTTTTTGAAGAACTACTGACTGAGTCTCAAACTGCTTAGATCCAGATGAGACACAGATGTGTCAGGTCCCGCTCAGCACTATATGGGTCATGGTTATCATTATTATCATCATTGCGATAGAGCAAGATAGTTTAACCCTTTTCTCAATAAATACGCCTTTGCAAACAGAGTAGACCCAGATCAGAGGGCTCCTATAGGAGCTCTCTGATCAGGGTCTGCTCGGTTTACTTATATAAATAATATGATATACATGTAGATCTGAGTTTACACATTCTACCATGACCAACGTGTCCTGTGTTCATATGCTATCATAAAAATGAATCTAATTAATATTCATGACATCATTATTTCGTGCATAAATGTTCATGGAGGGGGTGGAGCGGTGGTCTAGTGCTAACGTGCTTGACTACCAATCCGGAGGTCCGGTGTTCGAATCCCGGTCCCTCCCGGAAATTTCAGAGACGCTTTGCTGTGTCTCCCATCCACAAGGAGTCTGAGAAGAAATGTCTGTTAAGCTTGAAGTGCCTGAAAAGTAGTCAATAGACAATATTGACTTGTGACATGGCTTTTCACAATGATTCCGAAAAACATAGCCTGATTGGAATTGAGCTGTGTATGTGTGATAAGTGCTGAGTATATACAACCAGCATATGAAGAGGCAGTCTGTCCAAACATGACTGTGGATTCGGGGAAGCATGATTAGGAGGGACAACTCGGAAAGAAAACCGTGAAGACGAAATCACGAGTAACCGTATACGACAGTGAGTAGGATGAGGCACGGAACGAGTACGACGCATAGCGGGGAGCCAGCGGAGCTGATCGTGGGTGACGGGCGAAACTCGGGCATGGATACGCCGCAGACAGGAAAAATAAATAAATAAGTAAAAATAAATAAATATTCATAGAGTAAATGGTTAAAACGTTACAGAGCTATATTATTAGGTCAAACCAGACAATAGAACCTGTTTTAAGCGACCATAAAAAGGAGGACTACACCTGGGTCTTAATACATATGGTATCTTAATGCAGCTATATGCATTATCCAGTAAAACCTCTCTAAACTGGAATTCTAGTAGAGTAGAATATAGATACATTTATGCAGGTGGCTGCTTAATGCAGGGTGAAAGTGATGCAGAAAGCTCCCACATATTCACCCTGCATTATGCTGCCACCTGTCTCGAAAATCGATATTTATACCAAATTTTAACGTCCGGTTTAGAGAGGTTTTACTGTACATCCATAAGCGTTTCAAGACTCCTATGTTCAATTAATGAATGGTCGTTTAAGACAGGTTCTGCTTGTATTGTTGCTATTCTTAAGAATCGCCTCTCTGGTACGATTCTAATGAGTGGCGGCCAGATAGGGGTTGGCTCTGTTATAAATAAGAGATTTTGATATACATGTATACATGTACATCATTCTACAACTCTGGTATATACTCATGTTGTGTTTTGTGATTGCGTACTATAGTTTATGGCATTGCCACAGTATCGCTTGTCTATTTGCTATTATAAATCCCCAATTAGTTTTTTAATATAAAATTATGATTTCTTACACAAAAGATTAACCATTACCTTCATATAAACATGTTTTCACGCATCTGCATTTGCATATCGGATGATTTTAATAATAGCATATGAATACAGTGGTTTCCAGTGATAGAAGAAACTTAATATTATTTCATAATTAAACACAGTAGACCTTGATAAGGCAACTACTACAGATACTACAGATAGTCTGTTGTATGTCTACTCCTTTGTAAGCGCGTCAAAAGGCGACTCTCTTATATAAGTAATTAATAATAAATATTGTCTGTCGTACTAGATAAACATACGCTCGATAAAGTACAGTACCCCCCCCCCCCCTCTTCACCCAAACACGTAGGTTAAGTTTAGTATAAATATCTTTGAGACAGGTGGCAGCTTAATACTGGATGAAAGTCATGCAGAAAGCTCCTCATGACTTTCACCCTGTATTAAGCAGCCACCTGCCTGGGAGTATATTAATTCTTCTGTTCTAGAATGCCGGTTTAGAGGAGTTTTACTGTATAAGACTAAGACGTTGATAAAAATAATTATTCTGTACATTATTAACCCTTTCGCTGCCAAACTCTGTCGTCTGCTAACTTTGTTGTCTGCTACAAATTTTCATTTTTTTATTTTCTTCATTTTTATTTCAAAGACATAGTAACAGTAACAAACAGTTTGGATCCTGATGAGACGCCGAGTTACTCGGCGTCTCATCTGGATCCAAACTGTTTGCATAGGTAATCACAGATCCGGCATTGGCATCGAAAGGGTTAACTGCAATTATTATTAACCTTGACAATGCTAGTATTAGCAGTAAAAAGGTGTATTTTACCTGCAATGACACTTTTATTGTTTTATTTCAGTGCCATCAGACGTCAGAGATTAATACCTAAAGGCTATACCAAAAGCAAAGATGAGTGAAAAAAGTGGAACAGAGTTGCTGTTTTGTATATGTACTGCGGTAAGTATTCTCACTGCAGAGTTTATGTTTCAAATGTGCAGTTAACCCATTCCCTCATATTGACGACTTTTGACGACTCTGTAAAAGTCACTTTGTGAAACCATTGTGATGTGTCCTATATGAGCAAATGCTCTATTTATCACAATGGTTTCAAACTACAAAAGTTTTCCTTTTCCCTAGTTAATGCTCCTTTTCGGTAGATTTATTCAAATAGGTTATATCTAAAAATAGCCTATGAGGTAATAGGTTAAGCCCCTCTACACCGGTACACAGAGCAATGTGGGTTTAGGCAGATGGGTGCCTAATGTCGAATGAATGTCATACAGAAAATATCTTTGGTAGCTTTCTAAATCAAAGTAGTTTAGATCCTGTTCTGTTACGCCGTGTTATGCATCGTCTTATCTGCTTCCGAACGACTTGCATATAAAATCACTAATTTTCATCTGGCAGCGAAAAAGACTAGACAATAGAAGTAGTACATGTAATAGCAGTAGTAGAAGTAGTAGCAGCAGCAATAGTAGTAGTAGTAGCAGCAGCAGTAGTAGTAGTAGCAGCAGCAGCAGCAGTAGTAGTAGTAGTAGTAGTGGTAGTAGTAGTAGTAGTAGTAGTAGTAGTAGTAGTAGTAGTAGTAGTAGTGGTAGTAGTAGTAGTAGTAGTAGTAGTAGTAGTAGTAGTAGTAGTAGTAGTAGTAGTAGTAGTAGTAGTAGTAGTAGTAGTAGTAGTAGAAGTAGTAGCAGTGGTGGTGGTAATAGTAGTGATATAAGTTAGTCTATATCTTTATTTCCTGCAAACAAGACATTTAAATACATACAATATGACAAGATAAGTTTTATATGACAATAGAAGCGGTAACACTTACGGCAGTGGCTGTACAGTGACTGTAGAGGGCAATAGTTATTGTACAGTGACTGTAGAGGGCAATAGTTATTGTACAGTGACTGTAGAGGGCAATAGTTATTGTACAGTGACTGTAGAGGGCAATAGTTATTTGTGATACCAACACTGCGTATCGAACACAGTGACGTTTCTAGCTCTATGTTGGTGTGTGGCTTGCGGAATGGCGAGATACATGTCAGTGATATTACTTTTATTTGCAGGTACGACATTTTTCCCTTATCATATTTGCTCGTAGTGCTTTTCTGCTGGTCTTTCGCTACCAGGAAACTGACGTTGATTGTGGACGACTAGCAAACGAAACTCTACTGCTACTTGTGTACTGTTTAGTTTTGAACAATGTCTGGTTTCTCGCCAACATCTTTAAAATTAGGTCAATGCGCATGAACAAATGGATACTAGGCCAGGTAAGCTCATATTCTGATATTCAGGCTAAGTGTTTACAGCAAATATTATTACATCTGTAAATCCATACACTTCATAAAGTCATATTTATAGTTGTTCTCCAGATCGTTTATCTAGCGTAATAACTGTCAAGCACGGTGATAGCTATTACGCAAGATTTAATCCATTAAGACGCGATAAGCGTTGTGTACAATTTACCTGTCAAAAGTCACGTGATGTACTAAATCCCTTCAGCCCCTTTCTGGAGAAAGGTCACGTGGTCCAATCCTCCCTGACCACACTTACATTTTAAAACAAAAGCAGTTCTAGTTTTGCCTTTGAATAGACAAGTGCGAAGTTTTGGGTTTACATGAACGGCAAAACATCGGCCGAGAAAATGCAGTTTATTTTATTGGGTGGCATCCGCCACCATTTTCTTCTGTGTTCGGAATTCCGACACGTACAAAATTCTTAGTGTGGATTTCCATACAGGACATTTACTTGGATACTGAATTTGAACAGATGAACTTTGCAAATGTGTTTATATTATCCATTCGGAACTTTTCTAAACTACAAACTGGACTTCTTCATTCCTTCATGCCGGATCCATTTCGTATATTACATATACATATATACTAAATATTCGTCTTGATAACAATATGTTACATATTATAGTACAGTATAAACCCTTTAAACTGGACGTTCGATTTAGTATAAAATGTCGGTCCTGGAAATCGATGACAGCTTATACAAGGTCGGAGTCATGCATTACTAAGCAGCCACCTGCTTAAAAGTATCTAAATTCTTTTCTACTTGAATTCCGGCTTAATGGGGTTTTACTGTAGTGGATTCCAAACAAATATAATGGGCGGAGAAATACTCCAGAGTTGTTGTCTGTGCATGAAACAAATTGCATTGTTCTATGCATAGACGAACACCCAGGTAGAACCACCGATCTTCCGAATGCCAGCTAGAATGCCTCCCCTCGTGAAAAATCCAAATGCCCAGGACGTGATTCGAACCATAGCAGTGTAGCTTATGTATCCTATAGCAAATTTCCGCAGATTTTGCGTTTCAAACTGACTGAATCGGAATCTTTGTACCTTAACACTTATTTAACACTAAGCTGCACGGTTAGTAAGTGGTTGTTTTGTGTCGAAAAAATAGAAAAAATGTATTACTACTGAAATCAACGGAACAGAGTTCGCAATTGACCGGAATCTGTCGTAAGATTCAAATTTACATACCGGAAATAATCATTCGATGTATATGTGGTCAACAACCAGTGTCAACCATTGTACATGTGATAGCAACCTAATTAATATTCAAAGCGTTGTTCCGAAATAGAATCGGAGTCATTCGGAACTTTGCCGAAGATGTCCGCTGATTTCCGTACAAAGTTTCGTTTCTAAAAAGGAGGCTCCTTTTTAGCTCATCAGAGCACAAAGTGCTCAGGGTGAGCTTTTGTGATCACTTTATGTCCGTCGTCCGTCGGCGTGCGTTGTGCGTCGTCCGTCGTCCGTCGTTCGTAGTCAACAATTTGAACCTTTAAAAATGTTCTCCTCCGAATCTACAGGGTTCTCAGCATTCATCTTTGGCACAAAGCATCATCTAGGGATGGCCAGTTTTCAATAGAAACATATAGAGAAACATTCCTCTGAAATTGGAAGGTTCTCAGCTTTCATATTTGGCACATAGCATCATATTCAGGTCTTCTACAAAAGTTATATAAATCATGCCCCTGGTGTCAAAATTGGCCCCTCCCCAGAGGTAGACAGTTTTTTAAAGCTGTCTGCAATTTTCTGTTTTTTAGCTGGCTATTTTCAGCATGCATAAAAGGTAGGTTATCTCCCTTTGCCTGTTTGATTACAACTGGGTTGCCTCCCTTCGTGGTACACAACTGATATTTTTAGATCTGGCCAGGCCACAGTAAATACTACTAAATAGGACAATTAACCCCTTACTCCATAAATATGCATTTCTACACCTTTGCAAACAGAGTAAACCCAGATCAGATTGCTCTATAGTAGCCATTTGATCAATCTGCTCTGTTTGCTTATGATATAATATATTGCATAAAACCATTTTCATTTTGTGTACAATGTCCAACGTTCTTATAATATGTTAACTTCACCTTTTCCCTCATATAAATGCCTTTTCATGCATCTGCAAACCGAGCAGACCCAGATCAGACGGCTCCTTTAGCAGCTGTGTGATCAGGGCCTACTCTGTTTGTCAATGGAATTTGAGAGTTGTTTCTTTACTTTCTAAAATTGCGACACTGTCCCACTTTCCATATTTCATCATAATTTTTTTGTCCATGAATATTCAGTAGGTTTTGGAATTTTGAATAAACATAGAACAGGGGAGGGTTAAAAATAAGTTAAGATAGGAATAATAATATGAACTCATGAGGGTGTAATGAAAATATCTGAAATTTTGAACATAGATATAGATTAATTAATTCTTTCTGAAATTCAACCATTTTGCCCAGGGAGACGGTTTACATAATTTTTTGTATGCCCTTCTTTAAATTGACATTGCTTTATGTTTTCATCTACATTTTTCTTTAATTTTCTTCACTTGAGGTCCTCTACAAAAGTAATATAAATTATGTCCCTGGGGTCAAAATTGGCCAGCCCCAGGGCCAGCTAGTTTTCTATAGAAACATATAGTGAAAATCTTTGAAAATCTTCACCTCTGATTGTCTGGTGAGCGATATCAGGGCCATTCTGGCCTTCTTGTCAATAATTTAGCTGTATTCGGATAGCGATAATATGTAGCCGAACAAATATATCCTGTCATGTACAGCTTCAGGTGTTAATTGATTAATACGAAAAATGCGCATAATGCATCTTTTAGTGATTGTCACCATAACTACTCGGCCACGGTGTTCCTGTGTAGGATGCGCAAGCCATGGTATATGACTTATTTTAATATTAAAATGCCCGTCATTGATCATGTTCAATGTTTAGATCACGATTTCCCCATGGCATTTATACATAATGCTGCTTTGAAACCTTTTATATTTACTGACACGCATAGTTGTGTTAAAATAATTACCGTAACTTTAGCGCGAATTGTCTCTATGGAAAGCGCTAAAATGTAAAACAAAATATGGCATCTGCATCAGTAGATGTGTGCTCTTAGTTTAACCCATTACCTCATAGGCTATTTTTAGATACAACCTCTTTGAATTAATCTACCGAAATGGAGCATTAATTAGAGAAAAGGAAAAGTTTTAGAATTTTGTAGTTTGAAACCATTGTGATAAATAGAGCATTTGCTCCTATAGGAGCAAATGCTCTATTTATCACAATGGTTTCACAAAGTGACTTTTACAGAGTCGTCAAAAGTCGTCAATATGAGGGAAAGGGTTAATCCATCTAAAGGTAGGCGCGTACTCACTGTCATCTGCAAACAGCTTTGAGCCAGATGAGACGCCGAGTTACTCGGTGTCTCACCAAGCTGTTTAACATTCGGTCATAATTACTCAAGTGTTTTATTCAGCAGGTCAGAGATTAACCTATTTGCTTCCAGTGGATTCTTTCACGCTTATATATCGGATTAGTCCATTCTTTATCTAAGGGTTGCCTGGTCAAAATTTTCAATTTCGTTTTGTTTTATATTGAAATTCCTATCAGCTAACAGTGTAGACTCTGATCAGACGCCGCATTATGCGGCGTCTAATCAGAGTCTACACTGTTTGCCTGAGTCCCATATATGGGATCGTGGGAACAAATGGGTGAAGTAGATATTAGTTTCACAACATGAAAATGGTTCATGATAATGATTGACTTCTTACTCTATGGATATATATATATATATATATATATATATATATATATATATATATATATATATATATATATATATATATGACGTCATGAAATGGTGACGTCATGAATATTTAATTAATACATTTTTATGGCATAATATTATCAAAAAAGGGGAACTTAGTCATGGCAGAAACTGAACAATTTCTATAGCAAAAAAGAGCAGTCCCTGATCAGACAACTCCTACATGAAGCCTCTGATCTGGGTCTACTTTTACTCCATAAATACGCCTTTTTACGCTTATTGCAAACATAGTAGACTTAGACCAGATGGCTACTATAGAAGCCATCTGGTCAGAGTCAGAGCTGGTCGGTGTCTCATCTGGATCCAAGCTGTTTGCAAATTCATACCAGGCCACGCTTAGCAGGGTAAATGTTAAGAGTTTCACTATTTAACTGTGGAAGATTCATGTAAGAAATAATGATATTATTAATATTAATTAGATATTTCAAAATTAGCAAATGAATATTTTATCTTAGACAGACACACACTGTATGAATAGTCTGGCTCAGGCAGATTCTATACTATACACACACTGTATGAATAGTCTGGCTCAGGCAGATTCTATACTATACACACACTGTATGAATAGTCTGGCTCAGGCAGATTCTATACTATACACACACTGTATGAATAGTCTGGCTCAGGCAGATTCTATACTATACACACACTGTATGAATAGTTTGGCTCAGGCAGATTCTATACTATACACACACTGTATGAATAGTTTGGCTCAGGCAGATTCTATAGTATACTAAATACAAACAAGAACAGTATCCATGCTTATACAACTTTTAGTTGAGTCTGAGTTCGTTATCAAGTTTCTGATTGGTCAGATTTGGGCCTTTGAGAAAAGCTTGAGAACTCAAATCTGACCAGTCAAAAGCTTGAAAACGAACTCAGACTCAACTAAAAAGTTTTATAAGCATGGACCCAGATCTTGATAAGACGGCTCTTTTAGGAGTCATCTGATCTGGGTCTACCCTGTTTGTAGAGGTGTTTATAAGAGGGGAATAGTAAAATCAAACAATACGCATATGACATATACTTAGTTTATTGTTTATTTGTTCAAAGCTATTTATTATATATAACAGGTGACAGTTGACGGATTGCCTGTGTCTATAATGATGGTGATGCTGTATAAGAAAGAGACCGTCGAGGTAACCATCACTTCCAATTATAAAGGGTTTCACTTGACCGTTTACTTCATAGATACATCTTTTAACGTATTTGAAATCAGACTAAACTCTGATGATTAGACGGCTGCTGTTGGAGCTGTCTGACCCGGGTCCGTTGTTATAAAACTTCTGAGTCTGAGTCTGAGATCATTCTCCGGTATATGATCGGTCAGATTCTGAGCAAACTCAGATGCCTGAGAATGATCTCAGACTTAAGCTGAAAGTTTTATAACATCGGGGCCAGGGATTATTGCTACTCTTACTGAAGATCTCAATAAAGAACAAACGACTGGAAGTTGCTATTGTCGTACGTTAGATTCAGCAGCGTAGCTGAATCCACGTGTAATGTATGCATCGTGGCTGTAGGGGGTCCGGGACATGCTTCCCAGGCAAAATTTAGAATTGTGAAGTCTTGAAACCGTTGTGATAAATGAAGCATTTACTCCTACATAAATTAACTTTTAATCCTTATTTACACGTGCGATACTCCTAAAAAACTCGATTCTTACATGGAAATCATGCCTTGTTTTGAACATGAAGAAAATTAGTACAATGCCGTCAGCCGAAGGTGTAACATGTTTCAGCTTTAGATATCAGCTACTTTACTTTTCGCTTCAACTTCAAACATATCCTGAGTACGCTGTCAAATGTGTTCCGGTTGTCTAACGTCTGACAAATGCAACATCTAAATATGCCATATCTAACGTGTGACATACCTAGCATGTGTCATACCTAACGTGTGACATACCTAGCATGTGTCATACTTAACGTGTGGCATACCTAACATGTGCCATACCTAACGTGTGACATACCTAACATGTGCCATACCTAACATGTGTCATACCTAACGTGTGTCATATCTAACGCGTGACATACCTAGCATGTGTCATACATAACGTGTGGCATACATAACATGTGCCATACCTGACGATTGACATACGTACCATATGCCAAACCCAACGATTAACACACCTAACATATGCTTAATATTACGTATGGCCTCCGTATGACATATCCAGCATGTGTTATGTCTAACATGTAACATAAGTAACACGTGTCATATCTAACGTATAATATAAATAAAAGAAAATGTGTCCGTGGGAATTTTTCTAATTTGCATTACTATTTATTCCAGCATAAACAAGCCAAGAAATATTTGACGAAATTTTGCCATTAAACAATCATTAAAATTCAATCAAAGTGTCGGCAAACAGGATGTAGATCAACGACAGACCTGAAAAGGGAAGACATGGTACAACTCAGTATGATTATGCTTCAGACTAAATCTCAAATCATTCCAGCATATACAAGCCAAGAAATCGTTGACGAAAATTGACATTAAACAATTATTATAATTCAATGACAGTGCCGGTAAACAGGAAACAGATGAACGACAGCTCTGAAAAGGGGAGGCACGGTACAACTAACTATAATTATGCTTCAGACCAAATATTAAATCATTCCAGCATACACAAGCCAAGAAATCTTTGACGAAAAGTTTGTCATTAAACAATCATTAAAATTCAATCAAAGTGTCGGCAAACAGAAAGTAAATGAACGACGGACCTTAAAAGGGGAAGCACGGTACAACTCACTATGATTATACTTCCTACCAAATATCAAATCATTCCAGCATACACAAGCCAAGAAATCTATGACGAAATGTTTGTAAATAAACAATCACTAAAATTCAATGAAAGTGTCGGCAAACAGGAAGTAGATAAACGACAGATCTGAAAAGGGGAAACACTGTACAACTCAGTATGATTATGCTTCAGACCAAATATCAAATTATTCCAGCATACACAAGCGAAGAAATCGTTGACGAATTGTTTTGTATATTTTTATGTAATTAAACAATCACCGAAATTCAATTAATGTCTCGGCAAACAGGAAGTAGATGAATGACATACCTGAAAAGGGGAGACACGGTACAACATAGTGAGATAATGCTTCAGACTAAATATCAAATAATTCCAGCATACACCAGCCAAGAAATCTTTGACGAAAGTTTTTGTCATTAAACAATCACCCAAATTCAATCAAAATCTCGGAAAACAGGAAGTAGATGGAAAACACACCTGAGACACGGTACAACTCACTAGGATCATGCTTCAGACCAAATAGCAAATCATTCCAACATACACAAGCCAAGAAATCCTTATCGAAAAATGTACAGGACGGACGTACGGGACGTACGGACGTACGGTCCCGTACGGACGTACGAGACGTACGGACAAGGGTAAAACTTAATGCCCCCGTCGCTTAAAGGCGGGGTCATAAAATATTAAAATTATGATATATCCAGCTTTGGGCATATCTAACGTATGGTATATCTGAATTGTAACATATCTAATGTGTGACATATCTAACATGCGATATATCTAAAGTGTGACTTGTATTAGCCATGTTGTAACGATGTTAACATATCCAGTCAACATACACACTTAATTTTGATACTTATTGCAATATTCACTCAGTTACAAATTTCCTTTGATTTCGGTTTTCCAGATGTGTATTTCCAAAGGATTTGTTGTGACGGACATAGCTATGCTCGTGATTTATCCGGCATTGGTAAGTACTGCAATCACGTCATGCTCTCTTTTGTCCAATACAACAATAAAGATCCTCAGAATCTGATTAGACTATCGTGTCAGACTTGCACTTTAGTACAATGAATACTGATTGGCACATGCAGAGTCTACAATAAAAATGAATGTGTCCTTGTTCTTTAATTATTTACACTAGATCCTCTCTGAAAGAATCACTTAATAAAACATAGGTACTACCAAAACCGGCGTTTTCATGTAGAAGCTTTCTGCATAACCATCTTACTTTATGACTCAGAATGATACCTCATTTTAGTGGTCTTTTAGAGGGATTTTTCTTTTTTTATGTTTTCTCATGACTTGTGCTTAAGAATCAGCTATAGATATAAATTTGAATAGTAATATAACACGAAAACTATACAGTAAGATAGCAGTATAATATCCAGTACTGTCGTTAAAGCTCCCCACAGACTGATCACCATCACAGTTAGTACAGATAGTAACCGCCGTCATCTGCAGCGTGATGTCACAGGTTCGACCAACGTTATTCATGGATTTAGCCGCTTCGATGCTAACCCACTGTTACAAACTATGACTGGTCGATATAAACCATTTACTTCACGAATAATCATGTAAATGTAAGAAATAATGACATCATGATATTATTAACTAGTTGAGATTCATAATAGCACATGAACATAAAAGTGTGAATATGTGTAAGGGTTTAGAAACATTCTTTAGAAAATCGAAATCTGACAGACTGATTGACTGATTGACAGACGGACGGAGAGATGGACGGACGGACGGAGTGCAAAAATACAGTTCCCTTCGGCATTGTAGGTAGTCGACTAATAAAGGTATGTAGAGCATAGGGTGACATTGTCAAATAAATTTCACAAATAATAAACTTATATGCCGACTTTACCCTAACTTTACTAAGAATTCAGACAATTTGTACACACCTAGACCAACGGCGCCCATGGTTTAATCAGTGTGTACAATATTTGCAACAATGTCAGTCTAATGTAAAGATACCAAAATTAATTCCAAACTCAAATAGATCTATTCTCCTTTAGAAACAGGTAGAGATATATTGGATGTTCAAATACCTAGAACAATTAGGGATTACTATAACTTTCAAAACTTCCAACCACGCCCAACCAGACTATCATTGCTGTATGTTGCCAACGATTTAGTCTTAACCCTTCGCTTGCTGTTCACGTCAATATACCTACCTGCAGGAGCTGTCTCATCAGGGTCTGCACTATTTACAAGTTGATTGTGCAACCAATGCACTCCACAGCAGTGAATGCACAGCGATATACTTGTGCACAGTGAAGATATATGTAATTATACAAAAGGGCATGGGTAAAGAAGGAGAAATGTGTTTTAAAATTCAGCAAGAGAAGGGTTAATTAATGTAGTATATACCTTTTCTCTATAATACACCTTTAGACGCATTTGCAAACAGAGTAGACCCTACTCAGCTGACCCATAGGAGACGTATGATCGATGCCTGCTTTGCTTGCGTATAGAATATTATAGATTTTCTGCGATGACAAACTTTGCCTGTGTTTATATGCAACTATAAAAAGCATCTAATTGATATTCATGATGTCGTTATTTACTGCATATGAAGTTGTACCTTTTTGATAATATACAAGTCATCGCTGATGATTATGTCCAATGTAAATCCTTATCATTGAGGCACATGACCATCGAGTAGACAGTGCTTCAAGCATATTGTATATAAAGTAGAATCTCTCTTAAGCGACCACTTGATGAATAAAGATGAATGTCTTTAAAAGCCGAACGTTGTTAAACCCATTACCCGGTAGGTTATTTTTACACCAAACTTCTTTGAAAAGGAGTATTTACTAGAAAGGGGAACTGTTCGTATGTGTAGTTTTGAAAACATTGTGATAAATAGAGGAGTTGCTCCTATGGAGCAAAATATTGTGATAAATAGAGCATTTGCTCCTGTGGAGCAAATGTTCTATTCACCACGATGGTTCAAAAATATCGTTAACAGAAGCACCAAGAGGCGTCAATATGTCGGAATGGGTTAATGTATGACGAACGGCATACAAAAAGCTCCATTGGGAGCTTTCTATATAACTTGTGTCCTTTATTAAGCTATCAACTGCCTGTAGGACCCAGCCGTAGACCTAATTTTGACAGTTTCTTTAGATGGATTTACTGTACTAGCATGTTCTTGTTGTTATTTCAGATGGTTGTACAGATACTGTTGCTGTTCTACATGCGCAAGGTACCATCGCCTGATCTAAAAGACGAAAAGTCTGCAACAATACTGAACACAGATGTATTATAGGAACTCTTTGTAGAAAGGTCTTGGAGGAGCTTTCTGTTTAGTTTTCCTTATTCCTGCATTAAGCTACCAGTGGAGGCAGGTTTTATTGTAATGATACCTCGCGTTACATATCCTATACCTGTATATCTAAACGCGCTGTGCATCATACCACCATCACGAGAATGTGTATAGATTTACAGGGGTACAGATAAGATGCGTAAATTAAACCATTTTTAAGAAAAACTTCTTTATTTCTCCACCATACCCTATGTTTTGACCACTCTTTAGAATCGTCTCGAAGAGACAATTATATAGAGTGGTCACAGCATTTGGTTTCGTGGAGGAAATGACGATTTAAAAATTTTGAACGCACCTTTATCTGTTGCTCCGCAGTTTATCAGCTGGCTTGTGATAGTTCTACTCGGATGTTCTTTTCTGCACAAAACAATGCAATTTGTTTGATGCATAGAAGACCCCCTTGGGTCTTCCTTCACCTGTAATTAGCTGGACGTCGTGATGTGACTGAAATACTGCTAATACGACGTAAAACCCGATACCAACCAGACTAAACTGTAGCTCTGCATTTAGTATTGCTATATTTACATTTCTCAAGAGCGATATAGACTGGAGATTGTACACTGCAGAGTGTCTCTACATAACGCATGTGGCCTATTTGTGCATTGAGCTTGACAACAGGGAGTTTTTCTTGCCTTTAGAATAAGATTTATGGTGCTGTGTAGACGACGTGTCGTGTCTTGTTTTTTTTTTTGCAAAACAGAATTTGCAATGGTGTGGAACATGCTCAATTTGTGGTATTACATTTTACATAGGATCTATATTTCTTGCAGGTGGTGACATTTGTTAGTTTAGATGATAGCATTTGTTTAATTAGGAGATGACATTTGTTTCATTAGGTGGTGTAATTTGTCACACTATGTGAGTATGTGATGTCATTTGTTAGATTAAGTCATTGCATTTGTTTAATTAAGTGGCATTACTTGTTTGACTGTGTAATGTCTTTTGTTAGATTAAGTCATGACATTTGATTAATTAAGTAGTGTAACGTTTTTGACTAAGTGATGACATTTTTTTGATTGAACGACAAATGTGCTTTTCAGGACGCCTCCGCCATGAAAACTGGTTGGGTTTTAACTTTTAGTTAGGACCAGTTCACCTAATATAAATTGTGAGTTAAAGTGTTAAACCTGAAAATAACAGGTTATGGCAGCATTGAAAGCAATGTCATAGTCCCCTACCGGTGAAACTTTCCTGACATTTTCAAGGTCCAACTGCTGTAATTCCGTGAAACATCAATGCAGCTTTACAAAATTCAAATTTGATCTGTAACTCATTATAATAAAAGTAGTTACCAAATACATGTATCACTTGAATATCTCCAGAAGTTTTGAAAACAAGTCCGGAGAATGAAGTGTGACTGACGGACGGAGTGCAAACCTATAGTCCAAATCGTCGTTACCTGTAAGGAACTTCAAAACATAATGCAGTTAGCTGTAGTCCCTGATTATAGTTAGTGAACGCTATTCTTCGCTATTTGTTATATAGCGTTAAATCTCCGTTCCCTTTGGTTTTAAAATTGAACCCTTTTAGTACGGAAAATGAGTCGCTAATGTCCGACGAAAGCAGTGTAGAACCAACTATTAAGACTCTTATAGAAGCCCTGTCATCAGTGTCTGCAATGCTTGTCATGTTACACTTTTCTTTTAACCCTTCGCTTGCTATTCACGTCAATATACATACCTGTAAATAGTGAAGACCCAGGTGAGACAGCTCCTGCAGGAGCTGTCTCATCAGGGTCTGCACTATTTACAAGTTGATTGTGCAACCAGTGCACTCCACATCAGTGATTGCACAGCGAAATACTTGTACACGGTGAAGATATATGTAATTATATAACAGGGCATGGGTACAGAAGAAGAAATTTATTTTAAAATTCAGCAAGCGAAGGGTTAACATACACCTGAATGTCCACGATAAGCACTGCATGACAATTTAGCGTTGAAATGGTTAACACTTTACTCCACAAAAACGCATGTCTATCCCTTTGCAAGCAGAACAGACAGATTTGATTGGTTAGATTTGAGTTCTCAAGCTTTTGATTGGTCAGAGTTGAGCCATAGGCTCAAATCTGACCAATCAAAAACTTGCGAACGAACTCAGACTCAACTAAAAGTTTTATAAGCATGGATACTGACCAGGGTCTGCTCTGTTGGCTTATGGTATAATATAGGTGTAAGTATACCGGGTCTGTTTGAGCCAAATTGACCTGTTTTTATATGTTATTATAGAAAATAATCTAATTGATATTCATGTTGTCATAACATGAATATTTATTAAGTAAAGGGTTAAGCACATGTATTGTTTGTATCGTATTTATACAATCAGTATACTATGTATGTATGGTATGCAAGCGTACATGTAATGTGTTTATCATGTATAAAGTATATACACGAGCAGTAGAACCTGTTCTAAGCGATCATTTATTTATTAAATATAAGAATGTTTGTTGCTTTGTCCTAAGGCCAAACGTATATTGGAACTGCTATATTGAACTTTGTATGCTTTGTTTTAAGACCAAGTGTATATTGAAAGTGCTTACTTAAACATTGTGTGCTTGATCTAAGGACAATTGTTCTTCCAGTTATAACAAACGAGTTCACGCCCATATCCGACATTGTTCGGGAACTCAAGTAAATAAAATGTATGAAAGTGAAATCTAGTTTGTTTATAATCATATTCCTATGATTGAATCTTGATTTCCACCATATAAGATGAGTAAGTACAAATAAGAAAATACACATAATACACAATTGTACACACAATAATTAAACCTAAGAACAAGCATGCAGACAAGGTTTACTCGGGTAGAAAATTAATCCCTATCGTACGTAAATCAGACAGTTGTGCACGCAATTAGCACGCAATCAAGCACAGAGAAAGTTATCACTGATGTACCATAACTATAATACATGTATTGGCAAAATGGTTTAATGCAGGTCTAACGTAATGCCAAAAGCTCCTGTAGGAGCCTTCTGCATTGCTCCCAGCCCGCATCAAGTCGTTATGTGTGTTTTTAAACATGGCGTTGTTCGAGGATACACACAATTTACGCACAATAAGGTTAAAAACACACCCCACATATAGAAATATACCGAAAATAGAATGTTACATAACTTCAGGGCGTGATAATATATTCCATACATGAAAAACAAGACTACAAAATAAACCGAGTTGATCTTCGTCGTTGTCACTCCTTGCTTTTAACTATTTACTCCATATATACGCTTTTCTGCGTCTTTTGCAAAACAGTGTAGACCCAGATCAGAAGTTCCGGTAGGAGCTGTCAGATCAGGGTATACCCTGTTTGCACTCATGATCTTTTAGACCTGAGTTTAGCGTGACTCCGTCATTGTTAATGGCCGCTGTCATAACTGAAACAACCTGACTACGAAATCTGGTATTCTTAACATTGTACATTACTCTCTTGCCTGGTCATGCCAGATGCTCTGGAATAACCATTGCATATCCTGATCAACATAAACCTGACTGGTCGCCCTTAACCCATTCATCTCTATTTTATCAGAATTGAATAGTACATCGGTATGGTATGAACGGCGTGTATTTGCTACATGGTTTTGTATGCTCTGGTCTGGGTCTGTAATGTTTGTAAATGTCAGTACATGCCTATCCCGGGTTAAAGCTTTGAAGTTTTCTGTATTACATTATTGTTGCCCTGCATTAAGCAATTATCTGCTATTTAATATAGTTCCTAACTTCCTATGTTAGAAATTAGTATATTGTCATCCATTAATGTCTTGAAAGGATTGTAAAACAATAACAACAAAACATTTCGGTATTATGAAACAGATATATTTTAAACCTTTCCTGTGCTAAAATAATGCCTATACGATATCTAATTTGCTGCAATTTTGCCAGATTCGTTCAGTCCTTTGAGAAACTATTGACCAAGTGTCAAACAGCTTCGATCCAGATGAGACACGTAGTTACTCAGCATCTCATCTGGACCAAAACGGTTTGCATATACCAGTCAAGAGGCATTTAGCAAGAGAATGGCTGATGTTTTGTTGTCTCGAAACTTTGTAGAAAAGTCGGTTTGTCACTTGCATCTAATGACGACAAACTATAATTTCCATAGTCTTCATAGTGCACTACGTACAACTAGCAATATCATCGTTACATATACAGTAAAATCTCGATCATTCGAAAATTTAGACACTTATAGGCAGGCGATTGCTTGATGCAGGGTGGATGTCATACAGAAAGCTCCTAGAGGAGTTTTCTGTAGGACTTTCACCCTGCAATAAGCTGCCACTTGTCTTAAATATCACTAATGATACTTATTTGATTGTTTGAAACCCGAGTTTTACTGTATTCTAAAATATTACTTTAATATAGTCTCGGTTTTTATTCAATATCAACATTTGTTTATGAGAAACGTGAAGATGAATTTATACCAGTTATATTACGCTTGTTCGGGGGTATGTCTTTTATTAAATAACAGATAGTGAGGAGGAAAAACAAACACATAGTAATGTTTCAGAGATATAGTTTTATCTATAAACGTCTAGAAAGTAAATACATATATAGCAATAATCAGTGGTAAGTGTAGTACAGAATGGTCTCAGAACTATCACAGAATGTCTATACTATCACAGAAAATTGGTCATCCGTTAACGCTTTCGCTGCCAATGTTGCATCTGTGATTATCCATGCAAACAGTTTGGATCCAGATGAGACGCCGAGTAACTAGGCGCCTCACCAGGATCCAAACTATTGGTTACGGTGACTTTTTCTTGAATAAATATAAAGAAAAATAAAAATGATTTTTTTAGTAGACGACATCATTTGGCAACGAAAGAGTTAATCCTTTGAAAGGGGGGGGGGGTATTCACATCTACTCGAAAAGTAAAGCCATTCATACAAAATGAAAACTATCGTTAATCCTTTACTCCATAAATACACTTTTCTATGCATTACAAACGGAGAAGACTCGGATCAGACGGTCCCTGTAGGAGCTGTCTGATCAGGGTCTGCTCTGTTTGTTTATGATATAACACAGATATGATTTTACAGTTTCTGCCATGACCAAAGTTGCCTATGTGCAAGTGCTAGTATAACACTTAATCTAATGAAATACATGAGGTCATTATTCCTTAATGTCATTTTCATTTTATGTCATTTTGCACAGGTAAATGGTTGAGAAGATGTGTATAGTGTACAGTGCTCTGTACAAGTTTTTTCAACTTTAACCTCTTTCTTGCTGATTTTTGACGCTTTCCCTCATGTAAACGTGTTTTCACTCATTAGCAAACAGAGTAGACCCAGGTCAGATGGCTCCTAGAGGAGCCATCCGATCAGGGTCTGCTCTGTTTGTGCTGATGGAATTTTGATAGATCTGTTCCTTTACTTTCTAAAATGGATGCAATGTGCCATCTTCCTTTTTCATTGTAACTATTTTTGTCCAGGAATAGTCAGTAGGTACTGAAATTTGGAGTAAACACAGAACAGGGAAAGGGTTAGGAATGAAAAAGCCCGTCAGTATACTCAGTAGATCTGTGATATATATATTTTTTAAATTGCTAGACTCGATTGACAATCAGTGCAGTTCTGGATCAAAGGGCCACTCCAGGGGCCCTAAAGTCTGGGTCTGCACTGTTTATTCACATCCAATTGAGTGCATATCCAATGTACCAAAGGATAAAACTTTCAAGACTGGACTGTATATGAGATTTAACTCTTTTTTCCTGTGCACATGTGCATGTATATGTGTGTATATTATGTGTTTCATGTGTGTGTATGTACATGTGGATGCGTAGGTATGTATATTATGTCATCTGAAGCCGTCGGACACATGGATGTTTTAGCCATGGCAGAGACGGTATGGTCGTATATGTGTTGTGTCCGGAAGCAAACAGAGCAGACCTTGATCATAACCCTCCTATAGGAGCCATTTGATCTGGTTCTGCTCTGCTTGCAAAGATGTAGCTTGTTTCTTAGAGTGAAGGGTTAGAAATATGTCAGACATTATACTAATATATAGAGACAATTATAAGCAGAATAGATCCATATATTAAAGCTTGTTGGAGATTTGTGCCCCATAGTGATATAGGTCTGTTTATACAGAACGACACTATTGAAATGTTTCCTAGGAAAACATGTGTTTTGACGCTTTTAGTAGGAACAAAATCAGTGCGGATCCGGATCGGAGGGACCCAAAAATATCCCTAAGGATCTGGATCTGCAATGTTTTTGTCGCAAATTCCAGTTGGTGTATACATACTGAATAGGGTTAGTCCTTTCAATGAAAAATTACTTTACACTATGTATAACAAAATGCTAACTGCTCTATTTATGGTTGGCTCTTTGCATGCTAAATCACCTTTTGACATCTGTTACACTGGTCCTCTGCTGTATCAGTTGCCACATGCAGAAGGTTTTGTGTGTCTTTATTTTTGTTTACAAAAGTCGGTCCTAAATGAAAACCAGTCTGACCTTCGGGTCAAGTCCCATTTTATTGGTGGGTCTGATCTGGATCCAGACTGATTGTTGATAGATCAATAATGAGAAACCCTAAACTGGCATGCAGGGAGCTAAACATAGGTAGAGGCGTTTAGACAGTGTAAAACATATACATGTAGACCCATATACAGCGTGACCCCGCTAATGCTACCACCTAAAAGAGGTATAATTATGGGTGCTAGATGCAGGTGGTAGCTTAATGCAGGACAGAAGTAATGCGGAAAGCTCCTAGAGGAGCTTTCTGTATTGCGTTTGTCCTGCATTAAGCATCCACCTGCTTATAAAGACAGCTATGTTTATTTATTGAAAGGTTGCATTGGAGGGGTTATACTGTATATGATATTGATACCTCTTTGTGATATAGATCTGATCTACCAAATGCCATTGTAAAAATATATGCCGATAATTAGGCATTTGCCGTTTCAATGCGGAATACTAAACAGTGCAGATCCTGATTAGGTAAAGTGCTGACACAGCAGATTGTTACTTTAATATAGTGTAATACTCTCCCAATTTGACCTAAGACTCATGCATATTCCGTCTATTATCGTCGGTAATCTCCGGATAAATTTACGGAGGTATAGGAATGCGCTATGATCATGCAGTCTTCGTGGAACATGCTTATTACCGGCTTTTTATTTTTGCTTTTTTTTGTCACAAAGTATTACGGACAATCCCGGAAATTAATCGAGTCTCAGGTCAAATTGGGAAAGCAATAAATAGGGGGACTTGTTTTATCTTACAGTGTGGATATTTGTGTTGTTTTCAAATGTAAATGTTGACACTTTAAATATACATGTGTGTCAGTGTGCAATAACAGTTTGGACCCAGATCAGTTTAATAGTTTAAATTCGCTCATTTATTGACAGGCCTATATAATTATGAGTTATAGGTAGCAGTTTGAAAGGGTCTAGTTGATCCAATCCATGATTCTTTAATATTTTTGTGGTATTTATCCGGCTGTTGTATCTGTTTATGCTTTAATAGACATTTGAAGTGCTGATATATGGTATTGAACTTGGGTTGATATATGAGGGTGACTTGTTTTGTCTTACAGTGTGGATATTTGTGCTGTTTTCAAATACAAATGTTGACACTTTGAATATACACGTGTGTCAGTGTGCAATAACAGTTTGGACCCAGATCAGTTTGATAGTTTAAATTCGCTCATTTATTGACAGGCCTATATAACTATGAGTTATAGGTAGCAGTTTGGGAGGGTCTAGTGGATCCAATCCACGGGTCTTTAATATTTTTGTGGTATTTATCCAATTGTTGTATCTGTTTATGCTTAAATAGGCATTTGAAGTGCTGATATATGATATTGAACTTTTGGTGTAAATTGCAGCCGTTTGAAGTTATACTTGTATCTAAGGTTATCTAAACCTTTATTCCATGAATGCTAATTTTCATGCTTTGGCAAACCGGGTAGACCTGGACCCGGCCGGCGTTTTTTTTCATAGATGTGTTTTGCAAACATCTGCAAACATAGTAGACCCAGATAGGAACCGTCTGATCGGGGTCTGCTCTGTTTGCAAATGGAATTTGATATGTTTGTTTCTTTGCTGTCTGAGATGGCTGCGGTGTGCAAATTTCATTAAATTGTTAAATGAGTATTCATGGACTAAAGGGTTAAGAGAATGGGCTATTAACCCTTTCCCTCATATAAACGTGTTTTCACGCATTTGCAAACAGAGAAGACCCAGTTTAGATGGCTCCTAGAGGAGCCGTCTGATCAGGGTCTGCTCTGTTTGCTATTGGAATCTAAAAGATCGGTATCTTTACTTTCTAAAAATGGCTACAATGTTCCACACTCCATAATTTCATAATAATTATTTTGCCATGAGTATTCAGTAGGTATTGAAATTCGGGATAGACATAGAACAGGGAAAGGGTTAATCAGAAGAAAAAATGATGAAGACTGATACCTATGCAGCACATAGTACTTTTCGGCAACATTAGAAACAAAATAGCCATTGATTGTGAAACAGTTTTGATCTCAAAATTTCTTTGGATTAAAAAATTGCCTGTTAATGATTTGAGAATACTTGGTATAAAAAAGGTGTACTTTGTAAGGGAATCTTGAATGACAGACAGTGTGGACCTTGGTCGGAGGGCTCCTCTAGGATCCTTCTGATCTGGGATTGCCTTATATACGGGTATCAGTTTGCAATTGTCCATTTCTAAAGTAGCTGGGTGTAGGTTACACGGTATCTGCTGGATCAAAAAACTGTCTGGAAACGCTTAAATTAATGATGGTGTGTTGTATAAATACTTGAATCACTTCGGATGAGGTATTGCAGAAGTGTTGATTTGTAATGTAACAGTAAATGGTTACATGTATATATTAAATATTTTATATCTGATATACTGTGTGTGCATGAGAGGATTGATGTGTATTGCGTGCTAAATATATATACTGTAAAATGATATATGCCGGGTACCCTAACCCTTTCCCTGATACCAAGCCTTTTCAGGTTTTTTACAAGCAGAATGGAACTAGAATAGATAGTCATCTGTTCTAGATCCACTCTGTATTGCTTATAATAAATTTGATTCAAATTTCTACTTATATCGAAATATGTGTGCACATGTCAGAAAAAAAAATACCGGTTTGTATGATGTCATTATTTCTTACATGACTGTTCAACAGGGAAAATTTTGACTGTACAGTATCTGTTGGGTTTGGATTAACTGGTTTAAATATTGAGGTCTAGTTTCTGTAAGTATAGTGTATTGCCTTTGATGAGGCTTTTTGGGAAATGAATGTGGAGACGGTATCTCAGTGAGACCTAGAAAAGCGAATTGTTGGTGTTTTTCGGCATATTGGCATTTCAACGTAACGTGACGTTTTTACGAGTGTATGGGTAAATGTTTAATGTAGAATTACAGCTGATCCGTATTTGGATTTTTTAAATGTGGTGTGAAAAACTTAGTGACTTTGGCAGAATATCACTATTTCAAGTGGTAAATGTTGTTGTTTAGTTATCCTTTTTTTAATGCCTTGATAGGGGTTCTCTCAAAACTGTTAAATTATATGTTAAAGTATAAAATGATGATGCTATATGGAGACTAAAAATTCTTTCAGTAAATTGCCAGGGCCTGGGCTCATTAGAAAAACGAAGAGATGTTTTTGACTACCTTAGAGCAAAGAAATGTAATATTTATTGCTTACAAGACGTACACTCTACAACCAATACTGAAAATCTTATCAGAATGCAATGGGGTTTTGAAGGAATTTTTAGCTCTGGTAACTCTAAATCCAGAGGTGTAGCAATACTTTTTCAAAAGGGAACTGATTTTAAGATACATGACTATATAACAGATGCACAGGGAAACTATATTATTGCTGACATATCTATAGATAATAATAGATTTACACTAGTGAATCTCTATGGACCAAATAATGATATTCCAGTATTTTATGAGTCGTTAATGAATCAAGTCGAGAAATACAATAATGAAGGGCTCATAATGTGCGGTGATTTTAATTTGGTCCTAGACCCTAAACTAGATTATTATAATTACAAACATATCAATAATAAGAATGCTCGATTAAAAGTTTTAGAAATCAAAGAAATGTTTAATTTGATAGACCCATTTAGAGAGAAGTACCCTCAACTCAAGAGATTTACATGGAAAAAAAACACCCTTTAAAACAAGCACGCCTAGACTTTTTTTTAATTTCTGAAAATTTACTAAGTTCTGTTGATAAATGCAATATTGAAAGTAGTTATAGGTCAGATCATTCCATGATCACTTTAAATCTCATTTTTAACCCATTTCAGAAAGGAAAACCATTATGGAAGCACAACAATTCACTTCTAAAAGATATAAAATATATAAAGGCCATAAATGATAAAATTGAGTATATAAAACAACAATATGCAGTTCCTGTTTATAACATGGAAAACCTAAAAAACATACCAAATGACCAAATCCAGTTTACAATAAATGATCAATTGTTTCTAGAAACATTACTAATGGAATTAAGGGGGGAAATTATATCATACTCTAGCTACAAAATAAAACAAAGGAACGCTTTGGAAAAGGAAACTGTTAAAAAAATTGAAAACATTGAAAATAACCTTACATCAGACAAAACAGGAGAATTAGATTAACTTAAAAAAATACTATTAGAAATTAGGAAGGAGAAAATGAAAGGTCATATTATAAGATCAAGAGTTAAAATAATTGAAGATGATGAAAAACCGACTTCATATTTCTGCAAACTTAAATCTCATAACTGTGTCAGTAAAATAATTCCAAGAGTTGAAAAAGAAGACGGAACTGTGATATCAAATCAGCATGAAATATTAGAGGAAGCAAAGTCCTATTATGAAAAACTTTACAGTAAAGATTTGTCTGAGGATACATATTTAGACCTGGATACAGAACTTAAAAACTGCACTTTCCATAAACTTAGTAACAATGAATCTTTTTCCCTAGATGGATTTCTCTCATATGAAGAAATCACAAAGTCGCTAAGAGGTATGTCAAATAACCGTAGTCCTGGGTCAGATGGATTCCCCCCTGAATTTTTTAAAGTATTTTGGAAAAATATAGGACAATTTGTTTTAAGATCTATAAACTATGGGTACAAGATGGGCGAATTATCTGTTACACAAAAAGAGGGAATTATTACTTGCATACCAAAAGAAAATAAACCACGACAATTCTTAAAAAATTATAGACCTATATCATTGTTGAACTGTATATACAAGATAGCGTCAGGCGCAATTGCAAACAGACTTAAACAAGTTTTAGGTAAACTAATTCATGAAGATCAAACAGGATTTATGGCAGGGAGATTCTTGGGTCAAAATACAAGGCAGATTTATGATATTATGCAATATACAGAAGAACATAATATACCTGGATTAATTTTACTAGTTGACTTTGAAAAGGCTTTCGATTCTATTTCCTGGAATTTTATACAGAATGTATTAAGATTTTTTAACTTCGGTGACTCTTTCATTAAATGGTTTACTCTATTGTATAGGAATGCAAGGCTATCAGTTAACCAGGGTGGTCATTTATCAAATTTCTTCACAATAAGTCGAGGCTGCAGGCAAGGGGATCCAATATCAGCATATATATTTTTATTATGTGCAGAAATATTAGCTATAAGATTAAGAAATAACACAAGTATTAAAGGTATTACAATCAATGGAACAGAATACAAGTTATCCCAATATGCAGATGATCTATCTGCTATATTAGATGGATCTAGTTTATCTCTAAATGAAACATTAAATGAATTGCACAGATTTTCAAAATATTCTGGTTTAAAAGTCAACTTTGAAATAACACATGTAATATGGATAGGATGCAAAAAGTACAGTACTGACTCAATTAAAACAAAGTGGAAACTTTCATGGGGAGTAAATAGATTTAAATTGTTAGGGATTATTTTTGATGTGGATCTTTCAAACATGGTTATGCTCAACTATACTGAAAAAATACAAAAACTAAAAGCTCTGATATTAAATTGGAATCGTAGGTATTTGACGCCTATGGGGAAAATCACGGTAATTAAAACACTACTTCTTCCCCTACTTAATCACCTCATTATGGCACTACCAAATCCTCCTGAAGAAGTCTTAAAGGAAATAAATTTACTGTTCTTTGGCTTTATTTGGCAAGGGAGTGCAAAGGTAAAAAAAGCAGTGTTAGTTAAACAATATATTGAAGGGGGTCTTAAAATGATAAACTTAATTTGCTTTATTGAAGGTTTAAAATCAACTTGGTTGAGAAGATTAATAACAAGTTATGGTAAATGGAACAAAATTTTAGAATGTAGTATTGAAGATAGTAAAGTTTTTTCTCTAGGATCTGAGTATCTAAAGAAATGTGAGAAAGAAATATCGAATCCGTTTTGGCAAGATGTCATAAAAGCATTCCATAAAATACAAACATCATACACTCCTGTAAACGCAGCGGAATTAATGACATCACCACTATTCTATAACAAAGATATTCAAATAGGTGGAAAGTGTGTGTTTTACAAATCATTTTTTATAAAAGGGATATCACAAATAAATGATCTTATCACAGCTGAAGGAAACTTCTACAATTATCAATCGTTTTGTGAAATATATGATATTCATATTGACTTTGTAAAATTTTATGGTCTTATAAATGTTATAAAAATATTTTTAAATAAGTTTAGCTTTACAGTAACACTGCAGAAAATGCAGAATCCATTATTCCCATTAAATGTATTAATACTTCTGAAACAATCAAAAGGTTCAGCTCATTTATATAACATACTGAATAAAAATAATGAAAAACCTACTGCAGTGACAAGATGGAACCAATTGTTTCAGATAGAAGATAATGATTGGAAAGAAATTTACAATGCCATATTTAAATACAACTTCAGTACAGAAATACGGTGGTTTCAGTATCGAATAAACCATAGAATTCTTCCAACACAGAAATACCTTTTTAATATCAAAATCTCAGACAATCCTAATTGCAGAGTTTGTGGTGAAGTAGAAACAATTCAACATATGCTATGGTCATGTCCAGAAACAGAATTATTTTTAACAAAAGTCCAGCAGTGGTTGAAATTAGCAGAGTATATCAATTGTATAAATGAGAAGAAATACTTATTCAATTTAAGCAATTCCTATTCAATGGCTGACATGACTATTCTACTAGAAACAAAGTACTATATATATTTGACCAAAAAAAGGGAAGGAAAATTCTCACTACTATCATTAAAAAACAAAATAATAGCAAAATATACAGCTCTGAAATACATAGCAACAAGGGATAATTATCTTGAACAGTTTGATCAAACATGGTCAAAATATTATTATCTTTTAATGGAATAAAATTCCTCCACATAATTACAATAGCTAAAAAGTAATATGGCTTTGGCAATTTTCATAATTTCTTGTATAGATATAGACATTTTATATGAAAAAGAAAACATGAAATCGAAAAATTATTGAAATGAGAGAACCCCATCAAGCATTTTTAGGATTTAGGATTCTTTTTTTTTATTATTATTATTATTATCAAATGCATAAAACTCCCCTTCAAAAATGTGGTTGTATAAATATCAATTATACTGTTTTCTCAAATGGCATTGTTAGAATAGTCTTTATTCTATTTATTAATAGTCTGTTATTATACTTACCGTTTATGACACAATGCTACTAACCTAACCAATTATTCTGTACGGTATGATGAGGGATGGTACTCCCCGACCCTCACATACCTATGACGGGGAGAATAAAAGCATTTAAAAAAAAAAAAAAAAAAAAAAGAGAAAAAAAAAAAAAAAAAAAAAGAATGATCTCAGAACTATCACAGAATGTCTATACTATCACAGAAAATTGGTCATCCGTTAACGCTTTCGCTGCCAATGTTGCATCTGTGATTATCCATGCAAACAGTTTGGATCCAGATGAGACGCCGAGTAACTAGGCGCCTCACCAGGATCTAAACTATTGGTTACGGTGACTTTTTCTTGAATAAATATAAAGAAAAATAAAAATGATTTTTTTAGTAGACGACATCATTTGGCAACGAAAGAGTTAATCCTTTGAAAGGGGGGGGGGGGGGTATTCACATCTACTCGAAAAGTAAAGCCATTCATACAAAATGAAAACTATCGTTAATCCTTTACTCCATAAATACACTTTTCTATGCATTACAAACGGAGAAGACTCGGATCAGACGGTCCCTGTAGGAGCTGTCTGATCAGGGTCTGCTCTGTTTGTTTATGATATAACACAGATATGATTTTACAGTTTCTGCCATGACCAAAGTTGCCTATGTGCAAGTGCTAGTATAACACTTAATCTAATGAAATACATGAGGTCATTATTCCTTACAGGAATGTTCATAGAGTACAGGGCTAAACAATGATTGACCATTCCATGGTAGCTTAATCCAGGACAAAAGTAATGCAGAAAGCTCCTAGAGGATTAAGCAACCGATGTGAAAATTCAGTATTCAAAACGTAGAACATATTTTTCGTTAGATAAAATTACACTAATGTACAAGTTACTAAACTTGTAAAACGTATTCGTGTGTTCCTCGTTAACACTTTCAACGCTGAATTTCCAAATGGACTATTCCAACTCTGAAAGAGATCAAGGGTATAGGGAATATTCATGGCTGGTTTTAAAGAGAAATAAAACATGACAAACAGTGCAGACCCTGAGGAGAGGGTTCCTCTGTGAGTCCTTTTATCTGGGTCTACACTATTTGCAGAGAACATTGGTTCTTCTTTTCCCGCACTGAAAGGGTTAAGGAAAGACAAATTGAAAATAAATTAACACACCTTTTAACCAATATTTCATATTACGATTGCTGGAAACAACGATTATGTAGTCGTAATGAGTAAAATATAGAATTGACAATCACATATCTTATCACATAACCAAATGGAAAGGTCGATCACATAGACGGGCCAATCACATATATTATTGCGTAAGTCCCATACAAATGGTATGGAAAGACCAACCCGGAAAGGCCAACCATATATCTTATTGCATAAGCCCATAGAATTGACATGGAAAGGTTTTTTCACATATCTTATTGCGTAAGCCCCATACAAGTGAATTGGAAGCGTCAGTCATATATCTTATCACGTATGCACCATACAACCGACATGTAAACGCCTTTCACATTTATATTGCGTAAGTACCATAATAGTGATGCGGAAGGACCAATCATATATGTTATCACGTAAATCCCATACAAATGACATGGAAAGGCCAGTCACATATCTTATTGCGGAATTCTAATAAAAGTGATATGGAAGGGCCAATCATATATCTTATCTCGTAATTCCCATACAAATTACATGGAACTGCCAAACACATATATTTTTGCGCAAGCCCCACAGAAGTTACATGAAAGAACCAATATTCTTATCTTATCACATATACATTTATCAACTCTATGTACAGTAAATTCCCTCTACAACGCACCTGACTTGTGTTTACAAACAGCTTAACCCATTTGCGCCCAGTAGATTCTTCAATGTTTATATATTGGATTAGTCCATTTTTAAGGGGTGTCTGACCTAAAATTACAATTTCGTTTTGTTTTATATTGAAATTCCTATCAGCAAACAGTGTAGACTCTAATCAGACCCTGCATTATGCGGCGTCTGATCAGAGTCTACACTGTTTGCATACGTTCCATATATGGGATCGTGGGAGTAAATGGGTTAGATCTAGTTACTCGGGTCTCATCTTGCACCAATTTATTTTACATTCGATCCTTGAACAGGCGGCGTCTGATCTGGGACTGCACTATTTGTCGTGGTGCATGTTTGCGACATTGGCGGTGAAAGGGTTTATGGATATTTATGACGTGATGAATCATTACATAAATAATCATGAGGCGAATGGTTAAATACTTTACGGTGGAAAACGAACCGACTACCTTACTAAAGAAAGTATTTCACCTAATGATCATGTATATAAAATTGCTGAAATTTCATAACGGCATATGAACACTGGATTTTTTTTGTCATGGCAGCAACTGTAGAACCAGACCTTCTTTACTCCACAATCAAATAAGCATACCCTGATCCTACAGAATCTTTCTGTATCACTTTTACCCTGCATTTAGCTACCATATGCTTTTTTAAGACTCCTATGTTCAATAGATAAGACAAGTTCTACTGTTTATATATGTAATTAACCCATTCCCTCATATTGACGCCTTCTGACGCATCTGTAAAAGTCACATTTGGAAACCATTGTGATAAATAGAACATTTGCTCCTATAGGAGCAAATGTTCTATTTATCACAATGGTTTCCCAACTACACAATTCTAAATGTTTCCTTTCTCCAGTAAAAGCTCCTTTTCGGTAGATTTATTCAAAGAGGTATAATCTAAAAATAGCTTATGAGGTTATGGGTTAATACAACGACAACCTGTCCTAAGCGATCATTCATTTATTAAACATAGGAGTCTTAATAAGCATATGGTTGCTTAATGCAGGGCAAAAGTAATGCAGAAAACTTTCTGTATTATCTTTGACCTATATTAAGCTACTACTTGCCCTCATGACCCATAAGTTTACTTCTTTTTGATGACCGCTTAAAGACAAGTTATACCGTACTCAAACACCGTCATTGCCAAGAGTTACTTATATGTACCCATTACTCTAACGCCTTTGCAAACACAGTAAACACAGATCAGACGGCTTCTGTAAAAGCCTCTCCCAGGGACTGCTATGTTTGTTTATGAAAGTATATAGATATGATTCTACTCTTTTTGCCATGTCCCCAAAACTTCCTGTGTCCATGAATGATTACAAAATCAAACTAATTCAAATTCATACATACGTTATGTTATACACGAATATTCAGAACAACTCTGTAAATGTATACATTATATAACAATGAGGAGAGAGAAGAGATCAGTACTTCAGTAAGTGTACAATACTAGTAATATTCTACAATTTGACGATACAAAACGCTTTGCATATAACAACAATATCAAAAGAGTCTGGCTTAATCCTAATGTGCGGGACCCGAATATATAAAGTTTCTGCAAACAGCGTAGACCCAGATCAAAATGCTCCTGATGGAGCCCTTTGATCAGGGTCTGTACTGTTTGTCATAAAAGCTGGTTTTTAATGATAAATATTGCTAAACAGTTTTTGTCTAAACAGTTTTGTTTGAATTTATATTCAGAATGGGAGAAGCCAGTTTTAATTAGCAAATTAATGATTAACCCTTTCTCTGTTCTATGTTTAGTCCAAATTTCAATACCTACTGCATGTTCATGGACAAAATAGTTGAAGGTGAAAATTGTAGCCATTTTAGAAAGTAATGAAACGGATCTTTTAAATTCCATTAGCAAACAGAGCAGACCCTGATTAGACGGCCCCTATTGAAGCCGTCTGATCTGCGTCAACACTGTTTGCAAAGGGGTGAAAACACCATCAATTGTTGAATAATTATATTTTCAGAACAACATGTGACAAACCATTTGTATTCCTTAATTCATAAATAACAAAATACATCAATTCACATATTGCCTATTGTGAATTCATAATTCCACAAATAGTTTGACCACTATTCTAGAATTACAGTTTCTAAAACAGAGTATAAATCATTTGTTATAATTCTAACCTTAATGAAGAGCCATGTAAGAAATAATCACTTAATCGGTATTAAAACTGGACATTTTGGTATAAATTGTTGTAACATATCTACAGTGGAAACTGTGCTAAGCCGCCAAACATTTATCGAACATTGGTGTCTTAAAATTCAGGTGGAAGCTCAATGCATGTCAAAAGTACAGGAACTTTCTGCATTACTTTTGACCTGCATTAAGCTACCACCTGTAATAAAGACCCACAATTAAACCTCTTCTGGATGTCAGAGCAGATTTTGATCAGGTGTTTCTACAGGAGGAATCTGCCTGATGTTACGCTTTTGAAAATGTGCCAAAAGTCGTCTGTGTGAGGGAAAGGGTTAGATAACAAAAATAATGAAAATACCGTATAAACTAATACAATGTAACTGCATTTGTCAACAATTGGGTCATCGAAATATCTTAACCCTTCGCTTGCTATACACGTCTATATACATACCTGTAAATAGTGAAGACCCAGATGAGACAGCTCCTGCAGGAGCTGTCTCATCAGGATCTGCACTATTAACAAGTTGACTGTGCAACTAGTACACTCCACAGCAGTGAGTGTACAGCGATATACTTGTACACAGTGAAGATATATGTAATTATACAACAGGGCATGTGTAATGAAGGAGAAATGTGTTTTAAAATTCAGCAAAAGAAGGCTTAAACGATTGTTTTCATCCATAACAAAAATCGAAATATACAACGTAAAATTGAGACACATAATATGTTATCACAATATATATTAAAAATCTTATTTACAGCATTATGGTATAACAAATAACATATTTTAAATCACAGCATTTTGTTCATACCGGTAGCTGACAATTTCGATTTGGAACAATGATACCACTCCGAGGTTGCCATGCCATGAAGCAAAGAAATAAAAGTGTAAACAAATCTATGTAAAACAAATCTCAATATGTATGACGACGGTACAAACGACTTTGTTATTCAGCTAGCTGACATCATTAGTAATAAAATAATAATTGCATTTTTAATTTTATATCTGAAACACATTCATGTACAATTAGTAACATAAAACATATTACTTAGCTTTTATACTGAATGTTTTAAAACTTTTAGATCTCACACACAATTTAAATTCGAAGCATACCTGGAGCTTTCGACCGGGTACTTCGGCCTCAGTCAGCACACTGGTGTTATTGGGAGTTAACATCGCTCAAGGGAGTTCTGAGTGATGTTAACACCGTGTCGTACACGTGCGGCAGATTGAAACGGCCCCCGTCCCTGTTCAGCGCCGGCTGGTGCGCTCTGATGTATATAGCCTCTTTGACCCCCCGTTCAAACCAGGAAGGTTCACGGTCCAATATATTTACAGAGTCTTAATTTCACTGAATGTCCTGGGCAGTCGTGGTTAATGTGACGTGATACCTCACTACTCTGACTTGTGCTAGGTCTGCGATGTTCCATAAAACGAGCTTTCAAGTTTCTTTCCATCTCTCCTATATAGTCTTTACCACATGGATTATTGTTATGTCCCTCACATTTTATGTGATAAATGAGTCCACAGATGTCTCGTTTCTTAGCTTTATCCTTGGGATGTACTAGAAGTTGTCTTAAGGTGTTTTGGGGTTTGAAACAAACATTGATCTTATGTTTTGAATGTCTTTTAAATTGTGTATGAGATCTAAAAGTTTTAAAACATTCAGTATAATGGACAATACCACACAGATGGATTTCCATCAAAATATTATTTAGCTCAAATGTTTTAAAAAGTCATGTGAAAACATTATGATTTGGCCATCACCGAAACTTGAGAATCAGATCAATATGTTTACGTATAGAAACAGAGCAAATTCCGGCTTCTACGCCATCTGCGCCGGGTATACTCTGTTTGCAATGGCGTCAAAGGGCGTTTCTGTCAGGCAAATATTAACAATCATAACAATGTACCATCCATAAGAATATATATATATGTTCTAAAGGAGCTTGTAAATTAACGTTTACTACAAAAGTCAACGTATATTTCTACTATGCTGTAAATATTCTGTGAATCCAGATACATGTATATTCAATACTGGTGCTATGTGCAATACTCTAATTGCTTTATTGGACTCCACTACGTCTTCGAACTTCTCTCTTGATGTAGACAAATGATGTACACATTTGTATACCGTTTGTAGTTTCATATCATCGTTGCAAATATAAACAAGTGTCTGATTCTATGACTGAATAGACATACAAGAGCATATGCATGAAATTCATAATACCACAGATAAAATGGATAACATATTATAACATTTACAAGTACATGTATGAATCATGTAGGAAACACCGCACCGCCCAAACATCACCACGACGACAAACAGCAAATGTACAGGTATATAAAAGACACAAAGACATAACAAACAAACAATATGGGGAAGATGATAGAAGGACCGTATTGGAACGGTCAGTGACAAATGTCACTGGGGTTAAACCGGTTAAGGGGCGCCTAACCTCACACCTATTCCACCCCACCCTTAAAAACAAACAGTGTAAATAAATGTATCCCCTCTCCGACAAATCTACAACAACTGCAATGGCAAATAAAGTGGTTGAGTGCATTTAAAGCGAAAACATAATTAAGTGAAATAACTCTATCCACCTATCGCTAGTGTACCCAATGACATACACACAAACCATATAAAAACAAAAACATCAATGGTCTTAAGAAGCTTCCTTCTAGCGAAGTTTCCAAAACAGAACAGACGGCAAGCAGGAGATGACACAAAAACGTCTACAGCAACTCCAGAAGCACGCATATATACATATATGTAACAGAGCTACAGATAAAGGTGTGTACCCAAATATATACATATATGTCAAAGTGCTACAGATAAAGGTGTGTACCCAAATATATACATATATGTCACAGAGCTACAGATAAAGGTGTGTACCCAAATATATACATATATGTCACAGAGCTACAGATAAAGGTGTGTACCCAAATATATACATATATGTCAAAGTGCTACAGATAAAGGTGTGTACCCAAATATATACATATATGTCACAGAGCTACAGATAAAGGTGTGTACCCAAATACATACATATATGTCACAGTGCTACAGATATAGGTGTGTACCCAAATACTAATACCGTCATTTCTCCACAAAACCCTTTACTGTGACCACTCTTTAGAATCGTCTGGAAGAGACATATATGACCAAAACCATTTGATAATATTTCATGCAATATTTGATGGGTTGAATTATTGGGGTGTGTACAAACATTCCCCGGTTTTAGATGTATTAAGCTGACAGTCTTTTGTATAATATATATCCATTGCCAAACACGGACTGTATTCTTGGTAAGGGTATTTAACACGAACACTGCAATAAGGATTGGAAACATACAACAGTTTACACAAGCTATGTATCAAGTGACCCTGACAGGTTGGTGATATTAATTTACCCACAATAGTCCTAAATGTAAATTAGACAAAATATATCCATTCTATTTATTCTATCCATTCAGACGGAAACTTTATGCTGGGAGAAAGTCGTGCAGAAAGCTCATAGAACAGCTTTAACCCTGCATTAACCCTTCGCTTGCTATTCACTTCAATATACCTACTTGTAAATAGTGAAGACCCAGATGAGACAGCTCCTGCAGGAGCTGTCTCATCAGGGTCTGCACTATTTACAAGTTGATCAGGCAACCAGTGCACTCCACAGCAGTGATTGGACAGCGGAATACTTGTACACAGTGAAGATATATGTAATTATACAACAGGGCATGGGTAAAGAAGGAGAAATGTATTTTATTACTCAGCAAGAGAAGGGTTAAGCAGTCATCTGCCTAAAACATTTTCAGTTCTTCTTTACTAAACAATCGAGTATATGAGGTTTAACTGCGTCGCATGCAATATAAATACTATTCTACAGGATGTGCAATGCAGTAACCCTACTCTTCAATCACAACATATATGTGGAAAGTTGGTTTAATTTTGTTGTTTAATATCCTTAATGTTTAATGTGTTTCGTCTTGATATGCGTCCTGTTATGTTTTGTCTTGTGGCTTTACCGTTTCTTGTTAGATGGTGTTTGGTGCGGTGTCATTTCGTGTGTGGCTCTCCCTGTTTGACTATTTTTCCATATTAGTTGTACCCTGCATTGATCTAAAACGCTTCTTTTGGGGTATGATCAGTCTCTTCTACCAAACTGAAATGTCCCATGCCTCTATTTCTTCTTCTTGGCCTTAGTTCGTTGTGGTGGGAACTCTCCTTCTTTGCGAATGCAGTTGAAATATTCGTACTGGGAAATAAGTTTGCCCCAGACTTTATCACACCGCAGCAGATTTGGGTTACCTATATAAAAATAACAAGGTTTGCAGTGTTGTTTCTTACAAATATATGCCTGTTATGTAACTAAAATGGGCGCTAATTATTCCGATTATGTAATACAGTAAACATTCACTACTACGAAATTTCAGTAATGTAGGCCGGTGACTACTTAAGGCCGGGTAAAAAACATACAGAAAGCTCCTAGAAGAGCTTTCTGCATGACCTTCAACCTGCTTTAAGCTTCCAGCTGTCTTAAAATTCGATAATGATACATATTTGAGTGTTCGTATAGTCGATACATTCCTGTATTATTAGAAGCGTTCCCACTTGGACTGATCCAATCTGAAATTTCTGAGGAAATTGACTCTATATCTATATTTAAAGGAATTTAATTAGCTTAATACTATCCGTCTTTCATATAAAATAGTGTACCAGAGCAACTATAGTTATGTTCATTAACCCGTTCAATATTGATAATTAAAATGGACTATTCCAAAATTCAAATATTCAAAATATTCATTTAAGAAATACTGACATTATTAACCCTTTCGCTGCCAACTTCTGTAGTCTGCTAACTTTGTCGTCTGCTACAATTTTTTTTTTATTTTCTTCATTTTTGTTTCAAAAACATAGTAACAGTAACAAACAGTTTGGATCCTGATGAGAGGTCGAGTTACTCGGCGTCTCATCTGGATCTAAACTGTTTGCATAGGTAATCATAGATCCGGCAATGGCAGCGAAAGGGTTAATACTAATTAGATGGATTCTTACAATGAACATAGGCTTAGCTAGAAACTGTAGAATGAAAGCTAAAGTACATCATAAGCAAACGGAGCAGGCCCTTGTCAGAAGGAATTTAAGAATCATCTGATCTGGATCGACCGTGTTTGCATGAGAAGGCGCTTATATCAAGGGAATGATTAACTAACAGAGCTTAACAGAACAATATTATATATGAAACATATTTTTTCCTTCAGAATGTATATACTGACCTACGATTACCAGACCCTTCCTAGCCCTGGTCAAGGCAACATTTGTCTGATTTTCGTCGGTAATAAATCCAAGGTTCTGCTTACACCAACCAAGCGTTGGTTTTGTCTCAATTTTGTAGTCTGGCAGAGATCTAACTGTGCTGAATATCACATAGTCCCATTCCCCTCCTTCATAAAATGAATATGATATTTGTCAACGTATTTAGTGATAATTCGATAATGTGACAAGAAAACCACACAACTATATTTACATATTTATTTCTTAACCCTTCGCTTGTTGAATTTTAAAATACATTTATCCTTCTTTACCCATGCCCTGTTGTATAATTACATATATATTCACTGTGTACAAGTATTTAGCTGTGCATTCACTGCTGTGGAGTGCACTGGTTGTAAATAGTGCGGACTCTGATGAGACAGCTCCTGTAGGGGCTGTCTCATCTGGGTCTTCACTATTTACAGGTAGGTATATTGACGTAAATAGCAAGCGAAGGGCTAACACCCTCTCCAATATTCTAACTTATTCATATCTGAGTTCGTTCCAAAGCTTTTGATTGGTCAGATTTGAGTTCTCAACCTTTTGATTGGTCAGATTTGAGCCAAAGGCTCAAATCTGACCAATCAAAATTCTGAGAGCGACCTCAGACTCAACTAAAAGTTTTATAAGCATGGATACAGGTTTCATCGTATATATGTTTTCATTGTACATTGTCATTGTACGTCATATCCGCTTTACGTGAATTTGCCGTACAGTTCATCGTATGTCTGATTAATGAATGGGTCGTATATCTTGTTTGGTGAGCATGTGGTAACTTTGCATGGACACCTTATTAAAGAACCTTCCATTCTACCCTTCTTCCCGCTTAAACATCTATCGTCACCAAATAATCTTACTAACCTGGCACTCTTCGTCTTCTCGTCAAGGTGTAAGCACCTTCTCTAGACATTTAGCATTACTGCTCACAACAAACACTTATTCATAAGTTCATTTAGCGTGCCATAGCCTGGTAAGTTGTTTGAATTTATCTAGACAACTATTCTAATTCCATTGTTAATTATTTGGCATATTTAGACCGCGAGTAACTGCGAGTAACTGAAATATTGAAATATTGTTTGAAACCTTTAGTATGTTACCTTTAGTATGTGCTATTTATAAGTGTTCATATTGGTTTAGGCTCTTTGTTCTGCATATTGTATAAATTTATTGGAAGTGGCAAACGTCTAGTCTTGTATGTTAAACCCCTGGTTACATCTGTATTCAGGAATCGTTAAAAAGCATAGGCATATCAGTCTGAATGTTAAAAATGATATCGAACATTTTACAGAAGTCTATCGTTTGTACTTCTTTGCAGGAGGAACATGTTTAACAAATAAACACACATAAGTGACATGCATGAATTGAACACAGTCATGCATTGCCCTGCATTTATAAAATAAATATAAATGTCATGTTTTCACAATATAGCCTATACAGCCCAACGAACAGAACTCCTCTTCATGTGCGTTATGAATACAGGATAACTACATATAATTGTAGTACCGTAGAACCTGTCATAGGCGACCAAAATGTGTAATTATGAGTCTATAAGGCAGGCGGTAGCTTAATGCAGATCAAAGTTATACAGAAAGCTCATATAGGCATTCTCTGCATTAGTTTTGCCCTATATCAAGCAGTCATTGGCTTTATAAAGATTCCTTGTCAAATACGTATACTGTCGCTTAACCCTTTCCCTCTTATAAACTTGTTTTCATGCATCTGCAAACAGAGTAGACCCAGATAGGAGCCGTCTGATCAGGGTCTGCTCTGTTTGCTAATGGAATTTGATAGATCTTTTACTTTACCTTCTAAAATGGCTACAAGGTTCCACCCATATTTTATTATAACTATTTTTGTCAATGAATATTCATTAGGTATTGGATTTTTTAAAAAACATCGAAAAGGGAAAGGGTTAAGACAGTTTCTATCGCAGGGGAAGTATTAAGGCTATTTGAATACCTGCAAAAATGAAACCATAAATCATTAGTCAAGAGATCATGTATAGTCAAATATGGTAAAACCTAGATAATTTGAACTTACGGATATATTGAGAAGGTTTTAAGCAGGTGGCTGCTAAACGCGAGATGAACAGAAAAGTTATCTGCATTACGTTGCCACCTTTCTTTAACCCGATATTCATCAAAGGTCTAATTAACGAGGCTTTACTGTACTGAAAGTCCCGTAATTGTGAAGAGAGCATTAGTGAAAGTCACAATATACTTATACCAATAGTTGTACCATTCCTTCTTCATCTTTGTTCTCTGTTTTAGTTGGGTGTGATATAAGGATCATTTTGTGCTGAGGGAACTGTACAGTAATACAGATTGTCAGAGAAATAGACAGACTCGTGTGACTATGTTAAATCACCATAATTCAAAGCAGTTGAGTTCATATGAACCACAAATATGTCACAATGAGACAATGAATTCTAAACGAACACAGGCATATGTTTATTGTAACTATTATATGAAGCTATGTCAAAGTATGTCCTTTACCTATTATTAAGCCTAGCACTTGAAAACAAAGCCATGAGAAACACCATTTGGACATTTTCATATGAGTCCTAAAAGTTTGTAACGTTATATCAGCCTCTGCATTTAAATGTATCTTGTTTGAATTCCTCTTGTGACCTATACGGTACCATGGGAGTGGGCAGACGGGTGTAGTACATGGCACATTCTCATGACATAGCTAACACTCGTATTAATATCAAACTTTGCCTATCCATGAAAGGTACAGAACGAACACGAAACATCTTTTTTTTAAATCGAGCCCTTACTTGTGCCCTCAGCAGTGATAATATGTGAATGGGTATTTTATGCTACAAAACCCTTTGGCATGAACATCAACTTTTTGAAGTAATTTCAATATATATCCATACAGGTAGATAATGCAGAGCAGACAATGAATTTAACTTAAACCCGCTCTGTGACCCTGAGGACCGATGGTAGTGCACATGCTCCCTTGGCATAGAATATGTTTGCGCTACATAACATTTCAATTCAATCAAAATAAAACCCAACAGGCGCTACTTTCTATTTGAGGCTCTCATGTGATCCTGACAAGTGTGTGGTGTTATCTTAATGTAGACAAATGCATGTGACCGATACAGAGTGGCCAAATCTGTTCTGATTACTGACAGGACTGATGGAATGACTGATAGGTTAACACAAGCTTATAATCCCCATTCCTTAAACCATCATTGATCAGTACGGAACGAATAAGAACAATCAACGAATACTAAACAATCAATGTATACATCAGTAGGGAACAAATAAAAACAATCAACGAATAATCTAAATAAAACCATCAATATGCACACCAGTTGGGAATGAGTAGATAAATATCTATTAGCATCTTAATTTACATACAATTGATATATTCAAAAATATGGTACAATCAAAAATTGTAATGATTTCCAAATAAATATTTAGATATTACATCGAAGCAATTATGAATCAGTTATATTGAAATATTACAGTAGTATAATTCGACCCAATAAGAAAGCAAAGAAAAGTCCCAAGACTTATTTCCACCGGGGTCCCGAAATTAGACATATCTTAGAAAAAATTAAATATTAAATTAATATTTTAAATTTTATTTTAAATATTAATATTAAATTAAATAGTAAATATGGTTCAATTGAAAAATAAATTTTATTTGAAATAAAGGATGTCGTTTTCAAAAATTACAAAATGTCTATTTTATAGCATCTGGTCAATAATATAGGATGGACAGTGAAGGTGAGTACATATATATTATTGTAAGAATGCAAATATTTATATTTACCTTGGCTGGAAACTACAGTACTGACGGCGAATTTCTCCTCTTTCCTAAGTCTATTTTTAATCTCTGCACACTGGGCATTGTACTGGGATATGACTTTTATTTCATGGACACGTACACCTTTAGATATGAAGTACCTGAACAGTTTTACCTGTAATTTACCAATACATACAGTAAAGACTTCCAAAGAAAGCGAGCAACTCACATCTAATTAGATGGTAGCTCCATGTAGAGCAGAACTCAGTGGAGTTTGGTGTACTACTTCCATACTATGTTCATAGTATCTTATAACCATTAAACGATTATATCTTCCCCAAACATAACATTACAAAAATATATTGGCATCGTCCTTTAAAATATATGTAAATCAATTCTACTGAAATTTTTTTTTAACATATTAAAGTGTTGCCTGCAACACATTACACTGGTAATCACTATATAAAGAACTATCTGTACGTGCTACAAATACTCTCTCCAGGTTTAGGAATTCGAACGGAATACTCAAATATAAATCTGCAATGAGATCTAATCCTAAACAAGGATAAGTATAATATTAACACGTATCCTAGGTTTAAACAAGATGTGATTGTGAAACTCTATGCACCCGCCAAATTTTACTTTTGACCCTTAAGGATGATCTTGACCTTGACATGTCAATGTGCAGCTTTATGAGATACATATACATGCCAACTTTCAAGTCTCTATCTGAACTGGCTCAAAAGTTATGACCAATGTTAAAGTTACTGACAAACAAACAGAAACTTTGACCTTTGACCCTGAAGAATGACATTGACCTTAAAATGTCACCCCTTAACACGTGCAGCTTCATGAGATACATATGCATATGCATACCAAATATCAAGTCTCTATCTCTACAGGCTCAAAAATTATGACCAATGTTAAAAGTTTCTGACAAAAAAACAGACAGACAGACAGGGCAAATACCCCCCCCCCCCCGGATCTGATCTTCGGGGGAGGGTCATAAAAATGTCTACTTAAACATGTATTAAGTGCATTGTGGCTTTTTGCGATTAAACCGAGTAACTCGATGTCTCATCTGGATCCACGCTGTTTGGAAATATGAATCAGGGCGTGGATGCCTAGTTAAGGTTACTATCTGATTATCCAGTCAAATGACCCGCATGAATAAATGTCCCATAGACTAATTACTGTAGACACGTCCTTTTAATATATCAATAATGTCGTCCGAATGTTAACGTCGTGCGTGACAGTTAAGTGCCCAGCTACTATAAGGGTACTCACTATCATTCAGTCACGTCATGGTTCTTGAAAAGGCTATACAATCGTAGGTGAATGCATTTGAAATGATGTCCAAACGGCACTGTTTCTTTGAAGATTGCTTTTAGATCCGACTGGACATGCATGTGAATTCAAAATGGTATACAGTGCTATTACTTACTACAATGTCAACTTCCTTGAGGTTACTCTTTGACTGCTCGTTTCCTTCTTCTGTCGAGACTGTCAATGACATTTCTTCTCCCACCACTGGTATGAAAACATGCGGATAGCTCATTCCTTCAGTAACCGGCCAAATGTCCAATGTCCAATTGCGCCACAAACCTGGTCTAGTTTTCAGTTTACCTTCATAAAACTGTTCCGAAGGAAAACTGCACAATTGCGGATTCTGGAAATAGTAATTTAACCTCATTCCATTTACGCCAATATTAGTTCAGGAAAACCCGACCAGATCTTACTTTGGGATCGATCCATTTTTCATGTCGAAGGGGTACATCAACCAAGATATATGCTGGAATAAACCATTGCCATTGTAGGATCCAGCAGAACAGTGTAGACACTGATCAGAAGGCGCCTTCAGGAACTCTCTTATCCGGGTCATCACTGTGTGTCTTATTTAAGGGATAGTAGTTAATAATGAATTAACACTTTCCATCACGAATTTTCATTTAAGACATAATGACATCATGAATACTAATTACATCATTTGTTTGGAATGGCATGTACTCGTAAAACAAGCAATTTTGATTTGGGCAAAAAGTATGAAAGCAAACCTATATAATTTCATAAGCAAACAAAGCCGTCTTATCTGGGTCTACTCTATTCTAAAATACGTGAAGAGATGATTTTGTTAGGCTGGAGAGTTTAAATATGGGTATTTATTTCTGGTAGCAAATACTCAGTTAATTAATCTTCAGACATATATAACACTCCCAACAGAGACTTCTTCAAATATAGTTTGATACGTGATTGAAAAGAAACATTGTTTGAAAATGAGACGATATACACACAATTGAGTGTTCGTGGATAGTCCAGTGTCGGTGTCAAGCTGGTTAAAGAACAGGCGGCCGTTTCACTAAACGCAATTTAAGGTCTGCGAACTTCGTACGAATTTCTTACGATAAATTTGATCGTACGAAGTTTAGTGAAACGGTCCCCTGTCTCGGCACGTATTCACCTTGCTTAATTTTATGCCCTGGGATATGTGTAAGTACATGTATTAGTCACATATTCTTCTTCCGCTGCCATACGGTATAGATCACAACGAATCTTCACAATATATGGCCTTATACCTAATTACGCAACATAGCTTAGCAAGTGAGAATTTCTTACTAGTACAGCTTGCATTGACAACCTGTAAGTAAGTGTCTGCTTTAATACAATACTACTACTGCCGGATCGCCAGTGTCATGTACAGATAACATATATCGATGGTAGATCTGTGCTGTTTTAACCAATTCCCTCATAATGACGACTTTTGGCGACTTTGTAAAAGTCATTTTGTGAAACCATTGTGATAAATAGATCATTTGCTTCTATAGGGGCAAATGCTCTATTTATCACAATGGTTCCAAACTACAAAATTCTAACATTTCCTTTCCTTTTGGGTAGATTTATTCAAAGAGAGTGTATCTAAAATAGCCTATGAGGTAATGGGTTAATGCAGATAGTTTAAAGCTGTAAAACAGATATAGACGACAAAATGAATTAAAACTCAACCAAACATCTGTTGTAGAAGAAATGTAGCATAAACTTTACCATTCTATATTGTATGCCCAGCAACGTAAAATGCACATTGTGTGCTGTGTCTGACTCTGCATATCTTTGAAACAGCGACCTGTTTAGTCCCAGTTCTGCTGCCTGCTTACACTTAATAATTGGTCTCAGTTGTTTGTGGTCTCCAATAAGAACAACTTGTTTTGCATTAGTTGCAATCATAGGCACCAAACATTGTGGTTCTGTACACATCCCAGCTTCGTCAATGATAATCTTAAAAGACAGTAAAGTATGATATGGCTAATTACATTCATATAGATATAATTTCGATTTCAGAAGACTATAATATCATGTTGTTATTGACACGAAACGTTTAACCGCCACTCTGTTGTTTACATTCAACATTTTATCACATCTGCAATGGCAATTTAACCTAGTAGTGTAGGTAAAAACTATGTGTGAGAGGTTAAAAACACGTGTGCTTTATAATGAGCATATTCGAGAATCTGTGAAACAAGGAAGTGCCACCTGATATTCAAAATGTACAACTATAGTTTATTAGCCTATACTAGAATTGTCCATATACTGCATATGTGTTACACTCATTACCGTATGTTTCATCTGCATCCTCCTACATTTTCCATTATAATTGTTACAGCCAAACCCCTCTTCTGTATCATCATAATTACCATCATTCATACAAAACCACAATCAATATACAATACTTAACATATGAACTTGGTAGTGACACAGGTGTGCTCAATGAATAAACAGACTTGGTAAATAGATTATCAACAACCTGTCAAATCAAAATGTGTTCAACTATGTGCACAATCTGTTCTATTGCCGTCTTAAGCTTATTGTTTAGACCTCTTCATACCGCTATTTACCTGAAATACATTGGACGCCTCTTGTATTTTCGAGTTTGCACCAACAGCAGTTGTGCATAGGATAATATCGTGCTTCTTCATTTCATCTATGGATGCTTCACGAATTAAGTGCGTGTACCGTCCAACATCTAAGAGTTGAGGGGCAAAGTCGCTTTCTCGAAACTTTCGGTCGAAAGCCCTGATTTCCTTTGCATGTCGTTTGCCTTTGTTTCGGATGATATGGTGGAGTGTTACGCTGCTCAATTCAGGATCTGCCTTCTGGTTCCTTGCGCCCTTTTTGGACAAAAATGTTTGACCAGGTATGGGGTAGTCATCGGCTTCAATCGATTGTCCATACACACGAATAAACTTTGGACAGAGACTACCAAGACGCTTCCGCATCAGTCCTGTCAATGATTTAGTGCAAAATTTCATCATATATTAAGTGTTGATGTAACCATTTCTGTCCAACAGTTTATGGAAAAATTGTGTTGAAAGACAATTGTTTAATTGGTATTGTATATGCGTGACTCCCGATAATGGATGTCAAAATTTGACATAATTATGTAAGATTTATCAGATGTTTAAGGTTGTGTGGGTCTAAATTCCGATTTCCACACATTTTATTACGATTACATTTGCCTTTCATGAGCATTACATCAAATGAAACACTTGATTATTTCTAAAATATCTTCGAAATGAAAATTAGACGTACTTGCGACCAAGTCCACGGACTTGTTCGATGGTCCACAGAATAAAACCTGGTGTTTTTCCCCACCTTCTCGTGCAATCATTCCATTTATCTTGTTAAACAAGTATAGCAGTTTAATCCCTGTGTACGTCTTTCCAGTTCCTATAATGGAAATAATATCATATTATATTAAACTGACTTTACGATTAAGTTACGCCATATTCATCTGACTCAATGAAATATTACCTTTTATAATCGTATCGATTAAATAAACTCAAACCATTGCTACTTCAACATAGTTCACCATACCCACCAATTCATCTGGTTACGAATAGACAAATTATGTACATCATTAAGATACAATCTGCCTTAGATACCGTCAAATAAAACAGTTTCATACCGGGTGGTCCTTGGATTAAGGTAAACCTATTGTTAAGGGCCTTATCTATTGCTTCTTGCTGCTGTTCATTGTTCACAGGTAGAGGATGAACATCATTATCCTTCGGAATAGTTAAATCCCTCTCGACGACCTTTGCCATCTGTATACGATCCCTTCCTGTAGGAACAACATGTTTTGATGTAAGATATATAGTGCCGCATGTATAACAGCACGTACATATGTAAATCTAATCGAAAGCATTCCAAAATGCAAAAACAAATCTTGTCCCCATTACCAGAAAATGTCGTCTGTGGTAAATAAAATATATTCTTTGAAATAAAATATGCACACATGTTGTAATAGATTGGGTGTCATATCTGAGGCTAACCCTTTCGCTGCCAATGCCGAATCTGTGATTACCTATGCAAACAGTTTGGATCCAGATGAGACGCCGAGTAACTCGGCGTCTCATCAGGATCCAAACTGTTTGTTACTGTTACTGTGTTTTTGAAACAAAAATTTAAAAAAAATGAAAACTTATAGCAGACGACAAAGTTAGCAGACGATAGAGTTTGGCAGCGTTGCCACTAGTTCATATCTAGTGTGCAAACAGACAAGATAGACCTGAGTCGCAGAAAAATGTAATAATATAATAATTATCAATCCATTGTAAATGTAGATTTATTTCGTTAGACATTGTGTGTTTGGGTTCGTGCTTATTTTACAATAGCCTGTCCCTCAGAACAGTTTTACCTAAAAAGTTGTAATGTGAACATTGTCGGAAAGTAGGAACATATTTTGAGAGATATTGCACTTGATATTAGGGTGATATTATATAAATTAAAATGATTATTTTGTTAAATAAAACGGTTACGACCATCCTCATATGTTCAGATATTCGTAGAGTGCAAGGGCCACAACTCTTTAACTACAAATTGAATGAATCTCACAATCAACTCAGCTTCAGACTTCGTTGCATAAAACATTTATGTGAAGTATTTTTAAAGTTTTCCCTGAAAACAACAGACAAACCAAATGTTGACCAACGAACAAAGCAACAATGCATAAAGTTCAAGGGCCATGCCTTTAAAATAAAATGGCATATCAAAAACCCCGCATTATATGTGAACATCTATATTAAGGTAATATCACATAATCTGAAAGTGGGAAATCATTCGAAAGCAAAAGTATCAATGCCAAAAGAGTTAACTGCAGACTCGATTTTATTCAGTCTGTTCATGAGTAGTAATTAAAAGTGCAATATACACTGAGAATGAAGTATGAGCGACTTTTTATGGCCGCCACACAAGACTTGACACCCGCTGTTGAAAAGTACATATATTCGGAAAGAAGGTGATTCTTCGAAAGCAAAAGTAGAAAATGTGATGTAAATATCATTCAAAATGAAAAACCTAATATATACGCATTCTTTTTTTAAGTGCAAGGGGCATAACTCCGAAATGACAAATATCCGTCAAATAGTTTTCCTAGAAAACAACGGACAAACAAAATCTTGACAGACGATCGAACAGACGGATGGACAGGGCCACGCCAGTATACGACCACCTTTATTAGATGGGTGTATAAAAAGAATGTTTACAAGTGCATCCTTATAGAACAAATGTCAACCATAATATATCAAATATCAATACAATACATATTTCTACATTAACATGTCTATCTGTCGGAGAATTTCGGATTTTGGCCACCAGAACTTCTGATGAACAGACTCAACAAAACGGAGTCTGCAATTTTAATTTTTCGCATTGCTTCCGAAGGATCTCCAACTTTCAGAATTTATTTACTTCACAACAGCAGGTATTAAGAGCATGTGTGGCCGCTGTAAAATGTTGACCCGTAATCATTTTCAGTGATGATATTTGTTTTGGTTCTTCAGGATTATAAGTTTCAATGCGTTTAGTTATGAAAATTGAATACTGCTTAAGCCGGTGTTAAGGGGACATGAGGAGTGTTTCACTTTTAATAACTGTTAATGAACAGACTGCAATATTATCTTTTCGCATTACTGCTTATGCTTTCGAAGGATCTCCTACTTTTACAATCTAATTAATATTCCGACACTAATGAACGTGTTACTATCATATTATGGCATGTAGTTTGAAATAGCCAATAAAACTGCAATAGACGGTTTACTTATTTTTAAATGATTAACCGGTATCAGAGCAACCCAAAATTAAAACCAGAACATGCATATTGACGATTCTTTTCTGGCCTAAGGAAAAGTCGCTTGTTGGACGTTTATCCTTCCGAAGCCAAATTCTACCCGTTCTAGACAACCGAACAATGTACAATATTTGATTTATTTGTATCATTTGAGCGTTATTGTATGAAGTAGGGTGCTGGGATTACATTACCTAGCCCAGGAATAGTTCCCTTGTTGAGTGCAATCATATGAGCTAGCGTATTTTCCACTGACGGCAATCGCTTTAGATAGGTCTCTGTTCTCCTGTAAAATAAATATTCTCACATCAGGGTTTCATGTTGCAAATTCACTTATATATTCGGCAAGCACCTACGCATGCTCAAACAATACTATTACCAACTTAAATTAATTATAAAATGTAACACTAAATAGATATATATATATAGTGTAAATAAAGCGAAGACAAAACAAATAGTGTATTAAAATGTACATAGTACTAGACAAAGTGCACCGACGCTTACAAATTGCACCACAATGGAATCCGATATCGAAATCTCTCACTTATTGGCAAGTACCAATGTAATCTCAAGGCGCTTCTGCGACACGGTATTTTACATCCTGAATTTTATGGTGATGTGATTTACAAACTTCGTAATATTATTGGACATACCCATTTTCTCACTTTGTTCATCAAATATGTTAAAAAATCATTAAAAAGGGATATGATCCTATAGTACTACAACATACTGCTTGGTTTGTTGTCAACCCTTTTACAGTTGGCAATCACGCTGGCCTCTTTGCATGTACGCCGACAAGAACGGTTTAGAACTATATGAAGGCGATCTTTTAAATCCAGAAATGGAAGGAGAACGTCAGATATCTGTACTATTTCGTTTTTGTCGTACCCTTTATTACTTTTCTACAGTTACTCTGTTTCCAGCTCAACCATTGAGTACACTAGCGATAGGTGGATACAGTTTGTTCATTTAAATGTTTTCGTTATACATGCACTTCACCACTGTATTTGCCATCACGGTTGTTGTAGATTAGTCGGAGAGGGGTAACGTTTATTTACACTGTTTCTCTTTTAGGGTAGGGATGGAATAAGTGTGATGTTGGGCACGCAAAAACCGGTTTAACCCCCCAGTGACTTTTGTCACTGACCGTTCCAAGGTGATACTTCCATCTTCCCCCTATTGTAGGTTTGTTTTGTCTGTGCGTCTCTTGATGTTTTTATAGTTATGTACATTTGCTGTTTCCTTGTGTTGCTGTTCGAGCGGTTGTTTGTTCTGTATGTGGTGTTTTCTGCATGATTCATTCTTGTACTTTTATCAAGACATTCATTCTGACCGATGAGGATTGGGCTAAAAATGTGCCCTCTAGAGTGATTTTTCTAAGGTTTGACCTAGTGGCCTACTTTTTTTATCCCATCCTACCCATCATCAATCTCATCCTTGATATCACCAAGACAAACATTCTGACCAAGTGTAAGGAAGATTTGGCTAAAATGTGGCCGCTGGAGTGTAAACAAACTTTTTCTAAGATATGACCCACTGACCTACTTTTTGACCCTCACCCACTTTTAAACTGATCCAAAATTTTAATAGGGTTATCATTCTGAGAAAGGTTCATGAAGATTGGACAAAATATGTGACCACTAGATTGTTCACAAATTCTTCTACTGTTTAATCTAGTGACCTAAATTTTGACCACATGTGACCCACTTTTAATCTCGACCCAGATTTTATCAATTCAATCATTCTGATCAGGTTTCATGAAAATTAGGCTACAAATGTGACCTCTAGAGTGTTCACAATGCTTTTCAACTATTTGACCTAGTGACCTAGTTTTTGACTGCACATGGCCCACTTTCAAACTCATCAAAGAGTTTATTATGACAATCATTCTGACAAAATATCATGAAGATTGGTCTAAACTGTGACCTCTAGAGTTTTCACCAGGTTTTCCTACTATTTGACCTAGTGACCTAGTTTTTAACCCAACGTAACCCACTTTAAAACTCGTCCGAGATATTGTCAAGACAATCATTCTGACTAAGTTTCATGAAGATTGCACAAAAATTGTGACCACTAGAGTGTTCACAATCAAATTGTTGACGATGGACGACGCACGCTGGACGCCGGACATTCAAGTTTCAAGTGAGCATAAAATGCAACACTACTCACGCCCCTTAGCACCGGCTTAGCAGTATTCAATTTTCAAAACTAATAACATCAAAACTAATGATCCCGAAGGACCAGAAATATAACAACACTGAGTATGAAGTTCGGGGCCACTCTTTAGTCGTAAAACAGTTTAAACAGTAGTGTTTTGCTACTGACCGTATCAAGGCGGTCTTCTCTTTGTCACACTTCCTTTTGTTTGCCTTGCGTCTTTGTGCTTGTGATTTTGTTCATGTGTGGAGTGTTTGTCTAGTTCTTGTGTGTTTATAGGTGTTTTATGTGTTCATCTCGTGTGTGAGTGTGCGTTTGGGTGTGTAGTGTTTTGGTAGTGGTTGCGTCTTGTATGTGGCTTTGCCTGCTTGACTTTACTACTTTTCCATTAAGAATGATTGTTATGTTTCGGGCATAATCAATAGTGAACGTATCATTTGACACTGTACGCTTCAGACCAAATAGTCCACTCTCACAAAGAGATGACACTCTTATTTATCTCCCGTAGTGATCAAAGTACCTATTTATAAACAATAGAACGTTATTACGACGGCAGGGGAGTAGTCAGCTTTGTCGTGAAATTGCCAAACATGTTACTCTGCCTGTGTAAAATTGTAATATATGTAATCTAAGGCTTGGGAGAAAATGTGTATGTCGATTATGCAATATCAGGCTGGCTATACAAGACCTGCCTATGATCATGATAATTTTGCATTCTACAAAGTTCGTTAGACTGTGCTATAAAATGTTATTCTTATTGACGATTTTCAGTGCAGCCATTGACCAGCTCTGCGTTTCAAAACAATATGCGATCTGTGTCAAGATGTTTTGCAATGCCTTGAATATAATATTTCTCATGGCATGGCTCTTACTGGTTTATATACTAACCTATCTACTTCTGACTTTCTCAGTATTTCCACGGCGAATGCACTGCCTTTGCGTTTGGCTTCTTCTGGTAAAATTGGACTTTGTGTGTGCATACGGAACTTCACAATTAGTTTCCCATCCCCATCACTTTCATTTGATTTTTTCTTAATCACTGACGTCACTGAAGCATGTCCACTCCAAACAGGATTAAGAATTGGAACGGCTCTTTCATTGGTGCCGTTTTCTTCAGATGCAGTGAGAACGTACCTTAGGCACATCCAGTCAAAACAGTCAAAACAATGTTCAACGTCTTTATCGGAAATTGTTCCAGAAAACCCGATATTCCTTGTCATGCAAAATCCAATTGGGAGAGTTATCCTACCTTCAGTCGCACTCTGAAACCTAACAGGTACATTGTTAATAACACAACACTCATCGTTTCTTACTGCATTTATGGCAGCTTCCATTTCAAGAAGCGGTATCCATATTTTAAGGTACACGTTCGTGTTCGTGTACTGCTCACACGTGAACGTGGTGGAATATCGAGACAAATGAACTACAGGGTCATCCGTATGTTGAAGGCAGAACTTGATATTGTTGGTCATATCAAACAGAACCGGTCGCGGTGTCAACATTCCTCGCCAGGGAGATGCGGTAATCTGAACCTTTATACTCTGTCCTTTTTTGAAAGGCATACTAAATTTGGTGACGGATTGCATCATAGCTGCTTCTGCACTCTCTGTACTTATATCATCCAAACCAGTTGATGCATCAGTGGGACATGTGTTTTGTATTATTCGTTTCATGTCCGTTTTGCGTCCTTCCAATGCACATTTCAAAATCCTCGCCCATTTCTGTAGAGGAATAAACAGATCATTACCGTTTGCATTCAAAACTTTCTTGTCATCTCTATAATGACTGACAGGTAAAATGTTTGTTGCAATTCCTCTAGAATCGTATAATCTTTTTCTCCAAGTGACTGTAACACGGTCATCTTTAGTCATGATATCTGTACCTAGGTCAGGTTTATACGCTACGTCGAGCTGATTGAAAGAAAGTTCTTTGTGAACATTTGGAACATACTTTAAGTCTGGAGCGCTAAATGTAACATGGCGATCAGAAACCTCGTCAATGAAACAGGGGACCATTTTAGGGTTGTGCATCAGATCAATGGCTTGCTTGAAAATTAAGCATTCTCTCTGATAGCTTTTTGCACGTTTACCATTGGCAGTGGCATGCGAGCATATGCTAACAATTTCTTTTCTGCTATAAGGACTTGTTGACTTTGTCAAGGCTGCATGCAAAAGACGATGTACAACGAGATCTATGTACCGTCTGATTGGTGATGTGAAGTGAGTATAGGGATATATTTGTAAACTGTAGTGGAGGTATTTTGACTTATTCTCTATCCCATTTGAGCACATATATTCTGCACTTTCCTGCAGAGCAATCCAATGCTGATGAACCAAATGTTGAAGTGGAAACAGGTCGTCTGTTAGAACGATTCTGGAAACATTTGTGTTACAAGTTGAAATGATTTCCCAAACGCGCCTCGAAACTATTATTTTAGATGAATTGAGCTGCTCAGAAGTTTGAACGAGGGAATCAACACTGGGTTTTTTATAGTCGCATATAAGCTTGTCTTGTAACTTTACCAGTGTATCAACAATTGGATCATGTTTCTTGAGAAATGTCATCATGTTTTCAGTAGAAGGAGCTGCTTGGCACCGCAGTGGCACATTGTCAGGGAATGTTCTCAGAAGCTTTTCGGCGACTGCTTTATTGGCCATTATCATGAATTCTTCAACAATGTAATGTGCTTCTATCGTCTCATGTATTGAATCGTCACTCTTATTGTCCTGTTCATCAGCAATATCTAGTGCATACATAGAATGCTTCAAACGTTCTTTTCGAATATGAGTGGCTAGTTGTAAAAGAATGTCTATTTCACCTTGTAGAGGATGCATTGTCTTCCGTTCTATTATGTCCTGCACCTCACGGTATGTGAATTGCTCACATGACTGAATAACTGTTTTCGTGATCTCAACTGGCGATTCAGACTTTTGTTTTAATTTGCCATTTGGAGTCAAATGAAAAAACACAGATAATGTCAAGCGATTATTGCCTGGCAATAAGCTGCAAATGTTTGCACTAAGTGGCTCTGGTAACATATGTCTAGGTAGCTTTCCACCTATACCGGGATAGAATGTTGTTGATCTCGCTGCGGCCTCTTGATCTAGTGGACCATCTTTCTCTACGAAATACGAAACATCGGCAATATGAACACCAACTTTGAACCCGTCTTCAAAGGTCTCGACACTCAATGCATCATCTAAATCATTTGATCCTTGAGGGTCAATTGTAAATACCTTTACGTCTGTAAAGTCATCTCTATCTGCAAAGTTTAATATTGCGCTATCGGACCATCGTTTTGTGATGGTTTCCGTTGTGTCAACGACTGCCTTTTGGTATAGTCCTGGTACTTGATACTTCAAATTCAAAAGTTCAAATCCTCGTTGAAGAGATGAAGCAAAGGGCAAAATCCTGATAATTGCTCCTGTTGGATATATGAAGTGGTTGTTCCAGTTAATAAAGGCTACCAGAAAGACGTGTTTGTTCAAATCATTTGGGTTTATGTCGTACAGTATTGGATCCGAAAGAGTTGCACTGATATTGTCATACGTGTAAACTTCCACCTTGTGCTTTTTCAACTTTGGACACGTTTTCATGATTTTATCGGTGAGAATGTGTATTTTTGGAATTGTTTTACACATTGGTCGTACTAGATGTGTTTCTCTTTCATCAAGGGTACAGAGAAAAACCGGATGCTTGATATCTTTGTAGCGTTTTCGCTCCCAGATCCCTATCACCCTTCCATATCTTTTGTTTTTGTCTTTATGTTCAGAGTCAAGCAACTGCACTACTACAATATCCTCAGTAAAAACCTGCCCTGCTTTCGTGCGGCCCGAGATTTCCACTTTATCTATATTTGACAATACATCAATCGGTGTACCATATGAAAGGTGAGATCCTTCTATGTGTATAATGCATTTTATGAATATATCTGGTTTCTTCAGCATGCGCTCACGAAGAACATCTTTGATCAGAAACTCTTCATAAAACGGAACTGAGTTGCGTTTCTTTGGCACTTTTTGAAATCGATGCATAAATGACATATTCAACTCTAGGCCAGATTTCAACAGTGTCTGGTATAACATTTGAGCTCCATTTTCAAATCCCTCCTGGTAGAATCTGCAACTTTGTTCATAAAAGCTCGTCTCCTCTTCATAACCTTCTTCATGGAACTCTTCTTCAAACGTGTGGATTGATGAAGCAGAATTTAATACCGACGTTTCATCTTCGTTGTCATCTTCAGAATCGGACCAACCACTAGCGAACAGACCTTGCACATCTGACCTCATTGTAGATGCTGATCCGTCAGAGCTGCTGGAGCACTTAGACTTGTCCTTGCATATCCCGGTTGCATGTTCAACCGCTGACTTCATTTCCGGCAGCTCTTCTTTCGATGTCCTCGTTTCATCTGCGGCCTGTGAGTGTGGTTTTTGAGGGTAGCGTTCTGAATGACAATAAGAATAAGTCGAACAGAGGAAATAAAATATCAATTTCTGTACGAAATACATAAATGACATTTCAGCTTGAAATAATGCTGCTAAAATGGAATTAAGATCAGACAGGAGATGTCGCACGAAAGTCCACAGCAACACAAGACTCACAGATAAAGGTTACGCACATACATACACACAACCTTCAAAGAGCTTTTCAATTTGATGTGAGCAACATATTATTTAAATCATGAAAGAAAGTTTCTGAATGAAAGTTGTTATGGAAAGTTAGTTACAGTTAATATTTAGATAAAGCCATCACATCTTTGCAAATATTAACTTGTTACATCCATAGTGACTGTCGCCTGTAAAGGTTGTGTCTACAGTGTTCTGAAAGTTAAACCTGTTCTAAATTGCTGCTCGGGTGTCAAATAGTTTGATTCTGCTGATAAAAAAGTGTATATAGATTTAAGTAATCCAAAATTCAAAGCTAGTATGCAAAGGAGTGTTCATATAAAAAGAAACGCATGTGGCTTAAAAAAGCACCTGTTATGATAAGCTGGATAGTGTTAAGACTACTGCTGCCACAAACAGTAGGACTATGACAATTTCTAAACCTTTATCCTCAGTATACTTAAAATTTACATCTGCTTAAAATATCGTCCTTTATACTTCACAAAACTATTTATCAATTTGATTATTTTTAAATTACAGAGACAAACAGTTTGCATACTGGTGAGTTACCAGTTGTCTATTCTGGATCAATATCCGTTCTTTTTGCTTAGATCACTATTACTTAGAAAATACAAATTATCTAAACTGTACATTGCAGAAATAATATTAAGTTTCGTCTATTCTACTTTTTATTAAAGTGTTCAACATATTGAACAATCTGAATCCAGATGAGACGTCCTGCTAGTAGTAGTCTATTGACACCGTATCATGTTCAAAAAGGTTTTGATTTAAGATCGTTATTTTCTTTTAGACATACAAGAACTCCCTGAATTAATCAGCTGTCTATATATTTAGGTTACGAGTTCGGCCATGTAAATCTCGTAATATCCTCATATGTACAAAACGACTTTATGTGGCTGTTTCTGTAAATTGTCTTCGCCATCTAGGTTCAACTGAAGCATTGTATGTATCAAATGATACTGTTATATGACAACATTCTTATTCTTGACTTACCATACTGCTTCAGTTTTACATTTTTCTTCTTCTTCTCTGTTCCAACAGTTGCTTCCTCAGGCACTGGTTTTTGCTGTTAAAAAGGGGGAAATTTCTTCAACTGAGATATCGTTAGCTTTAACTTGTAACAATTATTATCCCCAATGAAGTTAATACATTTGTGAAACTTAATTAAGACTGCTAAGGGCTCCGTATGAAAAAGCAGCGTATTGTACCGTTCATTGTAAATGGAAAAGTAGTATAGTCAAGCAGGCAAAGCCACATGCAAGACGCAACCACCACCAAAACACCGATAGACAGCATGACACTAACACACACACACACAACCACACACCCAAACACACACACACACAAAATGAACACAGACAACACCAAAAGACACACAAGAACCAGGGACAAACGTTCCATACATGAACAAATCACAAGCACAAAGACGCAAGGGAAACAAAAGGAAGGGTGACAAAGAGAGTACCGCCTTGGCACGGTCAGTAGCAAAAACACCACTGGGGGTTTAAACCGGTTTACGGACGTCCTAACCTCACACTTCTCTCAAAGTCACCATAGCTTGACAAATATTGTAAATAAAGGTATCCCCTACGGTGAAAACAGGACAACATGTAAAACAGAGCATAATAACTGTGACAATCCGTCAAATATGTACTCAATGACTTTGCTGAAGTCAGAGCACCTGCAGGTAAGCCGTTAGGGGCATGACAGGGAAAATGTAATACATGATAAACACAACAGTCGTGCTTCAGTCTAACTGTGACTTCAAACCATCTCTACAGGGAAGAACCTATCTCATATTCGTATGCATGGGAAAATATACTTGAACTAAAATGCGAACAGACACATTAAAGAAACATCAAGGAGTTTTTACACCAGGTACAATAATTTATAACAAATTGCCGTTTGTTTTCAAATAGGTTTCTATTTTCCCTGTGACAATATGACACGCGCTCAATAATAGAAATCTATAATCATTATCAAAGTAAATCGAAACGACTTACAAACTAGTTACTTCACAGTACAAATAGATTGACAGGCACAATATTAAGACGGTTTGACGATCATATGCGAAATCAAAACAATTAAACTCATAATTAGAAAGCAGTGAATTACCATACAGCAACACCTCTATTACGACCACGTTATAAGAGTAGCTGGTCGCTTAATGTAGGAAGAAAATAATACAGTGCTCCCTCCCTACAACGGCCCTCTCAATAACGAGTCCCTCCTTACAACAACGCATGTCACTGTTTCCGAAACATCAAGGCTCAAGAAACAACTTTTTTCCATCGTAATTTCTTTTTGCCTCCATCAAACCCTATGTTGTGACCACTCTTTAGAATCGTCACTTTGTGACGATTCTAAAGAGTGGTCACAACATAGGGTTTGATGGAGGCATAACGGTTTTAGTTCTCGAAATACACCTTATCTGGGGATCTGCAAACAAGCTAATTATGTTTGATTTTCCCTCCCTATAACAACTCCCTCTGAACAACACATACAATCTTTGTATCCCAAAGGGTGTCGTTGTAGAGAGGGAGCACTGTACATAAAGTTCCTGCCTGAGCGTGCTGCATAAATTGCGACCTTAATGAAGATAACACATAGCTTTAAGAACAAGAGTACGAAATTTTTGGTGGTGTCATTAAAATGGATTACTGATTTTAGTGTTCATTACCTTAGCTGTTTCCCCGGCGAATGTATCTTTCAACCAAGCTAAATCAACAGCACTACTATTCGTGAGCATTATTTCTCGCTCCGTTGTAACTTCTTGTAACAGTTGGTTCAAACGAGCTTCCGTTTCACTACCCTGATCCAGATAAAAATGAACAAATGTATTTTTATAACACAAAATGGAAAATAGTTTATATAGAACCATACATGTTAACATATGTTCATCTCATTAAACTGCTTTCGTTAGCACAACATTAGGATTTATAAACCATACTATATAAGTATACTATGAAGAGTATAACAGTAATTACATTATTGACTATTATTAACATGCCTCTTAAGATACTCGAAACATGCTTGGATGAAAATTTAGTATACAGTCATTTCTCTCAAATTGTTTTTTGTTTCTTTGTATGGTGGGTGGATGTTTTATTTGCCGATGAAAAACATGATATACTGAATCTCAACGTTTCGTGAGAAACAATTAATGGTTTCTTAAATTCGCATAAGTAGGGTTAATGCCATATGTACCGTTTCTGTATACTTCAGGGCTAGAATAAATTTCTTTTCTGCGATGTCAAACTCTTTCTCCTGGACAAGTACACGTCCCCACAATTCTAAGGCTTCCACACAATCGTATTCGCACATGTTTGTCAAAACTGAAATGAATACCCTGCGGCATTAACACAAATATGTCTGCGCGGCCAACAATTGGTGTTTATAAGAACGATTTGATTTAATAATTGGCACTTCGACACTTATCCAACAAATCAAAACTGTGTAAACAATGTAAATATACACTTTAAGAAAGTTTTAAGTACACCTCATTTTTGTTTTAAAACGACAGACCGGATTCAAAAATGTCAAAATGTGTTTATACTCCATAGTAAGTTGTACATTTGGTGGTTAAAGATATCAATTTCACTTAAATACTGAAATACGTAGTTGATATAGTTATTAAACAATAAAAGGCTTCAAACAGACCGAATTAAAATAAATGAGTGATACGCATACTAGGCTAAAGTTACTAATATTATGAAAATGGGTGACCCTTCGAAAGTAAAAGCAAAACTGCAAAATGAAAAATTGCAGACTCGGTTTTATTGAGTCTGTTCATGAGAAGTAATTAAAAGTGCAACACGACTCAAGCCCTCTAGCACCGGCTTGAACAGTACTCATTTTCAAAACTAATAACATCAAAACTAATGATCCCGAAGGATTAGAAAATATAACAACACTGAGAATGAAGTACGGGGCGACATTTCACAGCCACCACACAGCATTTAACACCTGCTGTTGTGAAGTACATATATTCTGAAAACGGGTGGTCCTTCAAAAACAGAAATGCAAGTTTAAATTATTGAGATGAAAGAATTAAACAAATTAATCTAAAAGGTTAGAAATAGTACTAACTTACCTTTTGCACACATACTTTTGGCTGGATCATATAATTCCTGCAAAGGAAATGCAATAATACAGATGTTAGAGTTGTTTGTGTTTTTGTTTATTCTGTTCAATGAACAGGGGCTGTGGGACTGAGCTGTGAGTCAAGTTAAGGTTCAACCAACGGTAATTCGATTATATTTAAACGGCTTGTCTACGTGAGAGAAATAAGAATGTTGGTGTAATTTGTTTAAAATAGTGAGCTCTGAAACCACGGCTTGCTTTGAAAACGCGTGTTACACATAACCTGTATTCAGTTTAACAACCTTTCATTGAATAGTTTCGTCCACATGGGTAAGACACATTTGAGTCAGTATGTGTATATATAGAAAGAAGGCATCCGACTTCAAGAGATCCAAATTACCAACTCCTATACTTTAAACCCTTCTCACTGCAAGACATGCCCCGATTTCGATCAGATAAAATGCTATACCGTAGGCAACGTCATTGTGTTATTCAATTATGCAAATATTTACCAAAGTCAAATAAGGGATAAACTTAACCCGGCACCAGAAACATGACAAATGGCCAAACTTCGTTAATCGGGCACGACCTGGTCCATGAATGCGAACCGCTGACAGCCTTGAAACGATTACTTATACGTTAAATGCAATTACATTTGGAGTTCATATCAGCAATATCTGCAATGACAAGAACTTTCTTACAGCGATCTTACACGAAAACGTGGTTGTACTGTCCTTCCTGCGATTTTCAACGATTGCAGCTGACATCGTTTTCAAGAATGAAAAAGTAGTAAAGTCACAAATAAGATGCAACCACCACCAAACCATCGATAGATAACATTAACAAACACACAGGTACTAGAGATAAACATTCCATACATGCACAAAAGCACAAGTACAAAGACACAAGACAAACAAAAGGTAAGGGTGACAAGGAGAGCACCGCCTTGACACGGCCAGTAGCAAAATCACCACTAGGGGTTTAAACCGGTTTACGGACGTCCTGACCTCACACTTATCTCAAAGTTACCCTAGCTTTACAAATAGTGTAAATAAAGGAATCCCCGCTGGAATTTACACTGTTTGTCTTTTAGGGTGGGGATGGAATAAGTGTGAGGTTTGGCACCCAAAAACCGGTTTAACCCTCCCCCGTGACTTTTGTCACTGACCGTTCCAAAGTGGTACTTCCATCTTCCCCCTATTGTATGTTTGTTTTGCATTTGTGTGTCTCTTTGTGTATTTTGTATACATGTATATTTTACTGTTTGTTCATTGTGGTGCTGTTTGGGCGATTGTGTGTTTTGTATGCGGTGTTTGCTGCATGACTCTTAATATGTACTTTTATCCACAACATAAAAGACGGTAAACACATGACAATATATAAAACATAACACAATAACTGTGAAAATCGTTAAATATAGTATATAAGTGTGAAAATCCGTCAAATATGTACTCTATGACTTTGCTGAAGTCAAACTTTTGTCACGTGACTATACAAAGCAGCGTTTGGTACGCGTTATTTCATTGGAAGGGCGGAAAATGGCGATTGTTTTCCGGTGTATTACGAACGAGGTTTGATAGTTCGCTTTCGTCAACGGCCATTCAAAACGTGCATAACAAGAAGTCGTGTGACATGACTTCGGCGAATTGAAAATGAAGGTGAAAGGAACAGACATGAGAAAACACAGAAATGACAGTACAACCTCGTTTTCGTGTAAGATCGCTGCAAGAAAGTTCTTTTCATTGAATATATTGCTGATATGAATGTCACATTGTATTGTGTTTGACGTATAAGTAATCGTTTCAAGGCTGTCAGCGGTTCGCATTCAGGGACAAGGTCGTCTCCGACTGACGAATTTGGCCATATTTCTCATGTTTCATGTTAAGTTCATCCCTAATTTGTCCGGGAAAATCTTTGCATATTCGATTAAAACCATATTATATTTGCTTAGGGAATAGCTTTTTATCTGATCGAAATCAGTGTATTTCTTAGTTAGGACGTCCGTAAACCGGTTTAAACTCCCAGTGGTGTTTTTGCTACTGACCGTGCCAAGGCGGTTCTCTCTTTGCCACCCTTCCTTTTGCTTGCCTAGCGTCTTTGTGCTTGTGATTTAGTTCATGTGTGGAATGTTTGTCCCTGGTTCTTGTGTGTCTTTTGGTGTTTTCTGTGTTCATCTCGTGTGTGAGTGTGCGTTTGGGTGTGCGGTTGTGTGTGTGTGTGTGTGTGTGTCATGCTGTCTATTGGTGTTTTGGTGGTGGTTGCGTCTTGTATTTGGCTTGGCCTGCTTGACTTTACTACATTTCCATTGCAATGCGATGGGTTTAAAGTAGACGATTGGGGATAATTTAGATCTTTTGAAGTCGGATCCCTTCTTTCTATATATACATATACTGACCCAAACGTGTCTTACCCCTGTGGTTTCGTCCGGTATTAAGACATTGTTATATTTCAATATGTATGAACCAAATATTTTGCGATATAAATGTTATACAGATATTTAATGAGGCACAGTCAAATCTCAGGACACTACGCGTGTGGCCCATTTACAGCAACCGCTGCGATTGGCAGGCGCAGACGTTGTAATTAATTAGCACTAGCAGTAGTTTGTCCACTAATCCTTCAGTGAAGATCATTGACCAGAGGCTGTGTTTAAACGGTGTGATGAATACATATAGCATTCGCACAGGGGGTGGTACATACAGTATAACCTGCCATAAGCGGCAATGAAAAAGGTCTAATTATCGGTCTGTAAGGCTGATGGTAGCTTAATGCAGGTTAAGTGTAATATAGAAACAAAGATTGAAAATGGAAGATCCTTCGAAAGCAAAAGTACCAATGTGAAAAGAGAAAATCGCAGACTCGGTTTTATTTAGTTTGTTCATTAGAAGTAATTAAAGGTGCAACAATACTCACTAGCACCGGCTTACGCAGGCAGTATAAATTTTCAAAATAATAACATTAAAACTAATGTTCCCAAAAGACCAGAAAATATAACAACAAAATAACAACTTCTATATTAATTAAATAAATGACCGCTTAAGACAGATTTTACTGTATGCAAACCATGTATTATTACCATTTCGTACAGACATCCTGCATGACATAAGACGATCAATTTTACTTTGGATAATAGTTCCTTCTCCAATTCCTCCATTTCTGAGCCACTTAATAAATCCGTGTAACGAATGAGCAAACCATTGTGTGCCATATAACATAATTCCCAACAGATCGAACAAGCCAGCTGTAATTGTTTCCGTGTTTTTGCAAGCTGTGCGGTAGCAAACACTTCGTCAAGTAGGTTGTTTATTTTCTGAAAAACGAATAATGATATATTAGACTAGTGTAAAAAAAGTACACAATTAGATATACAGTGCTCCCTCCCTTCAACGGGCCTCTCAATAACGATTCCCTCCTTACAACAACGCATGTCACTGTTTCCGAAACAACAAAGCTCCAGACCCAACTTTTTTCAATCGTATTTTCTTTATGCCTCCATCAAACCCTATGTTGTGACCAGTCTTTAGAATCGTCACTTTGTGACGATTCTTAAAGGTAGCCACAACATAGGGTCTGATTTAGGCATAAAGAAAGTTGAGGCATAACGGTTTTAGTTCTTGAAATACACCTTTTTGGGGGATATGCGAACAAGCTAATTATGTTTGATTTTTCCTTCCTATAACAACTCCCTCTGAACAACACATACAATCTTCGTATCCCAAAGGGTGTCGTTTTAGAGAGGGAGCACTGTATCCAAGTTTTCTTGAGGAATACCATCTCCAGATGATAACAATGGAAGATTGACACTACATATTTTGGACAAATGATAAGTTTGTATTCATATCAGCAATAGCAAATCGATAATCAGTGATGGAAATGATATTTATTTTGATGTCATTCGTTTGAATGGCCAACCATTTAACCCATGCGAAAAGTTGCTACGAACGTTAAAATTCAGCTAACCTTTCAACTGTTACATTCTGTGTTATGTATGACAAATTCAAATGCATTAAAAATAAATTAGACCAAAGGTCAGACAGGAGATGCTACACGAAAGCCAATAGCAGTTCTAGATACACAAGTGAAGTGGGCGTGCTTACATACACATACAACCTTCACAGAACAGCTTGTTAGATGCTCGCCTTTGAAATCACATCTGCGATATATGACCATTATATGAAGCAGCATCGTATAACTTCAAACAATCAAAAACATCCCATTCAAAATACAAGACGCGACACCACAACATTTTGTTGTGGAGCAATTGTTTGGCTGACTGGGTAAAGGATGGGTACTTGTAAGGTTGGACGCGTCCCCTAACCATGGTAATTGCACCACTAACCGTCGTTCCATGGCGGTGTGTCTGTCTTCCGAAGTTTATGTTTGTAACGTGTATTTTTCATCGTTTTGAACGTGTATGTGTGTGTGACATGTGTATGTAGGCATTGACCTGCTTCTTGACTCCCTTTGTATAGCATATATGCTCTCGGTGGTGAGCAGGCAGGACACAATTATATTAAGCTTATATGTGTATGTATATGGTTAAACGTGGTCGCACTTCATTTGTGGTTCGAGGTTTGCTGTGGACTTTCGTGTGTCATATCCCGTTCGATCCCATTCGTTCAAGATTTTCGCAAGAGAAAGTTACGACACAACGTCATAAAACACTATCGTAAACTGTTGTATTTTGGGGGGTTTCGTCTATGGCACTGCATTGATGATTTCGAGTGTATGTCAATAAGACACTGGATAGGTCATGTTTGTTTGTGTTGATTACAGAGCATACAGAGAAACCAGGGCGCGATGCCCTACTCTTATTAGCGACAACATTATCAATAATAAATATGTCGCACGTCCTTTAAATGCAATCGCTAGGTTTCTTTTCGCTCGCTTTGTTGGATGCCTTTGAAGTTAAAGCATGTTCTTGAAAACATTTCATTCGTTAGTTTATTTGTAACTAAGACTGAGTGAAAAAAAAGATTGTAGGTCCATGATCTTTTTAGCGCAGTTTTATTATTTGTATAAGAGCTATCATGTAAGATTTGTATTGTTTGATAAAATGTTTCAAATAATTCTCATTTTGGTTCTTCTTTATTCCTCAGGAGCCTATTGTGGCACCTCTCCAACGTTGACAAATTTCCTAAAAAAGGATAAACGTCATGTGTCGATACATGATGGCCTGCATGTGCATTTGATAAGGACTGTGTTTTTCAAAATGTTCACGCAAGGAAACACTATTACAAAATAAGAGTCGGAAACACCTATTGTAGATTTTATTTCCAAACGAGGTAGACTATAATCAGACTACTCCTACTGAAACTTCGATATAGATCTACCCTGTTTGCAAAACATTCTTAATGAAATATGGTAATGTATTATACACAAAAACGTCATACATATACCTGTATAATAGTGTTCAAAGGAAGGTCAATTTCAGCTTCCATCCAATAATAAATCATTTATTCCACTCTTAATTCTATGGCTTACTGTTTTAACATGTATACATGAAGCATAAGGGCGACTTTCGAATGATTGTCATGTCACTTAACAAAGTGTATATTAAACCTCTCTAATTCAATCAGATAGTTGAATAGTTTGGATCTATATCCGATTTAAATATACTCAAAACTTGGCTGAAACAGTTTTCAAAGTAGCTACAAATTCGACCATGCAAGTTAAATATTAAAGATAAACATATGAATCTACCAGAACTTACACAACGGTCGGCCAGCAGAGTCTGGTCTGCCTGGGCAAATAGTGCACGCCATAATAAATCTGCCGCAAACGCGTGCATTTCATCCAGAACAAGGTTGCTATCAAAAACATTTGCTGAAATGAAAACAATGTGTTACCATTAGATACCATTTGGCTGATAAAGGCCTTCTTTCGCTCTGATACAACTGATATATGTCAATCTGGTACGGAATTGCAACTGATGTATCAATGTGAAGCGGTGTACAATGCAACCTGTATTAGTTGGCCATCAAAAACTAATTATGGTATGTGACGCAGGTGGTAGCTTCATGCAGATCAGACGTAATGCAGCGGAAAGCTCCTTTACTTTTGCCATGCATTAAGCAATATTTTAAAATAAAATAAATGAATGTCCGATACGGACAGGTTTTACAGTAGATTAGGACTAAACGTCCAGTGTTACCTAGAGCACACTCAAGTGTTATTACTGGTACAAATGAGTTAATTTTACATGGTACAAACACGGCACTGCGGTAAAACACACAAGGGTAAATGCTGTTTTTGTTTTCGAATCACACATTTTCAGAATATATGTACTTCATAACATCAGGTGTTAAGTGATTGCATGGCGGCCGTAAAACGTCTACCCGTTCTTCATTCTCAGTGTTGTTATATTTTCTTGTCCTTCGGGATCACTAGTTTTGATGGTATAAGTTTTTAAAATTTAATACTGCTTAAGCCGGGTCTAGGGGGCGTGAGTAGTGTTCCACTTTTAATTACTACTCATGAACAGACTCAATAAAACCAAGTCTACAATTTTTTCTTTTGGCATTGATGTTTTTGTTGTCGAAGGATCATCCACTTTCAGAATATATTACATTTTCAAAACTGAAAACATTCCGACATTTGGAGAGCTCATTTTAGGACTACACAGATGCACTTGAATAAGTGTTATAGTAACTTAAACATCTGTTGTTCCAAAACAGAAGTATGGTATGATAACAGACTCTCTCTTTGATGGCATTTGGTACATAAAATTATCACATAGCTTTAATTGTCGTCCGGTTAATAAAAGCATCACGTTATGTTTATATCATACATGTGTAATATAATATGTGACGTCACGCAATTACTTAGCACCCTCTTCGTATCTTAAAGCACACATATAGTCCTATTTGTCCTACGTCTGTGTATACAGTAGTAAACTTTGGCATAGACTAATTCCGCTTTGGCATAGACAAATCTTTGTTACTAAATATAGAATCTAGCTAGCATTGCAAAGATGAAGTGAAATTCCAACTTTTGTTCTGCCCCTTCGTCTAAATATCGAAGTAAAACGAATCAGTTATGTGACAAAAAGAATTACACTCATTGTCATTTGTGAGATCAAGTTTTCTTAAACTCGTCAAGAAAAACGTTGTTTAGTAAAACTAAATTCTGGCTCGTTTACGAAAAGTATGACAACCCGTATATGACAGCCCGTGAAAGATCATTCATATATTTCCTAGGCACAATGCAGAAAATAATTAATGTTTCAATTACACTCGACAAAAGATAATTTACCTTAAAGAAACTAATTCCTAAATAGCACTCACTCTAAAGATAGATAACCAGTGCATTGTACTAACATCAGATAAATTACAAATTCAATATCTCTCGTACACTAACCCCTCTGATAGTGCTGCCCTGTATCGTATCAACACCAACTGAAAACTGTGACATTGTTTTCATATTCAACTTCAAGTTCAAAACCTTACATTGCGCTAATATCAAATGTTCCAAACCATGAAATCAAGTAAAACATTTTGGATCCAGATAAGACTATGACAACCTCAACCGAATCGAATGACCTAAAGTTTGGTACTACGTATTTATAAATGGAAAAGTAGTAAAGTCAAGCAGGCAAAGCCAAATGCAAGACGCAACCACCACCAAAACACCGATAGACAGCATCACACACACACACACAACCACACACCCAAACGCACACACACACACACACACGCGCGAAATGAACACAGAAAACACCAAGACACACAAGAACCAGGGACAAACGTTCCACAACATGAACAAACCACAAGCACAAAGACGCAAGGCAAACAAAAGGAAGGGTGACAAAGAGAGGAATACTAATGGGGTTATCAAAATTATGTTTAGATTGGAATTAACACCTTGCTCGGATTGCAACAGTACATAAAGCACATTTAGCAATAAAATTTAAACTTACCGTAGTAAAAACAGCGAATGGCGGGAACGACTGCCAGTGTCTGTGGAAATAAAATTCGCTAAAATGACCAATCAATTTAAATCACTGTACACATGTGTATTAACATATTGTTCCTTTATATCGATTATAGCTCATAAATACGTTTCATATAGGGTAATTTATTATTGTGGTTTTTAGATATTTCTATATTATATTTCCAATAATTACAATAATATCCAACTTAATTTAACTTAGGAATAAATGCAGTATCTCGAGGTATATTATGAGATATATCGAAGTATACTATGAGATATATGGTAATGAGGTTTATCGAAGTATGCTATGAAGTATATCGAAATATTTTAGGTATATGTCGTTGATAAATATGGCTATGAAATATGAGGTATATCGAAATACACCACGAGGTGTATGGCTATGAAGTATCTCGAAATATAGTTTGGGGCATAGGGCTATTGAATTTATCGAAGTATACTGTGAGGTTTGTGGCAATAAGGTATATCTATGTATAATATGAGGTATATTATTATGAATTGTACTATGAGGTACTGGATATGACGTATATCGAAGTATTCTATCAGGTGTATGGTTATTAGGTTTATTTGTGTATAATATGAGGTGTATGATGGCTATGTTGTTTATCGGCATATACTATGAGGTATATAGACATTAGTTATATCTAAGTATACTGTGAGATATATAACCATAAGGTATATCGCTGCTTTAACAAATAGATGGGTATGACCACAGGCTTTTAAGGAAATATACTGTCACATATTGTCTTAAATATGCTAAATCTTCGCAGTGGAAATTTCATTGGTTTGGTGGTGTATAATTACAAACAGATTTCAGGATTTACGGGTAAACTTTGCGAACAAAGGTCACATACAAAAAGTACAAAAATGAGTCATGCAGAAATCACCACATACAGAACAAACAGTCGCCCGAACAGCAACACAAGAAAACAGCAAATGTACATAACTATAAAAACAACAAGAGACGCACAAAGACAAAACAAACACACAATAGGGGGAAGATGGAAGCATGGCATTGGAAAGGTCAGTGACAAAAGTCACTGGGGGGTTAAACCGGTTTATGGGCGCTCAACCTCACACTTATTCCATCCCCACCCTAAAAGACGAACAGTGTAAATGAACCTATCCAAATTTGTACCTCGATTAAAACAACTGAACTGAAGGTGAACCATTCTAACAGTTGTTGTTCTTGTATATCACTGTTGTCTCCGTCAATAACCTCTTGTTTTACCACAGACGCTGCTATCATTAACTGCATGGCTATCTTTTTAGCTGTGATACGATCATTTCTTTGTCGTGCCCTGGTACCCTGATTGAACAGTTCTGTTATTCCAGCAGCTGTCTGAAAAATGTATTCCTCGCAATCTTTATTGACATTAAAACGACCAGAAACGACCAGAAACGATTTGTTAATAGGTTATCTTGGTTCGAAAAATTAGTACAAACAGTCAAATAAAGCATGTTTGCATAAATCAATTTAGCATTCATGATTAAAATATAGTTATTTATATATTTGTAAAAAGGTATATTATCTATTGCTGATTTTTAACTTTTTTCTGAAGTGGATTTGTAGTTGTCACACGATACAATACGATACAAACTTTAAAGTCGGTGCATATATAACAATGTAACATTAGCTATGTATAGCTATTTACCGACATTCGATCACAGTAAAAACTCATGATGTACAAACAAACATAAGAACAATACAGACACATATACAATCAATTAAAATGACAGATCATATAAGATTCAGAATTACAATTACAAAGCACGCAACTGATTTCCATCTTTAGGAAACAGGTACATGCACTGCCTATGGTTAAATGAGAATATAGAGTTAAACATTATGTTTAGAGTGCATCAATTACACATAAGGCCTTAAAATTATATGTTTAAAAAAGTGTATCTTACATAAATGCCTACAGGTCAGGTTTCAGATCAGATGTCGAGAGATTTAACATCCGATCAGGATCCAGCCTGGAGGCTGTAAATCAATTCACTTCAAATAAACTTTATTTAAAGTCCGTGTATTTTACAACATAATATTAAGTATAATCTCCGACGTACAAGCAAACTTAAAACAATATATACGCTTATATTTTATGATCAATTAAAATATCAGATTGTTTATACGATACTCAGTGTTGAAATAAAAGCATTTCTTGAATATACCTTTAATCATGATCAAAAATTAATTTGCCTTGAAAAGTTGATCATTTTAATATTTAATTCGTATTTCACTGGTACTTTCCGATGTAATGTTCTACCATTGCCTGCCTACCTTGCAGGAAATGGTTGGGTTCAATCGACATTTGAGATGTTACTTTTTGTTAGGAAATGACCATTTATCCAAGTTGTTGAGAATAGATGAATCACCATTATCTTTATGACCATCATCATCATCTCCATAAATATCATCATTGATTGAATTACATTGAATGATTTACGTCGCAATGTATCTAAGCTAATACGAGATAGAGTGTTTGGATTAAAGGAAATGGAAGAACTTAACCATTAAAATACATCGATTTATATTTTGAGAACTTACCAGCTTATACGCTTTGTTTTTTGTTGTAGCCGTTTTATGTGTCTCATTCCTTGTGTCACGAGTTATACCTATTTCAGAAACTCCTTCTGTCTCCCCATAATGATCCAGCCTATTTGTTACCCGTGGTCTGGTTTTTACGGTTGACTTGCATTGGCCTGCCAGAACGGCGATGCTCGGGTCTTTTTCAGAACATATGCTTTCATGCAGCATGTTGTCAGGAGAAACAATGTCTTGTTTATCAATATCATTTCTAAGAGTTTTGTTCGACCTCCTTACTACTATAGAATTAATTTGATCATCAGCTGATTCCCCACTCTCTTTATGTAGTTGTTCTTCTTCATCGCTATCTTCACATCCTAAATGACATGCATGCCTTTGATAAAGAATCTCGAACTCGCCAACGACTGTTTCCTGATTCGCGCATTGTTTCATGTGAATCTCTCCCATCTCTGAACCTAGAGAATATAGAAAAAGAAAAATATGCATGTTGCCATTGGGTCCATACAAGGTATCGGAAAAGCCATATACGTCAAGGCGTTTGTACATGAACGCAACAGAATGTCTATTCTCAACTAAGAGAGTATTGAGCTATGTCGATATGTAAGAAAAATATTCGTATATTCGACATTTGTATATGTAAGAGTATTACGTCTTATGTATTGTTGTATCAACTTGACAGACGAACGACAAATGGCTGATGAGCCACCAACAAGCAAGCTTGAGATTTAAGCTACTAGTCTTATCATACAGCTGCTAATTTCGCCTCTCTACCATCGCTATTAGGCATTCCTGCCTACCTGCATTCAGTCACACTCTTTAAGTTAAACAGCCCACCGTATTGGTTTGAATGAGTCAAGACAACTGTGGCATCACCATAGCATCATATGTTATATATCCAGTCTTCTAGGTCCATGTATGTCCATATAGTTTTTCTTAACCAAATAGATGGGGTCTGTTCACGGACATCAGCACTTTTGAGCTTGTTATGCTGGATGTCTCGAGACAGGCCTTCTAGGAGAACCATGCCATATTGTCCGGAAGAAGCTCATGTGGCAAATGTGTCCAAAGAATTGTTGTTTACAGACAGGAGACTTACGCACTCGTTTTTATTTCCCACTAAACTAGACTAACTAGAGGGCCGAAAACGGAAGGTGATAAAGACATAGTACACAACACATCACACGTTACAATTCGACACATCTTTACAACCAGCCAGTGTCAACATAGTTTAATCCATTTGCTCCCACGATCCCATATGAGGGACATAGACATACAGTGTAGACTCTGATCAGACGCCGAATAATGCGGCGTCTGATCAGAGTTTACACTGTTTGCTGATAGGAATATCAATATAAAACAAAACGAAATTGAAAATATAGGTCATGCACCCCCCTTAGATAAAACTTGGAGTAATCCAATATATAAGCATGAACTATATAGATTAGCCAGTGTATACAAAGTATAAAATATAAATATATTATAAGAAATATTTCAAAAACATTCAAATTATTAATGAGAAGAGGAGAATTAAATCAGTAGCTTACCCATAAAATCCTCGATTTCTAATACCCTTGTTTATCTGAAAATTAAAAACACGTCGTCATGGGCTATTTTTAGAATTCCAAGAAAGGAAGACTTAATATAGCTCATTGGAAACGGCAATGTAGGTCAACTGTCGGAAACCCAAACATAAAATATTATGGTATACATTTATTTTAATGACCTTTGTGATCAACAGCAGTATTTACAGTAAAACCTTTCTAAACCGGACGTTAAATTTGGTATAAATATTGGTCCTATAGGCAGATGACAGCTTATTGCAGGAATAGAGTCGTGCAGAAAACTCCAGAAAACTCCTCTGTGACTTTCACTCTGCATTAAGCAACCACCTGTCTAAAAGTCTCTAATTCTTCTCTACTGGGCTTCCGGTTTATAGTTGGGTTTTACTGCATCAAGGGGCCGTCACGCCATGACGTTCTGGTCAACGTTCTATAAACATTTCAATCGTTCAATTTTTGAGCGTTCTAGGGTGAGGATGACATATGTGGCGTGTGATAAACGTGTACCTCACGCATGACTAGCGTGTGTCTTACGAGCGAGAAGCGTGTAACAGCGACCAAGTAAGATACCCCTGAAAACCATTAGCGTGTGCTAACGTGCCACTGGTACACAACGAACGATTTGTGAACGTTAGACGAGTGTGTTGAGCGTGTGACTAACGTGTGAATAACGACAGAATAGCGTTTCGGCGTTCGTTTGACTTTAGGCTCACGATGCGTGCGCTAGGGGATCGTTCATCGGTCGTTGACAGGTCGCCAGTGAGTCGTTCACTGCAATGCAAACGATTAGTAACAACCAAGTAAGGCTAGAGTAACAACTGACTAACGATATCCGAGCGCGCGCAACGCTCATCGAACGTTAGTAAAACGTTCCATTAACGATCTTAAACGTTCTTCAGCCTTTAACATTAAATGTTGAAGACCGCTGGTCTCAGTGAGAACTTTTGATCATGTTGAAAACTTTTTTTTCCTGACCAGCGTTCCCCGCCGATTCCCGACGATCACTGACGTTCACAAGCGTTCACACAACGCTATTCTGACGCTTTCCCAGCGACCATGGGCGACTACCAACGTGTCCTCAAACGCCAGAGAACTCTGACCAGAACGTGATGGCGTGACGGGCCCATTACATGGCAATATTTCATTCAATCCGCACATAGCTCAGTGATTCACAATTTTCATGATTTGTTCTATATATTATTTTTAACAAGCAGATCATTTTTTCATGAGGATACTCTGTCCTTTTAAGCAGAGAAAATCGCTGATTTTGTAATCTATCGAGCACCTGTTACTGTCATTTATAGCAGACATTTGACTACATGTAGTTCCTAAGAAACCGTGTGATCTGGGTCGGCACATTTTGCCTTAGTTTGTATGACCGAATACTCACGGAAACAAGGGTATTTCCGGGTATACGCTTTTATTTTGGATATTATATTGTCATATATAATTATATGACAATATCAGTCGACCCAATCTCTATGAATGCTTTACTGAAGTATCTCACATTTTTTGTCCGAATGCGTCGTTTGTGTATAAGTGGCTCTCTGTTTTATGCGAGACCTCGAACTTCTACAGATAAGTACTATCCAAAACAAACAACATTTGTAATCAGGAAGTGAAATGGACCCTTTCCCCACAAACTGCGACCATAGTCGAATATGTAAACAGCTAGGATCCAGATGAAACTCCTGATAACTGGGTGTCTCATCAGGATCCAAACTGTTTGACACGTGAAGAATATTGTCCCAAAAGCTTGTCTTTGCTCTTTGCCTATATTTTCTAAAACATTAATTAGTCAACATTGAACAAATCCAAAATTAAGCAGACACTATTTTTACGGCGAAGTGGGTAATAACGTAGCCTTGCTACTTTTTTTCAGTTAGAAGACTATACTCACCCATCTTTATGTCTCCATTGAATTTCTTTCCTCCATAGTTATGTAAAGTAAATCCCCTCGGATGGTTTAAACGACTGTTCAGTCAGCTGTCCGACGTAAACTAATGATTAACAAGTGAAATTGACATGTTTATAAACAGACTTTTTAAATTACGTCATGCATCGTATGCGTATTGAAATGATACACTAAAATAAACCTACAGTAACAACTCGATAAATGAAATTTAGTAGATTTGTATTTAGACACTTCTTGCCAGGTGGCTGCTTAATGCAAGGTGGGAGTCATGCAGGTGAGCTTTCTGAATGACTTTTATTATGCATTAAGCTGTCACCTGTCTTAAAAATCGATAATGGTACGTATGAGTATTCGTATAATCGATGTTTTACTGTATATATCATTTCTGATTGTTCGCAAACATAAACAGGCGTTTAACCCAACTCATGCTGAATGCGTATTGGCTGGCATTCACAAACACAGCTTTCATTAACTCTTTCGGTGCCATTGTCGCCTGTTGGCACCATTGAAAACAGTGCAGTCCCAGGTCACATGCTGCCTTTTAAAGGCGGCATCTGACCTGGGATCTCACTGTTTTTTGTATTATTTTAGCCCAAGCATACGAGTTTTTAAAAACAAATGTTTTACTTATATACCTTTATTATTTAGTTTAGAATTATATCTAATAATAAATTATTATTGCAGACGACACTTTTAAATTTGACGCCAAAATAGTTAATTCTATTGAGACACCAAGTAACTCGGCGTCTCATCAGGATCCAATATGTTTGACACTTGATCAATAGCTTCTGAAAGGTTTGATCGAATCGTAAGTCAGTGATTGAGCAGACATTAGTTTTCAGCATGGTAGACGCCTTATTGTTCTGGTATATTAGGGCTTCATCTAGGTCCACCTATTTATTGGATATGCATATGGCTCATTTCCGAAAATCGTCATGTGTCATAAATGACAGAACCCATACCAGACGATACGATTTCTTTTCATTACACTTGACAATGTTGGTGTGTTTAACCCTTTACATGATATAAACGCTTTCTCACGCCTTTGCAAATAAAGTAGACCCAGATCAGACGTCTCTTATAGAATCCGTCTGATCAGGGTATACTCTGTTTGTCACATGATATAGAACTGGTCCAACACTTTGTGTCAAAGCAATCCATTTCCTTGAAAAGTATACGTTACAAAAAATAGCTAATAAATATTCATGATATCATCATTTCTTACATGAGTATTGAAACAGGTAAAGGGTTGAAATTAATATCACCCCGAGTTTCTCGGCGTCTCGTCTTGATCCACATAGACTGCATAGGTAATCACATACAGTAAATCCCCTCTAATGCGACCACCAAAAAGAGGCATAATGTTGGGTGTCAGGGGCAGGTGGTACCTTGATGCAGGACGATAGTTATGCAGAAAGCTCCTCTAGGAGTTTTCTGCATAACTTTCGTCCTGCACTAAGCAACCACCTGCTCATAAAGACAACGGTGTTTATTCATTAAGTGGTCACATTAGAGGGGTTTTACTGTTTGCAACACAGGCCGAAAAAAATTCAACAAATACAGTAGAAACTCTCTAAACCGGACGCTAAATTTAGTATAAACATCCGTTTTGGAGACATGTGGCAGCTTAATGCAGAGTGAAAGTAATACAGAAAGCTTCAAATCTAGGAGCTTTCTGCATGACTTTTATACTGCATTAGGCAGCCACCTGACTAAAAATGTTTAATTTACCCTCTACTAGATTCCAGGTTTACAGAGGGTTATACTGTAATTAATAGCCCTTCTCGACATTCATATTCATACGTGTAAGGAATGATGACATCATTAATATTTACCTGCTGCATATTTATATTGGCATGATGACATCATTAATATTTACCTGCTGCATATTTATATTGGCATATGAACACAGAAAGTGTTTACCTGTGTGAAAGAGCAGATTATTAGCAAATAGAGCAGAGCCTGATCAGACGGCTCCTAGACGTCTGATTTTAGCGACAACTTCATCATAAACCGATCATTTGACCCTGTGGCTTAGGCACCCGATTCTGGGCCAGTAGGTCGAATAATTGAATCGAACCAGTGACTCATTCTAATACGGCCAGTTGATGTGCCACCGTCTCGTAAAAGAAGAGAATCAGACTGCCTACCTTCCTGGTTCATGACATTGTGGTAAAGAATCGGGAGGTACTGTACCACAGAATAAAGCATCTTTAACTTGTCCTTTTATTAGCTTTTTCGCTGCAAATTTCGCATATGACATTACATATGCAATCAGTTTGGATCCAGATGAGACAACGCGTAACTTGTCTCATCAGGATAATAGTTTGTTATTATGACTGTTTGGGTTTGTGGGTTTTTTCTTCAAAACAAAAATGAAGATGTGTTTGTGAAACATTATGCCCCCGATTATCGCCAATATAATTTTGACCTGTATTTTGACCTTAATATTTCGTCTCCATGCATGCCAAGTTTGAAGTATGTGTGTGCAACGGCTACAAAATTGTCGCCAACGTTATAGTTGTCCTTAAACAATCAAACAGGCAAACAAACAGACAAACGGGGCAAAACAAAAACAATAAAATAAATTGTAACAGACGACAACATTTGCAGACGACAAGAGTTATGGGTGACAATTTAATACACAACGTTTTACCTTTTGACCTTTTATATTGTTGGCGTGATTCCAGGAGTTTGCCAATATTGATTCGACTCTTCACTTCTTATTTTCAGAAAACAGTATTACAATGCATCTGTTAACCTAGCATATGGACAGCATTGAACACTTATAGGACATATACTATAAATAGCAACTGACTTGTAAACATTGTGATTACTTCATGCATTCTATACCGCACCCCAGATAACAGATAAACATTGAACCCAATTGTGTGTGATAGCCTTCTTGCGCTAATATAAATGTAGTTTGTTTGGTATTTGCAAACATATTTGATATACAGTAAAACCTCTCTATAACGGCCACTAAATTACATAAAGTGTATTGTGTTAATGGCAGATGACTGCTTAAAGCAAAGTGAAAGTTAAGCAGAACGCTCCTATAGGAGCGTTCTGTTTTACTTTCACCTTGCTTTAAGCAACTACTTGTCCTAAATACCCACTAATTAACACAATTTAGTGGCCGTTATAGAGAGGTTTTACTGCACAGTAAAATCCCTCTAATGCGACCACCAGAAACAGGTCTAATTCTGGGTCTTAACTCTAGGTGGTAGCTTAACGCAGGACCAAAGTCCCCGCAGGAGCTCTCTGCATAAATTTCGCCCTGTATTAAGCAACCACATGCTTTTAAAGGCATCTTTGTTAATTCATAAAGTGGTCGCATCAGAGGGGGTTTACAGAATACATACGAGAAGGTGCGTAATACAAATGCTCTACGCTGATACTCGGCAAATAATTATTCAAAACTTGATCGAAACGTAAGCACAGAATAACCTGTCTGAACCCTTTTCCTGTTGTATATTCATGTAAGAAATAATGACGTCATGTATATTAATAAGATTATTTTTTATAATGGCATATGAACACCTGACATTTTTGCTCAGGCAGAATCTGTTGAATCAGATCTATATTACACCATAAACAAACAGAGCAGACCCTAATCAGACGGCTCCTATAGGAGCCGTCTGATCTGGGTCTACTCTGTTTGCAGATGTGCCTAATTGCGCTTACATACGGGGAAGGGTTAAGCGTTCATCAAACAGAAGTCTAATTATGGCCTGAAAGGCAGGTTGTAGCTTAATGCATTACATTGGCCCTGTAGTAAGCAACCGCATGCATTTTAATACTCCAACATTCAATAAATAAATGGGCACTTATGTTCTAAAATCCCAACATATCGCAAGAGTGTTTTTCCAGAGGTGTAATGGCTGAGTATATAAATCAAAAAAGGATAACTTACACTTGGTTCTTTGCGAACAGAGCAGACCCCGGCCAGACGCTTTATTTAAGAGAGGTGGAATTTGATCAGGATCAACATCGTTTGACAATTACCAGCATTAAATTAGTTCTTTGTTGAGCCTGATACACGTTGTAAACTCAGATCAGGTACCGAGTATCTTGGTCTATACTTGACATAGGACCGGTCCTAATTTTGTAAATCTGCACCTCGTATATTTGCACTTCACCATTTAATTAACAGATTTTGAGCTTGCTGATCAATCAGATACTTGAGAATGATCTTAGACTCAGACTCAGAAGTTTTATAACATTAGACCTCGTGGCGTGGTAATGGGCAAAACTAAATAGTCCCTTTTGTAACTCTATTTGTCGAATAATCCATTCATCTTAATTTATCGACGGAAGATCACCCACCTTAAATAACAGGGGTATCTAAGTTCTGATACAAACTATCAGTTATATTAGCACTTATCCTGCTGTTTGAGACCTGCCTCGCTTTTGCAAACAGCTTGGATCCGGGTTAATGTCGTCAATATCCAAACTGACACTCGCTAAATAGTTTCTCATGACCTTGACCGATCGGGATTAGTCACAATTTAGCAGTTAGACATAGAAGAGAATGTTTTCAGTTTTAGATTTCAGTATTAACCCTTTCGCTGGCAAACTCTGTCGTCTGCTAACTTTGTCGTCTGCTAAAAAAATCATTTTTTTTTATTTTCTTCAGTTTTGTTTCAAAAACATAGTAACAGTAACAAACAGTTTGGATACTGATGAGACGCCGAGTAACTCGGCGTCTCATCTGGATCCAAACTGTTTGCATAGGTAATCACAGATCCTGCATTGGCAGCGAAAGAGTTAATCATCCTTCTTTAGCAATACAAATTATATAAAATGACTACAGCATAAATTCATTTTTAAAATATCATATGCATACATGATATTTGGCCATGTCAGAAGATGAATAATTAGCTTTATATTATATCATATAATATTATAAGTAAACAGAGCAGACCCTGGTCAGACGGCTACTCTATGAGTCGCCTGATATTGGTCTACCTTGTTTGCAAGCGGTGGCTTTATGAAGGACGAAAGGTCCCACAGGATCATAACCCTCCTCTTACATTAAGCTACCAAATACCTTCCAGACCCATATTTTTACATCTTTTTGGTGTTCGCTTTCGAGACGTATTACTATATATTGTAGTTTTCTTCTTTGCGCTCATGGTCCATGCTTATAAAACTTTTAGTTGAGTGTGAGTTCGTTCTCAAGTTTTTGATTGGTCAGATTTGAGCCTTGGCTCAAATCTGACCAATCAAAAGCTTGAGAACTAAAATCTAACCAATCAAAAGTTTGAGAACGAATTCAGACTCAACTAAAACGCTTTATAAGCATGGACCCTGATCTCTTTTGAGAGTTTGCTATGGCGACTCACTTCAATCTGTTATTTGATGAAGATACAGAAACACTAACACTAGTGATAATTCAGGATGTCAGAATTTTATTGCAAAAGAAACAACATCACAACAAAAAATATAAACTTTTAGTAAAGAAAAAGCTTACAAAACTATAATTGCACTTTAATTTCGATACAAACGTAGAGACATAAACAATGTGTTTGATTATCTGTATGTGTATCTGCAATAATACATAGTTGCCAATGTTGTAAAACTTCATGTTATCTCGCCAGAAACAGAAAATATATATTGATGAAAATATAGGATACCTATTCACCAATTTAACCAAACTATCAATAACACAGTAAGCAACATTACTTGCACAATGTCATATAAATGAGCGTCGTGTTTGTATACAAAGGTTTGTGGACTGTAAAACATTTCTATAACGACCACTTGTTTCATTGGTCGCGCTAGATATGATGTATTGAAAATATTGGAATATTAATAATTGAAGACCTGATAAAACGGCAACAGCAAAATCATTTTGACGTTAGGCTACATCGTATGCCTTCTGTCCAGTATTGTATTCTGATGAGAAACTTGCATGTTCGTAGGACACGAATGCCCCACTGGCACATGTCTATGTAGATATTACAGGATATTTCCTAAGGGCTATAACTCTAGTGTCACTGAGGGTATATCATACTTTACCCAAAGTTTACAAGTTCACATACTAATCAAATATATTGCTTTGTCAGATACGTTTGGAGTAAAACACGATACAAAAATGTATGATGGATTGATGGACAGGCGGATTCATTGACAAAGGTAAATACAATCTATGACCTGTCAGATTTGGGACATAAAACCCGATCCATTGAAGACCTTCAATAACGCATGATTACAGTATAGAGATTAACACAGAGTTTATGACAAAAAATGTGTGCTACCATGATTCAGTAATACATAATACAGAAATGAAAACGTACATATACAACGATGAATATAAAAGTAACAAGAACATCGAATGCCGATGTCAACGTAAGTCTGCTATCGTAAAAATCGAGCATTTAACCATTATTGCCCAGTGTCACTTAAAAGGGCATAAGCAAACTGTAAATGAGCCCTCTGATCAGGGTCTGCACTCTTTGCTGAACCCACCAATGTCAATGGCTTAGTCTAGCAAATATTCTGTTTGCTTCGTTCCCTCCATATGAAAAATGGTTGGGTTCCAAAGAAAGGTCTGGAGGGAAGGGGATCCTTAAATAGTATGGAAATAAATGGGTTAAAGAGTAATGGATCTACTAATTCCATCAGCAAAAAATGCATGAAAACACGTTTATATGAGGGAAAGGGTTAACCCTATACCTGTTCAATATTTGTCAGAAATAATAACATCTAGACTATAATTAGATGAACGTTTATAACAATACGTTCAACATGGTTAGTTTAACGTTGGTATAAACTGCAGGATCACATCTATATATTTCCATAAGAACGCATTCTCAGGTCTTTGCAAGCAGAATAGACCCATATCATACTGCTCCTAAAGGGGCTGTCTGGCCAGGGTTTGCTCTGTTTGTTTATGGGGTTATATAGATCTGTTTTTACAGTTATTACAGCAGGTTAGGTGTTAACAAACTTTTCATTTAAGCATGATATATTTCCAAAACTGTAACTGCAAATGAAGTATATGTACTAGTACTATGAAAGACCTTTAAATGATAAAACATAGAAATAAGAATAATGAGTAATGTCCCAAAACCTGAGTATTAAATGATAAAACATAGAAATAAGAATAATGAGTAATGTCCCAAAACCTGAGTAATACTGACAATGACTGGAAAGTGTCTAAACGAAAGATTTTTTTTCCAAACTGACTGCATTAATTAAAACATGCTCTTAATTAGTTTTAGCTTGGTATCATAACATTATCAAACATATTTAATAAGGAAAACATGTGAAATCAACCAATGGTATTATTGACTGATAAATAAGCATATAGCAAATTTACACCAACACAAATGTTTGATATTACAAATCAAATGTAAATTCTCAAAATGGACCACAAACACTTTTCACATATGAACAGATATCAATCCTTTAATCCATACATAAGCCCTTCTACGCCTTTTCACACAGAATAGATTCCGACCAGATGGCTCATATAGGTCTGCTCTGTTTGTTTATAAAATACGGCAAAACCTCTCTATAACGGCCACTAAATTCTGTTAATTAGTTGGTATTGATGACAGGTGGCTCCTATAGGAGTGTTCTGTTTTACTTTCACCTTGATTTAGGCAACCACCTGCCTTAAACATAAAATATTTGATTTAATTTAGTGGCCGTTATAGAGAGGTTTTACTGTAATACAGATAATGGTTCTACACTTTTTTTGCGACGACCAACAGTTCACATGTTCATGTACCAACAAACAAATTAATCCCATTCATATTTATGATGTAACTATTTCTTACATGAATATTCATGGAGTAAAGGAACAACATAGCAGAAATACATACATTTGCTATTCTAAATAGTAAAACTAGTTACAACTCATGAAATATAATGGGTCATATACATAACAAACCGCTCCATCCGTCATCTAGGTATAACATTAACTCTTTGCATGTTAAGAAAATTTGTTGTCTGCTCATTTCTCGTCAGCAACATTTTGAAAAACAAATCCCGATTGTTTTTTGCAAAGTTGAGCCTGAGTTACAAACAATGTGGATCTAAGACCAAGTCCCACGTTTTGTGGGGCCTGAGCTAGAAAGAGAATCCGTTTCTAGAATGCTAAGAGTTTTAACCCTTCGCTTGCTATTCACGTCAATATACCTACCTGTAAATAGTGAAGACCCAGATGAGACAGCTCATGCAGGAGCTGTCTTATCAGGGTCTGCACTATTTACAAGTTGATTGTGCAACCAGTGCACTCCAAAGCAGTAATTGCACAGCGAAATATTTGTACACAATGAAGATATATGTAATTATACAACAGGGCATGGGTAAAGGAGAAATGTATTTTTTAATTCAGCAAGAGAATGGTTAATAGAAATCTAGTCTACACGTAATGGAAGTCGTCATTAAAGCATGTATTGATATTGTCTTTTATCTAACATGATTTTTGTAGATAATTGTACTGATAACATTCAAAACCAAATGTAAAACGCACAACAATATGTACAGTTAATTATTTACATACATTATATGGTAATGAAAATGTACTTGAAACAGATTCACTAATTAAAACTACAATGTAAAATACTAAAATCAAATTCAAAACTGGATACCAGAAAGGAGACGCCACTTGAAAGTCAACAACCATCCCAGAAGCACACATGAAGTACGTAAACACATGTACAAACCAGTCATGTACTTATATAAGCTAGTCTTAAAGAATATGGTCGTTTAGTTACTTAATATAACCATATATTGAGAAATATGTTTGTTTGTTTATTTGTATCGGGGTTGGTGTCACTTTAACAGCATTTCAGTCGTATCGCGTCGTTCAGCTAATTACAGGTGGAGGACGACCCCAGAGGTTTTTCCGTGCATAAATATAATACAATATAAAATATAACATAATAAGCATTACATAACCATTATATGCTGAATTCTGACACCTGGCGTGTCCCCCTATGAACAATTATGAAACGAATCAGTAACACAACTTTTATTATGGCAAAACATGTAGATTTGAGGTACCATCTGATCAGGATATAATTTCTTCCCGCATACAAATGTTTAAATGTAAACAGTAAAGCACCACTAAACCGAAATTCTAGTAGAGAAAAAATATATACTTTTAGACAGGTGCCTGCTTAACGTAGGGTGAAAATCATCCTTAAAGTTCCCAGCGGAGCTTTCGGTGTGACTTTCAACCTGCATTCTGCTGTCAACAGTCTCCAGACCGATATACCAAACTTAACGTCCGGTTTAGAGAGGTTTTACTGTACATGTAGATTCTAGATGGTTACCGATGAAATGTAAAATTCGAAAACAAGTATGGCAAACTTCTTTGCTGACAAGTGTATGACATTGCTCCAAAAACCCACTAGCACATATAAACCTAGTGAGATTAATTGAGATCAAATACATCATATGTTTTACATCTACTACATATGTCTAATGATAAATAATGAATGTACACTAATTTAATGTGACTAAGTAAAGAAACAATAATGTACAAAAACATGCGCCTAAATTACCCTTAGTATTCAGACAGACCAACGTAGCAAACAGTGCTGACCCAGGGTATACACTATTTGCCATACGGGTCCGTTCCGCTTCGCTGGAGTTTATATACTATATAATACATGCTGCCCTGATGAAGACACCTGTTAGTGTTGAAACGTCGGTCTACTAAATAAACAGATAAAAGTACATCTGTCTTGGCCGTTAATGTTCCACCACCGGTTTACTATATTATTTTATATAGTATATATAGATTCCAATGAAGCGGTACAGGCCCCTGTGCTATTTTGCCACTATACTATTTTTAGTCTAATTTAATGTTATCAAAACAGTGACCAGCAGATGTAGATTAGAGATTGAGTGTCAAAGTACCTATAGTGGAATTAGGGGTACGTATCAAAAAACATGTTCTGATTGAAATAGAAACATATTTTTACGACAGTATATATATGCAAGTCAATATAATATAGGGATATTCAAAGACCAACTAGGATGTCGGTCCGCATAACACTATAACAGTATGCAGGGGTCCAGAGAAGATCCGTAACTTTAATTTTTTTCAAGAATAGCTACTTTATTTCTCCACCAAATCCTATACTGTGAACACTCTTTAGATTCTTAAGAGTGGTCATAGTATAGGATCTGATACGCACCCTTGTCTGTAGCTCTGAAGGTAAGGATTCAGAGTACATAAGACACAATGACAAAAAGGAACATTTGAATACAATATAAAATTACATAATACACTGCTACACCTGCATATTAAACATTTTATCCACACACTCTGATAAAAAAACTGTTTTCAAGAATATGAAAAAGCTAATAAATAACCAAAACTAAAGTGAAATACAAAACTATGTATAAAATCAAAACAATGTTTAATATCATCTTAATCTGCATTATAATCTAAAACATTATAAACTTGGAATCACAGACTGATTTGTTAACCATTCAGATATTTGACATATATGAGATGAAAATGGTCCAAAACATATGTTACCAAACAAAGAGCATCAAAAAACAGGGCAATAAACGTGTAAACTTCAAATCCCAATATTCATAAAGGCTTGTAAATTAACCCTTTACTCCGTAAGTACGCCATTCTATGCCATTGCAAACGGAGTAGATCCAGATCAGATGACTCCAGTATGAGCTATATGATCTGAGTCTGCTCTGATTGCTTATGATATAATAAAAAATATGATTCAACAATTTCTGTCATGTCCGAAAGTTCCTTTTTTCCATGTGCTGCTATAACAATGCATCTAATGAATATGATGTCATCATTTCTTAATTAAATATCAATGGGGTAAAGGGATAAACAGCGCCCAGAAACAATTCACTGGTAAATAAACGGCTTTTTAACAATGATACAAAAACACAGAAATCCTCGCTATTCTGAATATTAAAAAAGTATGTTAATCGGTCTGTAAGACAAGTGGTATGACCTTTATAAAATCCTGAATGATTTTCACCTTGCAATAGAAGTTAACTGCTTTAACCGTGTTCAATTCCTTACATTAAATGTTCGGATTACCGGGAGAACACTGTATATCCTAACGAAGGGTATCAATTTGACGAATAATACAATTTTTTTCAAGTGCATATACAATATGCATGTTGCAAAGATTTTATAAATCCAAATATAGTCTAAACTGACGTCATGTATACGCGCTTAAGTAATGGATTCAACCATGCCTCAGAGATTCTCTGTTCATTTGATTTTAACTATATTCTGTGCAAATTTAAAGTTTTCCAACCACGTATACTTCTTAGAAAACAGCGTACTCTTTCCCTAGTATATCACTGTAAAACATACATGTGTTTTAAATATATAACATAATTAAAAAGATTCATATTAACACTACAAAATCATACATACGAACATATACAGTAAAACTTCGATTACTCGAGCACTAAAATACGTATTATTATCGATCTTTAAGACAGGTGGCAGCTGAATGCATGGCGAAAGTCATGCAGAAAGCTCCTCGAGGAGCTTTCTGCATGACTTTCACCATGCATTAAGCAGCCACCTGCCTGAAAGGGTCTTAATTCTTCTATACAGAAAATTCGGATAATCGAGATTTTGCTGTAATTTCAATTCGCAAAATCACAGACAAAATAGACAATATATTATGAAAGCACTCAGATTAAGTAAACACTGGATTAAAACGCTCAACCTTTATCCCGCTATCCGCGACCTGATTCGTATTTGCAAACAGCTTGGATCCAGATGAGACTCCGGGTAACTCAGCGACACATCAGGACCCAAGCTGTTTGACACTCGGTCAATCACAGCTGCACCAGATGCATGATTGAGCAGAATTTATTTCACAGCCGGATAAGGGTTAAGAAGCTTTGTAAATTATTTTTATTTACATAATATATATGAATATTTGATAGAAAAAAATGACGCATGATAGTAAAACCCCGCTAAACTGGAATTCTAGTAGAGAAGAATTTAGATACATTTAGGCAAGTGGCTGCTTTATGCAAGGTGAATGTTATGCAGAAATCTAGCTATTAAACTAGCATATGTCTCCAATAACTATATTTATATCAAACGTTAGGTTGAGAGGGGTTTTACTTAAACATATACTTTTTGACGTTAATAATTGATTACAATAAACATCTAAACTCTAAAATGATCAAATGAGGCGAATGGAGGTGAATACATTCATGATTTAATTCTAGATGCCAATCAAAAGAAAGACGGAAATTTAACTCTTTACTCCATAAATACGCCCTTATTTGCCTTTGCAAACAGAGTAGACCAAGATCAGATGGCTCCTATAGAAACCGTCTGACCAGGTTCTGCTCCGTGTCCTTATGCAATCATTGACAAACAATGCCCATGTGCCGTTATAAAAAATCTAATAAATAATCATACTTACATTATTATTTACATGAACATCCATGGAGTAAAGGGTGTTAAGCCATTACCTCATACGCTATTGTTAGATCCAACATCTTTGAATAAATCTACCGAAAAGGAGGATTAACTAGAGAAAAAGAAATATTTAGAATTGTGTAGTTTTGAAACCATTGTGATAAATAGAACAATTGCTCTTAAGGAGCAAATGCTCTATTTATCACAATGGTTTCAAAACGTGACTATTACAGAGGTGTCAAAAGGCGCCAATATGAGGGAATGGGTTAAAGACAGTCATTTTTAAAGTAGAAGATACCTAAAAACATACTACAAGCCAATGGTTCGTTCAAATTTCAATACAGTAACCCTGTTCTAGAGTGGTCACAGCATAGGGTTTGGTGGAGAAATGGCGATTGTACTATCTGAGTACGCACATGTATATGTTGTTGTGTCTTTCTTTGGGAAAGTGTACCTTTCACTTGCATAAAGATTTGTTAACGTCAGGTAAGTTAGTTTCTATTACCATGATTAAATCTTCCCCTGCCACGGTTTCTTCTTCCGATACGCCTGAAGCCACTTCCATTGTCGGAATCACCATCACAGTTGTCAAAATCGCCATCATAAGAAGTAGCCTGGCCACGAGTGAACCTGTCTTCACCATATATCTCCATATTTCGCCTTTGTGCATCTAACAATCGCTGACGCCTGGTTCGAGGTGGCGGAGGGAACTCCCCGTCTTTGCACACACAGTCTTTGTTTTCGTACTGGGTAATAAGTCTTCCCCAGACCCTATCACACCGTAGCAGTTTTGGGTTGCCTACAAAGACAACAAGAGGGTCATGAGGCCCTGAAGCGCTCACCTGAGATTACCCATGGGGCGGGGCCATTTTTGACCAAGAGGTCATCCTTTGTACAACCTTGATAGAGAACCACAAGGCAAAGCAGTATGCCATTAATTAAAGGTCTAAGCCTAATGGTTTCAGAGAAAAATAATATTTCATATTTTTCCCATGAAAAACTGATATGCCCCAAGGCAGGGCCAAGTTTCGCCCAGAGGTCAGGGTCGTAAGTTGAACATTCTTGGGAGAGGACCACAAGCCATGCTACATATTTGTAGAGGACCATTAGATCATGTTACACATCAAAGGTCTAGGCCTTATAATTTCAGATTTTTAAAGATTTTCTTATGAAAAACTGATAAGCCCTTGGGCGGGGTCATTTTTGGTCCGGGGTCATAATTTGAACAATCTTTGTAGAGAACCATTACATCATTCTACATACTAAATATCAAAGGTCTAGGCCTAACAGTTTCAGACAGGAAGATTTTTAAAGATTTTCCTATGAAAAACTGATAAGCCCTTGGTCGAGGCCACTTTTGATCCAGAGTCATAATTTGAACAGTCTTTGTAGAGGACCATTAGACCATGCTACATGTGAAATATCAAAGGTCTAGGCCTTACAGTTTCAGAGAAGAATTTTTTAAAGAATTCCCTATAAAAACTAATAAGGCATTGGGCGGGGTCATTTTTGGCCCAGGGGTCATACTATGAACAATCTTTTTTAGAGGACCATTAGACCATGCTACATACCATCTATCAAAGGTCTAGGCCTTACAGTTTCTGAGAAGAAGATTTTTAAAGATTTTCCTATGAAAAACTGATAAGCCATTGGGCGGGGCAATGTTTGGCCCTGGGGTCATAATTTGAACAAATTGTGTGGAGGACCATTAGATCATGCTACATACCAAATATCAAAGGTCTAGGCTTTACAGTTTTAGAGATTTTTTTTAAAGATTTTCCTATAAAAACTGATAAGCCCTTGAACGGGGCAATTTTTGGCCCTGGTGTAATAATTTGAACAAATTTTGTAGAGGATCATGAGATCATGCTACATACCAAATATCAAAGGTCTAGGCCTTACAGTTTCAGAGAAGAAGAGTTTTAAATATTTTCCTATGAAAAACTGATAAGCCCTTGGGCGGGGCCAGTTTTGGCCCTGGGGTCATAATTTGAACAATCTTTTGTAGAGGACCATAAGATCATGCTACATGCCAAATATCAAAAGTCTAGGCCTTACAGTTTCAGAGAAGAATATTTTTAAAGATTTTCTTATGAAAAACTGATAAGCCCTTGGGCGGGGCCATTTTCGGCCCGGGGGTCATAATTTGAACAACATTTAGTTCCCCCTTACCACTGATGCTTCTGATAAATTTTGGTTAAAATCGGGTCAGCAGTGTCAGAGGAGATGTCATTTGAAAATGTGGACGGACGACGGACGGACCGCAGTCAAAATAGCTCATCCTGAGCCTTTGGCTCAGGTGAGCTAATAATTGCTGAGTTAAATATATGGTGTTCTTCCATAAGAGTGCTTAATTAGAATATATAATTAGAATATATATAATGATTGTATAAACAATAATAATAGCGCATTTAGTGTTAACATCAGATAGCATGCTGTTCCCGAGAAGGCAATGTACAATTTATTGTGCGTGTATAAAACTATGCTAGCATTAAACTGGGTGATGAAATTATACATATTATTGAAACATTTTTGAAAATTGTTATTACTTACCTACAATAACCAGACCCTTTCTTGCCCTCGTCAAAGCCACGTTTATCTGATTCTCGTCTGTAATGAAGCCAAGGTTCTGCTTACACCAACCAAGTGTGGGGTGCTTCTCAATTTTGTAGTCTGGCAGAGATCTGACTGTACTGAATATCACATAGTCCCATTCCCCTCCTTCAAATATTCAGAACGACATGTGTTACACACAACATTTGTTAATGTATTGTGAGATAACTGGATAAATTGACTACAAACAACAGTTAAACTTCAATATCTCGAACTTCAAGGGACCATACAAATTACTTCTATATAACAGATGATCCGAGTCAGCTGATTTATAATCCGAAGAATTTCAAGTTCGCAGCTTTATGCATGTCTACAGTAACGATGAAAGTTCTTGCAGGGCCTGCATTAGCTGTCATATGTGTTTCTAGGTATGCGTAGTGATACGTTTTAGAACAATTCTGTACTGTACATTTCGGAAGGACTGATATTTTACTCGAGATATCACGAGTTTGGAGTTATCCGAGTTCGAGATATCGCAGCTCAACTGTATATTCAAACAGTATGTAGATCTACATGTATGTGTATTTTGTAACGATAACGGTTCATTCTACATTCCTAGTTTTTTGAAGACTTTGTTCTGTATCAAAGATTAGATAAAACTGCATGGATGTGATACAGACCAGGGACGTGGCAAGCGACAACGCACTTATGCACGTGCGTAACATCAGTCTGAGAGGTGAACACTTTATTATGACTTAAATGGAACAAACATCAACAGCTAAGGGGATAGACTTTCATAAACGTTCTGTCTTATCATGTATGCTTTAAGCCATTCCCTCATTTTGACAACTTTTGACGACTGTAAAAGTCACTTTGCGAAACCATTGTGATAAATAGAGCATTTGCTCCTATAGGAGCAAATGCTCTATTTATCACAATGGTTTCAAACTATAAAATTCTAAAAGTTTCCCTTTCTCTAGTTAATGCTCCTTTTTTGGTAGCTTTATTCAAATGGGTTGTATCTACAAATTGCCTATGAGGGAATAGGTTAAGCCATTCCCTCATTTTGACGCCTCTGTAACAGTCACCTATTGAAACCATTGTTATAAATAGAGCAAAATGTTCTTTTATTACAATGGTTTCAAAACTACACCTTTCTAAACTTCCCCGGGCGAGAATATCCCTTTATAGCCACGGTGCGTATATTACATTTGGATTCAGCCACTCTCCTGCATATGTAACTTTAACCCTTTCATTAACACGTTACATGTTCAGTATTCATGTAAGAAATAATGACATCATGAATTTGAATTAGCTGGGAAGTATGTGCTTTGACAATAATTGTAGATCTGTATCATGTCATAAGCAATCAGAGTAGGCCCTGATCAGACGTCCCCGACAGGAGCAGCCAGATGAAGGTCGGCTGTTTGCAAAAATGGATAACGGCGTTTATATGAGGGACAAATGACCGAGTCAAATTTCACAAATTAAAAGCGAACTGTGACAACAAATTGATGAAAGATCCAAGAAGCATTGGGAAATAATGAATACTTCTGAAAACAGGTATAGGTGATACTTAACCCTTCCCATGCTGAACTAAATAATGCCTGCTCAGTCTATGCTCTGTTGAACTTTTTGCCCGTTCAAGTCTTTGGGAAACTATAGGCCGAGTGTCAAACAGCGCGGACCCTGATGAGACACCAATGTACTCGGCCCCTCGTCAGGATCCAAGGTTGTTGCAATATTCAGTCGGGTCCCTTTTAGCAGTATAAGGGTTAAACAGTTCAGATAAAAGCCTTAACTAGCACCATCTCGTATAACATAATGAAAACATTCAACGCGATTATACATGGAGCGTAATTTAGTAACCCGTACGACAGATTAGTTAGGAATATATTGATCCTTTCCTCAATACATTCACATTCTAACGTCTTTTGCAAACAGAGTAGATTAGAAACCCGCCTGATCATGGTATGTTTTGTTTTTGATATAATTATACAGTTACGGCCCTTGGCTAAAATTCTATGTGTTAATATGCCATTTTAAAATTCATGACACATTATTTCTAACATGAATATTTATATAATAAAGGGTTAATGTAAAGAAAGTTTCTTGAAACGAGCAAACTACTATATGAACTGAACCACAGTGATAATAATTAAGTCGACACATGCTTATACAATCAAACTTCTCTGAACCGGAACTGTAGTAGACGACTTTAGATACATTTAGGCAGGTGGCTGCTTAATGCATGGTTAAAGTCATGCAGAAAGCTCATAAAGGAGCTTTCTGCATGACTTTCAAACTGCATTAAGCTGTTATTTGTCCCCAAGACCAATCTTTATACTAAATTGATGGTCCGGTTTAGAGGGATTTACTGTATAAACAATACCTTGACTGGACACCACAGTGCTGACGTTGTAGTTCGTAAAGCCTTCATTTTGCAGTCTGGCCTTAATCTCCGAACACTGGGCATTGTACTGGGATATGACCTTTATTTCATTGTCACCTATGCCTTCATCTATGAAGTATCTGAAGAGTTTTACCTGTAACATAATAATAAATACATTACCAACCAATCCAAAGAAGCTTATACTGTACATTAACTTCCTGTATTCTGAGCAATTGGTATCTGAAACTATCGAAAAAGTTAACTGCTTTGTCTCCGATTCTGAAACGGGAGAAGGTATTTAGATTTACTATTCTTGTCAAACACAAAATATTGACCCAAGGTCATTAAACTTCGTAGGACGGTTAGTCATCACCAGTGCCTCATTAAACCTGCGATTTTGGTGATATTTTTATGAGATGCACTCAGTAACGCTGGAACTCCAGACCTTTTCTTACACAAAACCAAAGTTAGTGGGGCATCGTAGTTTTTTTTTAATATTTTCTAGTTTTAATTGGCATATACCTTGCACGTTTGAATTACATTAAGTTTTATACATTGAAGCTTTCGGTAAATAATAGCTTATTTGAAGGTGTTCGACGCTATGAATTAGCTATTACCTTCCACTTTGAATTAGCCATTACTTACCACTATGAATTAGCTATTACTTACCACTATGAATTAGCTATTACTTACCACTATGAATTAGCTATCACTTACCACTATGAATTAGCTATCACTTACCACTATGAATTAGCTATTACTTACCACTATGAATTAGCTATTACTTACCATTATTTCAATTAGCTTTTAATTACCACTATGAATTAGCTATCACTTACCACTATGAATTAGCTATTACTTACCACTATGAATTAGTTATCACTTACCACTATGAATTAGCTATTACTTACCACTATGAATTAGCTATCACTTACCACTATGAATTAGCTATTAATTACCACTATGAATTAGCTATTACTTACCACTATTTCAATTTCTAATTGGTTACTTCTTGAGTGTTCGTTTCCTTCCTCTGTTGAAACGGTCAACGATTTTTCTTCTCCTTCCACTGGTATAAATACGTGAGGGTAGCTTTTGCCATCCCTTTTCGGCCAGATATCCATTGTCCCTCTAAACCACAGACCTGGTTCAGTTCGCAGGTCGTTGTCGTAAAACTGCTTTGATGGAAACCTGCACAACTGTGGGTTCTGGAAGTAGTGAAGTGATGTGTAGGCACTTAAGTTACAATAAAGCAGTCTTTAGTTCTTCAGACATAAAGCGGGATACTACCTATGAACATTCACCACTTTTATATGCAATCGAAAAGGATATCAGTGGAGACTAAAAGCAGAGTTTGATGAACTGATTAGAAATTGAGTGAGCACATATATAAAACATGTAGACATCACTTCAGTATGACTGAAAAAGAAGTGACCTAAACAATATTCCATATACAATCATACACAAAACAATCCATCAAGAATGCGCAAAAATAGTTTAACCCATTTCCTTATAGGCTATCTTTAGGTTGGATCTTTGAATAAACTTACCGAAAAGGAGTATTTACTAGAGACATATAAAATGTTAGAATTGTGTAGTTTGAAATCATTGTGATAAATAGAGCATTTGCTCCAATGGAGCAAATGCTCTATTTATCACAATGGTTTCAAAACGTGAATTTTACAGATGCGTAGAAAGGCGTATTTATGGAGAAACGGGTGAAATTATGGAATTGAAAACGGTATCTGTTAGTTATTAAAGAATACACTTATCATTTACCATTCTGTATTGTGTTTCCAACATTGTAAAAGGCACCTTCTTTGCCGTGTCTGGCTCTGCATATCTCTGAAACAAGGATATGTCTAGCCCCAGCTCTGCTGCTTGCTTGCATTTAATAATTGGTCGTAATTGCTTGTGGTCCCCAATAAGAACAACTTGTTCTGCCTTGGTTGCAATGATAGGCACCAAACACTGCGGTTCTGGACACATTCCAGCCTCGTCAATTATAACCTGCAATGACACAATCAATGGTCACAATGACCACTGTATAACATATCTTCAATATTTCTGAGCAACAAATAAAGATGCGGACTCAAATACTGAAATCGTCCTTCCTCCACAAAACGCTATGATTTTACCACTCTTTATAAGAAAATTCTAAAACGTGGTAACAACATAGAGTTTGGTGGAGACAAACAGAAGTTATTCTAGAAAATGTTTAAATTGTGCGTAAATGTAAGTTTCAAAGAAACCTTGAAAAAGAAAGTAATAAATTACTTATTGTTTTCCAAACAATACCAGTTCTTCCATTTTAGAGAGCATGGACTCACACTGGGATGAATAAGAAATAACGCATGTAAGGTTCGTCAGTAATTAAGATGTGAAGCATTTAAATCAACCAAAAGCATCACAAATAGTTTGTTACCAGCTGTATGTAGAAAGCAAGTATAACATTATTGACAGTGTAGAAACAGACGACAGAAGTTTTTAAATTAGTCCTATGATCAGGGTAATGATATATGGTATAATTCATATTTTATGCTTAAATGTAAATAAGGATATGTGCTTTATAATACACTTTGAACTTCGATATCTCGAACTCGGATAACTTGATCTTCGGGATAACTCAAAGTAAAAGTTCGGTCATTATTTCTGGAAGATATTTACTTTATTTAGTACATTCCCAAATGCAACAAACTATGCCTTCCGAACTTTTTATGTGTGATTACCTAATCGCTTGCATATGGTAATCCGACGCACGCTTCTTTATTCATTGAGTAACTGCCTATGGGATAATACTTTCATTCATATTATAATAACGTGATTTCGTCATGTGACTGGTATTTATATATTTGTGCGCCCTTCTTACACATTGCTATATTTTGTGGATTTTGTTGCACATACTAAGCCGAAGCTTATGTTAAGAATCGTTTTCATGTCAGAAATAGTATACCATGATTGGTTTCGGATGTAATATTGTTAAATACCTATTATATCCATCGAATGCAGGTCAATAAATTGCACTAGCTGCTATGCGGAATGGCAAGGCGAGTGTACCATGGGTTCGACTATGGATCGCCAGCTTTGTATTCTATTGCTACGCAAAGAATACAATACTACATCTGTCTAAAGTAGACTTACTGGATTCATACATAACTGAAATACTGGTTACTACACAGTAAACCTAACACTTAAAAGTGTTTACCTGAAATACATTGGAAGCCTTTAGAATTTTCGGGTTTGCACCAACTGCTGTTGTACATAGGATGATATCGTGCTTCCGGATTTCATCTATAGATGCTTCACGAATGATGTGGACGTATCTTCCAATATCTTCTGGAGTCTGAGGGGCATAGTTGCTTTCTCGAAACCTCCGGTCGAAAGCATTGATTTCTTCTGCATACTGCTTGCCTTTTTGTCGGATGAGATGGTGGAGTGCTACACTATTCAGCTCAGGGTCTGCTTTCTGATCCCTTGTACTCTTTTTGGACAGGAATGTCCTGCCTGGTATCGGGTAGTCAATGGCTTCGATCGAACGTCCATACACGCGGACAAAGTTTGGACAGAGACTTCCCAGGCGTTTAAGCATCGTTCCTGTGAAAGTTTTACAATCAATCTTAGCTAAGAAAATGTATGGGTAGAACAATTTCAGCAGTATATTTAGCTTAAGAAAACTAGAGAGTGTGACAGAATAGTAGTAAGATTGATTGTTAGTTCATCTACATATATTTGTATTGTGTATTATACTTTTCTATTGTGTATTTACACATTAATGGTGTGAATATATCATTTAATCCTTTCCCGTATATTGACTTTTGACGACTCTGTAGAAGTCACTTTGTGAAACCATTGTGATAAATAGAGCATTTGCTCCTGAAACAATGGTTTCAAACTACAAAATTCTAAAAAATTTCCTTTTCTCTAGTTAATGATCCTTTTCGGTTGTATCTAAAAATAGCCTATACGGTAAAGGGTTAAAACTTATTCTTAAGTTTATCACGTTATCCTTTGTCCGATAGCACATTACATATTCAATAACTTCAGAAATGTCAATTACGTACGTGCTACCAAGTCCACGGACTTGTTTGATGGTCCACAGAATAAAACCTGGTGTTTTGGCCCACCCTCTTGCGCAATCATTCCGTTTATCTTGTCAAACAAGTATAGCAGCTTGATCCCTGTGTAGGTCTTACCGGTTCCTAGAAATAACAAATACCTACTGTGCAGCACATATGATGGAGCTAACGTCAATATCAAACATGTATTATAACATATAACTAATAATAATAATAATAATTTTACACATTTAATCCCGTATAATTTAAGACACACGTGCACATCTCACTATCCATTTTGTGTGGGGAGAGCAAACACAATAATTGCGAGATAAGCCATTGATGAGTTCAGCAAACATTGATTATTTTGATAAGGAGAACCTTTCAATATATTGTGTTTAACGTCTGCATCTCAAAGGTTTATGTCATTAGTTCTCGAACACTTCAGATTTTGATAAATTCGCCCTTATATCCACTATGCTTCACTACGAGGATTTATTCAGTATTTGATAAAATTCGCCCTTATATCCACTATGCTTCACAACGAGGATTTATTCAGTATTTGATAAAATTCGCCTTTATATCTTCTATGTTTCACTACGAGGAAAGAGAACAGTATGAATGGTTAGATAAATGCCATCGTAATTACATGCACTACATAAATATAAATGTAATACCAGGTGGTCCCTGAATTAATGAAAATCTGTTGAAAAGGGCCGTATCAATTGCTTCTTGTTGTCTTTCGTTGTTCTGAGGCAAAGGACGAACATCATCATCTGCAGGAATAGTCAAGTCCCTCTCAATACCCTCTGCCATCTGAACGTGATCATTTCCTGTTAGACAAAAATTAAGAAAGGAATTATGTGATGTCATGTCTATCAGAAAGTAATATTGAAACCTCTTTTGGAGTTCCCTGTCTCCCTCTATCCGTATAATCAATGGCAATTGTTTTCAGGAATGTATGCCATTTTGAAGCAAGTGTGCCTTTTTATCTAAACAAATCTGTGTAAACTGTTCATACATTATTGAAATTATACAGTCAATGCAAACAATAAACCATTTTCCTGCTAATTAACGATAGGACTACAGAACTTCTGCTGTGTCTTTAGGAATATGTACACCTTTTGGTTTAAATCATCAACAAATTGTCCGAACACTCAAATAAATACAGTAAAATTCGATACTGCGAACACTCATACAAGTAAAGTAAAAACTCGATACTACAAACTCTCAAATACATACCATTAGAGATCTCTACCACAGGCGGAAGCTTAGTGCAGAGTGAAAGTCATGCAGAAAGCTCCTCTAGGAGCTTTCTGCATGACGTTCACCTGCATTAAGCAGTAACCTGACGACAAAGACATTAATCCCCCCTTACTAAAATTTCGTAGTATCGAGTTAACTCCAAATAACTCAAAGCACGTTATCCTAGGTCAATGTTCTGTTTTGGAAATTATTCCATATAAATAGAACACAAAACGTTCATTACCTAGCACAGGAACGGTTCCTTTGTTGAGAGCAATTGTGTGAGCAAGAGTAGTGTCCATCGAGGGCAACTGTTTCATGTAGGCCTCTGTTCTCCTACAAAAGGAACAAAATGTATAAATCTTTTACAAAATCAAGCCATACCATAATTACATTTCTCATTTCCTTAAAGAGAAGTCTTCTTAAGTTAACTATAAATGATTACCATGGCAATCACGAAATACAATGTATAAGTATAAAAATGTTTTAATTACTCAATAAAAATGAGTATGTAATTTTCTCTTTTGACATTGCTACCTTTGCTTTCGAAGCATATCCTACTTATCAGAATTTATTCACAATGTAGTATCAACAAATAATATATTCAAATACGAAACATATATACACAGAAGTGAAACAATATTTATATTAAACCAATATACAGTAGAAGGTGACTTAAGCGGCCATCAAAAAGAGGTTTTATTGGTCTATAAGGCATGTGATAGCTTATTGCCGGTAAAACGTAATATAGAAAGCTCCAATAGGAGCATTAAGCAACCACCTGTTTCTCAACATTTATATATTCAAAGAATGACTGACCACTTAGTACAGGTTCTACTGTACTAAACAATTTCTACAACGTATAAGTATATTGTAATAAACGTATATAATGAAAGTAAAGTACATGAATAATAACTCAATGTATTAAATACACTAACCTGTCTACCTCTGACTTCCTGAGAATTTCCACGGAGAATTTGCTATCTCTACCTTTGGCTTCATCTGGCAAAAGTGGACTTTGTGAGTGCAAGCGAAACCGCACAACTATTTTTCCATCACTGTCTTCTTCCTTGGATGTTTTCTTGATCACTGATGTAACTGAAGCATGTCCATTCCAAACAGAGTTGAGAGCTGGTGTGACCTTTTCCTTGTCATTTTGTCCAGAAACAGTGAGAACGTATCTTAAACATAACCAGTCATACGACTTTGCACTTTCGTCACACAAATCATCCGCATCATCTAAAATTATTCCAGAAAACTCGATGTTTCGTTCCATGCAAAATCTGAATGGAAGACAAATTCTACCTTCAATGGCATTCTCAAATCTGACCGGAACATTGTTGATAACACAAGACTCCTCGTTCGTCACCGCATTGCAAGCGGCTTCCATTTCAAGAAGGGGTATCCATCTTTCCAGGTACAACTTTGCGCTTGCGTACTGATCACACGTGGATCTAGTCGAATATCGAGATAAATGTAACACAGGATCATCTGTATGTTGAATGCAAAACTTGATGTTGTTGGTCATATCAAACAGTACAGGGCGAGGTGTCAACATCCCTCGCCAAGGCGATGCGGCTATCTGAACTTTGATGCTTTGTCCACGTTTGAAAGTCATACTAAACTTTGTGTTGGGTTGCATCATACCTTCTTCTAGACCTTCTGTACTTACGTCGGTAAACCCAGTAGTTGCTTCAGTGTGATGTGTGTTCTTGATTACTCGTTTCAAGTCCGTCATTCGCCCTTCAACTGTACATTTCAGAATCCTTGCCCATTTCTGTAGAGGAATGAACACTACCCCAGGGTTTGGATTTAACACTTTATTGTCATCTCTGTAATGGCTGGCAGGTAAAACATTGGTTGGAATTCCTCTTGAATCGTATAACCTCTTCCTCCAAGTCACAGTTACTAGTTCAGCTCCAGTTGTGGTATCACTGCATTGGTCAGGTTTATAGGCAACGTCCAGCAGATTGAAAGCAAGCGCTTTGTGAACACTTGGAACATGTTTCAAATCTGGAGAGCTCAGTGTTACATTGCGATCAGACACTTCATCAATGAAACAAGTGACCATTTTCGGCTTTTGACTCAGATCTATGGCTTGTTTCAGATTTTTGCATTCTCTCTGATAGTCTTTTGCACGTTGAGCAGTGGCATTGGTATGCGAACAGATGGTGTCGATGTCCGATTTGCTATATGGACATGATAACCTTTTCAAAGCTGCGTGTAAGAGGCGATGAACAACGAGGTCGATGTACCGTCGAATTGGTGACGTAAAGTGCGTATATGGGTGTATCTGAAGGCTGAAGTGGAGGGTGGATGCCTTATTTTTAATTCCATTTGAACATTTGTATTCAGCCCTCTTTTGAATATCAAGCCAATTCTGATGAACCAAATGTTGTAATGGAAAGAGGTCATCTGTAAGGACTAGTCTGGACACACTGGTGTTACAACCTGAGATGATAATACTCCACACGTGCTTTGGAACTATAACGTTAGATGAAACGGGGTGCTCAGTTGTTCCGAGGAGGGAGTCAATACATGGGATTTTGTAGTCGCATATCGGCTTATCTTGTAATTTCACCAGTGTATCAACATAGGGGCTGTGTTTTTTTAGAAATTCCATCATGCTGTCAACAGAAGGGGATGGCTGGCACCGCAGCGGCACACGGTCTGGATATGTTCTCAGTAGCTTTTCAGCTACAGCTTTATTGGCCATAATCATGAACTCTTCAACAAGATAATGTGCTTCCAGCGTCTCCTTGTCAGATTCATCCGTATCGCTCTGGTCATCAGCAATATCTAATGCATACATGGAATTTTTCAAACGTTCTTTTCGAATATGTGTGGCTAGCTGAAAAAGAACATGTATTTCATCTTGAAGAGAACTGCTTTTCTTCTTGTCCAATATGTCTTGCACTTCACGGTATGTGAATTGCTCACATGACTGAATTATTGATTTCTTTATTTCAATTGGCGACTCCGACATTTGTTTCAGTCTACCTTTTCCTGTCAAATGAAAAAATACCGATAATGTCCGCCGTTGTTTGCCTGGTAACAAGCTGCAAAGGTTTGCACTGAGGGGTTCTGGTAACATACTTCTAGGTAGTTTTCCATCTATTCCGGGATAGAATGTTGTTGTTCTCGCTGCGGCCTCTTGGTCTATTGGGTCGTCTTTCTCTACGAAATGCGAAACATCAGCAATATGGACGCCAACTTTGAACCCGTCTTCCAAATTCTCAACACTCAATGCATCGTCTAAATCCCTCGCTCCAGGAGGGTCAATTGTAAATACTTTCAGATCCGTCAGGTCATTCCTGTCTTCCATGTTCACTCTCGGCCCATTGAAACAGCGTCTGCATATGCTCTCTGTTTTGTCAACGACTGGTTTTTGATACAAACTTGGTACTTCATGTTTCAAATTCAAAAGCGCAAAACCTCTTTGAAGAGATGCACCAAACGGCAAAATCCTGATGATTGCTCCTGTTGGATATATGAATTGCTTGTTCCAATGAATAAGGGCAACCAGAAAGACGTGCTTGTTCAAATCGCTTGGATTTATGTCTTGAAGTTTTGGATCTGACAGAGTAGCGCTGATATTATCATACGTGTAAATTTCAATTTTGTGTTTTTTCATTTTTGGACACTTTTTCATGATTTCATCAGTGAGAATGTGTATTTTTGGAACTGTTTTACACATTGGGCGTACAAGATGCGTTTCCATATCATCAAGGGTACACAGAAAAACCGGATGTTTGACATTTTGGTAGCGTTTTCTCTCCCAGATGCCTATCACCTTTCCATACCTTTTGTTTGCCTCCTTATGTTCTGAGTCAAGGAGCTGCACAACCACATCGTCCTCATTGTAAGTCTGTCCTGCTTTCGATCGGCCCGAAATTTCAACAATATCTATGTTTGAAGATGTGTCAATCGGAATACCGTATGAAAGGTGCGACCCTTGTATGTGTATTTTGCATCTTATGAATGTATCTGGTTGCTTCAACATTCGCTCTCGAAGAGCATCTTTATTGACAAATTCATCATAAAACGGACCATTGTATGAAAGTTTGTTGTGCATTTCCTCAAATCGATGCATGAAAGACATGTTCAGTTCTAGACCGCATTTTAACAACGTCTGGTCAAGCATTTTAGCATCACTTTCACTTCTGTCTTGATAGAATCTGCAACTTTGTTCATAAAAGTTTGTGTCTTCATCATATACCTCTTCGTTGAACTCTTCTTCCGCTGTGTAGTTTGTTGCAGTGGAACTAGATACTGAAGTTGTATCTTCGTTGTCATCTTCAGAATCGGTCCAGCTACTAGAATATAGACTTTTCTCATCTGTTCCTACTGTAGATGTTGATTTGTTACTACATTCGCTGGCATAACGCGTTCTGTTTTCAAATGGTCCCTTTCCATTGTTAGATACAACCGCTGGCTTTACTTCTGGCACCGGTTGTTTCGATTTACTTTTATCAACTGTAGTCTTCACTTGCGGTCTTTGTGGATATCGTTCTAAATGAGAAAAACGCTGAATAAGGAAAGCTAACTTATAATTTCTACTATTCGGGTTCGTACTGTAAATATACTTTTTCTATTGAATACGTTAATGACACATTAAAGTCTGATTGACATTTCTACTCTTAACATTTCTAATCTGTGATATCATTAAATTTACCCATGATCTATGCTCTTAACGTTTCTGCATGTATGCTTTCGTTGAACATTGGAATATTAGATAAATGAAATCATTTTCTTGTTGATAAACTTTCTTTGTAAAGTTACAAACTCAACTTTTTATTCTGACAAATGCACTTTAACAATGCCAAATTGTGAATACTGATCCAGATGAGGGACAAAATTAATAGGAGTAACCCTATGCACTACATGTACTTGGTTTAAAATGTTTGACAGATGCTATTCATGAAATTACAAATGAACACATGGTCAACATGTTCCGAAGACGACTCAATGCTTTTGTCAATTCTATCAAGCACAAAATAAGACACTTATTCAGATTCATATTATTTGTTTGTTTCTTTAACTGTGTGTCACTATCTCGGGCTAATAAAAAATCTATACGTGTATTAATCTACTTCTGTTACTCAGTGTCCCTAAACGTGTACATAGATAGTAACATAGGCTAATTTAAAGAGCTCCAGAAGCAGTCCTTTGATCTGGGCTGGCACTGTTTGGCCAACTAATTATCCTCTAATCTAAAGGACTCTTTGGAGGAACACCCTTTAAAATGAATAAATAGATTTTTAAACATATTTAAATAGGTTCACTTAAACATTTACTTAGGTTTGTCCAAAGATTCTGTAACGATGCCAACTTATTGACTTACCAAACTGCTTCTTTTTTACAATTTTCTTTTTCTTTTCTGTTGCGACAGTTGATGGTTCAGGCGTTGGTGTATGCTGTCAATAAAAGTGTGATTTAGTTCATACAAATATATATCATGTTCGTACCCTTATTTATAACAAATATTATCTGTAACAAAACTAAGGGAATATTTGAAATGAAATGAACAAAATTAAATACATTTGTACTTAGATAATCTAACAATGAATTTCTCCACATTTCCCAAGACTGCTCAGAAAAAGACAACGGTTATGGATTTGAAAGAAGTAGTTTCTGGTTGACTGTAATCTTAAACTATTTCCATGGAAAGGAAGACCCTGCCTTGTGCACTCATGTGTGATATGACTGTGAAGTCTTTTATAAATATGATACATATTCTCAGCCATGTGTCACTTAGATATCAATATGGAAGGTCAGTTTCTGACGACTACACTAGACATGAACATAGACAGACTGGCAGGAAAGGAATATATTGGCATCATCATCCACATCGGCAAACCCAAACCATTTATACTGGTAATTAACATAACAAAAAGCTGTAAGACTACCTTGCCTGTTTCCTCTGCGGATGTACCTTCCAACCAACTTGGGTCAACAGCAACATCATTCTGCAGCATTGCGTCTCGTTCTGTTTTAATTGCACACAATAAATTGTTCAAACGAGCTTCCGTTTCTTCGTCCTAATGAGGAAAAGATTAAAGAAACATATCTATCACATATGCGTTTAATTGCTCATATGTAGTACTATACACATGTCACAAGATTGCAATATATATAAACCATCTTCGCTTTCGTTATCAAAACCCAATGAATTTCTAAGGCACATTATAAAAGCCATATCATGAGAACAACAGTATGATATAAATAAGCTGAGTAACCATTTACTCCGTAATTTTTAGCGCCTTTGCAATCAGCTGGCTCCGGTAGGAGCCTTCTGGTCAGGATCTTCTCTGTTTGCTTTTGTCATAATACACATATGATGCTACAGATTCTGCATTGGCCAAATGTTATCAGTGTTCATCTGCCATGGTAAAAGTTAATCTAATTGATATTCATGGTTTCATTATTTCTTACATGAATATACATCGAATAAATGGTTAGGAAATATTACTGCAAAATGATTAAACGACAATTTAACAATGCACTCCATGTCTGAAATCATGTTGTTTTGTTATCGGTATATAGTCATCACGACATGCAACTCAAAGTCTCATTTCATACTGTTTTGCTATTGTTATATAGTCGTTACGCCATGCCACACCCACTCTAAATTCATACTGTTTTGTTATTGGTGTATCATCATAATGACATGCCAATCTAGTCTGAAGTCATACTGTTTTGCTATCGGTATAGAGTAATTATATCAAGCCACTCCTTGAATGGCCTCATGATATATTTGCCACTGAATGTATTTATTAACCTTTACCTCTTAGGAACACCTTCCCTCGCCTTGACAAACACAGCAGACCCAGATCAGATGGTTTTATTGTAGTTGTCTGATCAGGATCGGCTCTGTTTGCTAAAGAAATAACATAGATCTGAGTCTAACTTCTACCATTGTCAAAACATCCCTTGTTTGTGATACAGCTAGCTGATATTCAATGTGTCATTATTTCTTACATGAATATTCATGAGGCAAAAGGTTAACCCATTTGCGCTCTGTGGATTCTTCCATGTTTATATATTGGTTAGTCCATTTTTTATCTAAGGGCTGTCTGGCCTAAATTTTTCAATTTCGTTTTGTTTGATATTGAAATTCCTATCAGCAAACAGTGTAGACTCTGATCAGACACCGCATTATGCGGCATCTGATCAGAGTCTACAGTTTGCTTACGTCCTATATATGGGATCGTGGGCGCAAATGGGTTAATGAACATCGCCTATAGCAGCCGTCTGATCTGGGTCTTCTCTGTTTGCAAATGTGTGAAAACATGTTTATATGAAGGAAAGGGTTAAACAGAACTATAAAACAAACACACAGTCAGACATATAGATATAAATACCTCCTTTGTATTCTCGAGGGCTAGAATAATTTTCTTTTCTGCTATTGTAAACTCTTTCTCTTGGAACAGTGCTCGACCCCACAGTTCCAGGGCTTCCACGCAATCGTATTCTGACATGTTTGTCAAAACTGAAATTTTAAACGCTGTGAATTACTGATATTTTAAAAATAAAACAATGCACAATTTCAATCCTGTTATTTTGAAATACTTTATTGTCATAAATACGAACATCCCATTTGTACTAAACGTTAAAGAAATGATGTTTGTGTCTTTGTTTCCAGAGTTATTCCAGAGTACCCTAATTATCCTATGTATTCGGACACCCAATCTTTCCGCTGAATAAGTCTTAACTTAATATTACACTTTTATGTTGTAGCAACAAATGTGACACTGGTCAAATGGTTCCTTCAGGGGCCGTTTAACCTGGGTCAGCACTAATTACTTACGGCTGTTTGTCAGAATTCTAAGGGTAACTAAGCAACTTGATTAACGAAAATAATAGAACAGTATATTAAACAACTGAAAGCTTTACATTACGGACGAACAATATAGAGGATCTTACATGAGTGTTCATTACAAATTGTTTTTATGAAACGAGTTTAATATGATAATATAACACGAGCTTTAGCGAGTGTAATATACATTATAGTAAATGACTTTGATGAAACAATTTGTAATGTACACGAATGTAAGATTCTTTTTAGCACAAAACCCTTAAAATGGCCAAAGAGCTATTTCGGACATTGTTTACAGCGTAGACAGCGAGTTTCATTTGCATTTGTATAAAAAGAGGGCCATTTTTACTCAAACTGCTACAGTTGGCTACTGCATTTTAATACCATTTTAAAGTGATTTGTATGACCCAGCTCGAGATAGATGCCGTTACCCACTTGCTTTGAACAAGCGGAGCAGACCTTGATCAGACAGCTCTAAAAGAAGTTGTCTGATCTGGGTCCTCTCTATTTGCAAAAATGTTGAAATACGTATTTATTGATTAACCATTTTCTACGCCTTTGCAGAGTCGACCTAGATCAGACAGCTCCTGTAGGAACCGTCCGTTTAGGGCCTGTTCTGTTTGCTAATCCAATTTCATATATCTGTTTCTTTACTTTATAAAATGGCTACAATGTTCCACCTTCGATATTTCATTATAACTATGTTGTCCATGAATATTCAGTAAGTAATGAAATTTGGAATAAACATAGAACAGAGAAAGGGTTAAGTGGCTAATATATGCACACCACTAATATTGCATCACATGTTACTTACCATCTGCACACATACGCTTGACCGGGGCGTACCGTTTCTGAAAATGAAATGAAGACGATACCGTTTGATATGAGTGTAACAGAACAGAGTTATTTATCATTGAAGTATTATATATCCGGTCTCAAAACGAACAACGGATTTGTATAAGCTAACGTTAGAATTGTATATGGTATTGTCCATATTGCTTTATCTATACAAGTTATTTTGTGATGACTGACAAAAATGATACTAGGAAGCCATGACTACGTCCATTGTCTTTATGAAATATCTGAAATTAATTCTTATCCCACTCTCTGCGATTTGACTAACATTTGCAAACAATTTGAAGGTTTTGGTATTGGTAGAGAACTCGGCAGCTCATCGAGATCCAATTTATTTGACACTCTGTCAATAGTTTTTGAAAAGCATTATCGCATCGGAAGTAGTGTAAAATCCAGAAGTTATAAATTTGAGCATTTTTTTCACAACGGGATAAGAGTTAACAAATTGCCAGAATTATATTATGTTTAACCTTTTCCTTTCAAATATTCATGTAAGAAATAATGTCATCATGAACGTTTATAAGCTGATGTTTGATAATGATATATGTACATAGGATGTTTTGGTATTTGTAGAGACTCTCCCAGTCCGATGTAGTATAAGTTTACAAACAAACAAAATAGAACGTGACCAGAAGACCCATACCAGAACCGTCTGACCTGACTCCTCCCTGTTTGCAAAGTCGTCAAAAAGCGTTTATTCTGGTAGACAAGAAGAATCGAACAACACTGATAATTATAATATATGTAGTATAGTGAATGTGTTATTACGTATTGGATATGCGTTATTACGTATTGGATATTAGTATTGATAAAGTTACTCAGCCGTCAACTTATGTGACGTGATATAAAACATAAATGATCAATAGTGAGACAAAAAGAAACTGCACTCAGATTCGAATACAGTGCACGGTCGTCACAATAACATATGAATGACCAATAATGGGACAGACAAAACTGCATTCAGTTTCGATTACTTTGCACAGTCGTTTTATGTCGCCTTACGAGTATGTGACATAAAACACAAACGATCAATTAATGTTCAATTGCTATGCGTAATAACGTTGAAATCTTTGAAACAGTGACACCATACCATATTTGAATGAAGGCAACGAGTATACTGGTACTTGCAAACGGTGTTGAGGGTCCTCTGATCAGGGTCTGTACTGTTTGTCATTCAAAGTAGATATAACCCCTACAAACAGGATGGACTCTCTTATCTCCACTTTTGAAATGCAAATGGTTAAAAAAGCGAACGATTGCCTCAACAACTAAGAAATAGGGGTGTCCTAATAAATGAGTCATCCGTCTCCAATCCTGATCCGAACAATAACAAAGACAAAATGACAACAGCAGCAAAGCACATAGCAGGAAAGATTGTTACAGCAAGGCTAAATCCTGTCTGTCTGCTTCGATTATGATGAGTTGAATGGACATCTGTGGCAGTCAGGTACTTTACTATAAGGTATTTCACATTATGAACGCTTTTGGCAATGCAAACATGGTTGATCTATGTCAGTTTTTCCAAGGCAGTGACTGACCTTCTGCATCATCACCCCTCACTCCAAGGCAGTGACTGACCTTCTGTATCATCACCCCTCACTCAAAGGCAGGTGCTGGGTTTTTCCCACTACCTAACACCAACAATGTAGACTCTGATCAGAAAGATGGCACATATCAGAGCAATAGATTAAAGTGTGTATTCAAATACGAAACACGTCATTTTTTAACCAACCCCTATGTTGTGACCAATCGTTAGAATCGTCTTTAGGGTTTGGTGGAAAACTATAGGAGATTTTCTTGATTTTTTTTAATTTACTCATATTATCTTGACCTCTGAAATGTGGATCATGATTGCAATGTACACATATCAGTTACTGGTAGTATAATTTCCTTACCATTTCATAAAGACTTCCAGCGTGACAGAGAACAACAGCTTTGACTTTGGTTATGAATTTTCTTTTCAATGGTTCAATTCCGATGCCTCTCAGCATATATCTGTAGCATATGAACAGCTGATTGTGTACACGAACTAAATCGTTACAAATCAACGCAGCCAGATGAAACCGATGGCGTGTTCTTGCAAGTTGTGCGGTTGAAAACACTGTGTCAAGGAGCTCATACATTTTCTGAAATACATATAAACACGAAATGTGAAAAACATTCAAGTGTTGGATAATTAAATCAATATAATATATTGTTGCTTGAAATTCTTTGCAAACAATTAAAAATGAACGTCTTGTGTTGCTTGGCAATCTCTGCAAGCTCTAAATGTACTGAACGTAGCCAAAAGATGCTACATATTATGTACATAAAATAAGTTCATATAGATTACCGCAATGTGTAACTATGTCAAAAACTGTCCGCTGGTCTAGATCTACCTTGATTGCAATGTCTCTAAATATCATGTTTTTATTTAACCTTTATGAAGTTGATCACGTTATTTTGAATAAAGTCAATCACTTATCAAACTTCAATGTTCAATTTCTCTACAAAACGAATTATTAGAGTTAAACAGTCTGGATCTATATGAGATGTCAACTTAAGTGGGCTCTCATCTGGATTCAAACTGTCTGCACATGTAACTAGAGGTTTGTTTTTGTCACAAAAACAGATGTCTCCCCCTCCCATCCTCTTTCCAATACACAAGTGTAATGTCTGTAACTCCAAACTTATCAGGGTCTAATGTTTAAGTCATCAGGGGCAATAACTCCAACATTGTAAGGGGGAGACAATTCAAAAGCCCCAGGTACACAAAAACACATGCTAGTCAACATTCTTGTGAAGTTTGGTGACTCTAGTACTACTGGTTTCAGAGATACATGTGACACAAAGTAAAGTTTCTCTTATTTAAGTCATAAGGGGCAGTAACTCCAAAGTTATCAGGGGAGACAATTAAAAACCCCAGATGCACAACAACTCATGCTGGTGAACATTCCTGTGAAGTTTGGTGACTCTAGCCCTACTGGTTTCAGAGATATGTGCAGCACAAAGTTTCTCTAATTTTAAGTTAACATATCAGGGGCAGTAACTCAAGAATTATCAGGGGGAGACAATTAAAAAAACCAGGTGCACAACAACTCATGCTGGTGAACATTCCTGTGAAGTTTGGTGACTCTAGCCCTAGTGGTTTTAAAGATATGCATGACACAAGGTTTCTCTAATTTTAAGTAATCATATCAGGGGCAATAACTCCAAAGTTATCAAGGGAAGACAATTCAAAAATCCCAGTTGTACAACAACTCATGCTGGTCGACATTCCTGTGAAGTTTGGTGACTCTATCCCTAGTGGTTTCAGAGATATGCACGACACTAAGTAAAGTTTGTCTAATTTTAAGTCATCAGGGGCGGTAACTCCAAAGTTAACAGGGGGAGACAATTTAAACAAGAGGGCCAAGATGGCCCTTAATCGCTCACCTGATTACCATAGATTAGCAGTGGTTCTGCAGAACAAGATTTTCAAAGATTTAGTATTCTGATTTTATCAAGACAATGATTCTGACCATTGAAGATTGGGCTAAAAATGTGCTCTCTAAAGTAATTTTTCTAAGATTTGACCTAGTGACCTACTTTTTATTCCGACCCAACCCATGATCACACTCAACCTTGATATCACCAAGACAAACACTCTGAGCAAGTTTGAGGAAGACTGGGCTAAAAATGTGGCCACTGGAGTGTAAACTAGATTTCTCTAAGATATGACCCAGTGACCTACTTTTTGACCTCACATAACCCACTTTCAAACTTGTCCAAGATTTTATTAGGACAATCATTCTGACCAATTTGCATGAAGATTTGGCTATAAATGTGACCTCTAGAGTGTTCACAAGGTTTTCGTACTATTTGACCTAGTGACCTAGTTTTTAACCCCACATAATCCACTTTCACACCCAATTGAGATTTTATCAAGACAATCATTATGACTAAGTTTCATGAAGATTGGACGAAAATTGTGACCAATAGAGTGTTCACAAGGGTTTTTTTACTGTTTGACCTAGTGACCTAGTTTTTAACTCCACTTGACCCACTTTCGAACTCGTCCGAGATTTTATCAAGACATTCATTCTGACCAAGTTTCATGAAGATTGGACTAAAATTGTGAACACTAGAGTGTTCACAAGGTTTTTCTACTGTTTGACCTAGTGACCTAGTTTTTTACCCTACAAAACCCATTTTTCAAACTCCTCCTAGATTTTATCAAGACAATCATTCTGACCAAGTTTCATGAAAATTGGGCTAAAAATGTGACCTGTAGAGGGTTCACAAGGTTTTCCTATTATTTGACCTAGTGACCTAGTTTTTAACCCAACTTGACCCACTTTCGAACTCGTCCGAGATTTTATCAAGACATTCATTCTGACCAAGTTTCATGAAGATTAGACTACAATTGTGACCACTAGAGTGTTCACAAGCAAATTGTTGACGACACACGACGCACGACGCACGACGCACGACGCGAGACGGACGACGGACATTCAAGTCTCCCAAAAGCTCACCCTGAGCTTTGCTCAGGTGAGCTAAAAACCCAAGAGCAAAACAACTCATGCTTGTGAACAATCCTGTGAAGTTTGGTGACTCTAGCCCTACTGGTTTCAGAGATACGCGCGACACAAAGTTTGTATAAATTTAAGTATTCATATCAGGGGCAATAACTCAAGAATTATCAGGGGGAGACAATTCAAAAACCATAGGTGCACAACAACTCATGCTGGTGAACATTCCTGTGAAGTTTGGTGACTCTAGTACTAGCGGTTTCAGAGATACGCGCGGCACAAAGTTTTTCTAATTTTAAGTCATCAGGGGCGGTAACTCCAAAATTATCAGGGGGAGATAATTCAAAAAACCCAGGTGCACAACAACTCATGCTGGTGAACATTCCTGTGAAGTTTGGTGACTCTAGCCCAACTGGTTTCAGAGATACGCGCGACACAAGTTTGTGACGGACAGACAGACAGACAGACAGACAGACGGACGGACGGACAGACAGACAACTCTGGCAAAAACAATATATCTCCCCATAAATGGGGGAGACATAATAACCATTTCATCTACTCCATGCTAAAGGTCATTGGTAAGATATACATTTATCAGTACTCACGTCCCGATCTTTTAGTAGTGAGTCGGGTTTCTGGAGCAAAATGTTTTCCCATAGGGTGACAGCTGTTTTACCATATATTTCATCTGGAAGCCAGTCCATCTGGAAAACTTGTGCTGCAATAAAGAAAAAGCAAATTTGTTGAATTTATATTCACCCAACAAGCCTGGTCTAAGTATTTAACTAGAGTTATTGACCAGACGGACAAAAGGTTAAGTTTTTCTTTTGGAAAACAATGGGTCATAACTCTAGTGTTCCAGAGTCAATGTGAATGATACTTGTAGGGTGTCATGTTTGCTTGTGGTACTTAGCATTTATACAAAGTTCCACAGAAAACGGGTAAACTCCCGTTTCTGAGATATGACACAGGACGGACAAAAAGGTAATTGTTTTCGCAAATAAAGGGCCATAAACCTGGCGTCCCATGGTCAATGTAGATAATACATGCAAGGCCGCAATTTCTCATGATACTAAACAATTATTAATTATAAAGTTTCACTGAAAAAAACGTCATACCGTTTCTGAGATATGATACCGGACAGACAAAAGGGTTACTAGTTTGAAAACAAAGGGCCATATGTCTTGTGTTTCACAGAAAATATCAAGCTACGTTGTGTAGAAGCATTACAGTTCACAATGAGCATAGCATATAATTATTTAATCTACAAACAACTGCCTAAAGCTACAATATAATGAATAAACACAAAGTCCAGGTGGTTGTTTAATGCAGGACAAAAGAAATGGAGAATGTTTCTAGAGGCGCTGTCTGCACAAGTTTCATTCATGTAAGAAATAATGACATCGACATGAATATCAATTAGCTGGATTTCTTTGATATATGGAAAGGATGGTTTGGCCGTTGCAGAAATTGTGCATTCATATGTGCATTCTATATAGTACCAAGCAAACAAAGTAGATCTTGATCAGACGGCTCTTACAGGAACATGGGAATTTTCAGCCAAAGCAGAAACCATACAATCATTTCTATATAATTTAACCCATTCCCTCATATTGACGCCGTTTGACGCCTCTGTAAAATTCACTGTTTGAAACCAATGTGGTAAATAGAGCATTTGCTCCATAGGAGCAAATTCTCTATTTACCACAATGGTTTCAAAACTACACAATTCTAAATCTTCACTTGCTCTTGTAAACGCTCCTTTTCGGTAGATTTATTCAAAGAGGTTATAATTTTGATATAAAGCATTATATAAGTATCAGATTATGCAATACAATCGGGATTCGTCTATTATTTTTCATGTATTTGACAGATGTCTATAGGGGGCTACCTGATATGTGTCCTCTCTGTTTGTAGATGCATGAAAAGGCGTTTATATGAAGGAAAAGGTTAAAACTAAAATACTGCATAACTCTTATAGGAGGTTTTTTATCTAAAGTATTTGGCAAATTGTAATAATTATAGTCCGAAAGATTTGTAATCGCTGTTCAAATTTTCAAAATGGCACATTTAAATGGATTTTAAATGTCGGTTTCGATAGGTTTGTCAATGTTTTTGATTATTATTAAAATAAATTAATATAATCAACCAACCAGGTTTAGAAAAAAATGACTTTTGATAGTATAAACTATCATTTTCTGACAGCAAGTGCTAATCATACCTTAAGCAGCCACGTGCCTAAAAGTATCTAAATTCTTCTCTACTGAAAATTTGAAGTTAATCTGACATACTAGCAAATAGTGAAGAGCCCGATCAAACTGCTGCTTCATGGGCAGCATTTAGTTCTGGGTCTGAACTATTTGCCAATCTATGTCTGTCTGAATACGTAGGGTAATTCAATAAGTTAACTAGGATCAAGGATTACCCCTTTCGCTGCCAAAATCTATCGTCTGCTAACTTTGTCGTCTGCTACAAATTTTCATTCTTTTGATTTTCTTCATTTTTGTTTCAAAAACATAGTAACAGTAACAAACGGTTTGGATCCTGATGAGACGCCGAGTTACTCGGCGTCTCATCTGGATCCAAACTGTTTGCATAGGTAATCACAGATCCGGCATTGGCAGCGAAAGGGTTAAAATAAGTCTTACATTATACTAAGCAAGGGAAACAGGTTTGTATTTAGATAAAACGACGAAATCCTCACTAGAAGATTAAATGTGCGCACTTGTAGTGAAAACTAGCTAAATACATAAAAAATATGTTTTTGTAATATACGTACCGTTGTAAAAACAGCGAATGGCTGGAATGTGAGCATTTGCCTGTGGAGAAGAAAACACAAACTATAATATACAACAGTCTGAGTTATACGGAAAAGACAGTAAAATCGCTAAAGCAAGAAAGAAAGAAGGAATTCATTTTCATGATCTAAGTTACCGGAAGTCTCATCTGGATCCAAACTGCTTCCATGCGCCAAAGGAGTTACGCATGTACATTAAAACCTCTCTATAACGGCAACTAAATTACATGAAGTACAGTAAAACCTCTCTATAATGGCCACTAAATTACATCAAGCATGTTGTGCTAAAGGCAGGTGGCTGCTTACAGCAAGCTGAAAATAAAACAGAACGCTCCTATAGGAGCGTTCTGTTTTACTTTCACCTTGCTATAAGCAGTCCCCTGCCCTAATAACCAACTAATTAACACAATTTAGCGGCCGTTATAGAGAGGTTTTACTGTACAACAATTTAAAACTTCCATAATAAATTAAATTGTGTATTAACATTTACATATGAATAAACTCTGCTAATGTAAATAATAAACTTCTGAAACGTCCAAGTAACATATACATGTATATATAGTAATGCCATTCTAAACCTCTCCACAGACTGAGAAATATTGTATTGTAGGTATTCAGAACTAGCACTGCTGAACGGATCACATAATTATGCCCTAATTACCCTACGAACTAAGGGATATAGTGAATAGAGAGAGGGAGGGAGAAAGAAAGAAAGAGAGAGAGAGGAGATTTGGTGTCTGAATACTTAGGGTAATTAGGGAGAGAGGGAGAGACTTTGCATCCAAATACTTCGTGTAAATAAGGAGAGAGCGGAAATTGGGTGCCTAAAATTAGGGTAGGGCTGTATTATCAGATCTTCCACTTTCGTTTACTTACGGTTGCACACACAAAAATATCAATAATGCTTTAACCTTTATCTCGTATAAATTCTTGCTGACGCCTTTGCATCAGAGTAGACCAAGAGTTGCTCTATTTGCTTATAAAATAAGATGAATCTGCCCCAAACATTCCCATGTCAAAACTTTAGGCTCACTCATATGATCATATCCATAGTCATTATTTCTTTCATGAATATTCGTCAGGTAAATGGTTAACAAAAACATTTAAAGTTTTACCTTCTATGTTTGAAAAATGTATATGTTAAAATATTAACTATTTAGGTACAGTTTAATTGGTCGACTCCTTTTGGTTTCAAAGGCATGAACAATTTTGTTTTGAAAAATAAAAACGTAAATATGATTTTGCAGCAAAAAAACCTCTTTGGACAAAAATAAAACATCATGCCACCTACAAGTGAAACAATTTTAGTTTACTTACCCGATTTAACAGTATCCAACTGAAGCTGAAACAGGCAGCCAATGCTTGCTCTTCTATAGAGTTGTCTCCTTCAAGAAACTCACTCATGGCCATAGACGCTCCTACCATTATCTGCAAACCAATCTTTTTAGCTGTGCTGAGGTCTTGGCTTTCAGCTGCATCCATACCTTGATTGAAAAGGTCTTCCATTCCAGCTGCCGTCTGAAAACAATTATAGACAATTAGAACTCCCTTTGCAATACCTTGTGATATAGAGAAACCCAAACAGTCACAACACAAACAGACATAAGTGAACTTTTTTCTCGCCGAATATACCAAACTATTAACCCTTTCCCTGTTTTATGTGTATTCCAAATGTTAATACCTACTGAATATTCATGGACAAAATATAGTTGTAATGAAATATGGTAGATGGAACATTGTAGTCATTTCAGATAGAGACATGTTTTTCAAAGTCCATTTGCAAACAGAGCAGACCTTGATCAGACGCCTCCTATAGGAGCCGTCTAATCTGGGTCCACTCTGTTTGCAAATATGTGAAAACGCGTTTATATGAATGAAAAGGGTTATAACGTTTTCATGGACTAAATCCTGAAATCCAAAATATAGTTAAAATATACTATAGTAATCTTAAAAATGAGCTTGTCCACCGGACCACTGCAACTTGTACAAACCATAAAGTAAACAAGTAGTAGACTAGTCATGATATGAAACAGGGTTCTGACTTGGTTCTCTTTTTAACCCATATGTACCCAGTCTCCCTTAAAAAGGGCAAAGACAAACAATGTAGACCCGGATCGGAGGGTTCCTGAAGGAACCCTCTGAGCAGGGTCTGCACTGTTTGCTGAACCCATCGATGTTTATTGCTTATACGTGGTCAGCAAATATGGTGTGTGCTGTTCGCCCTCAATACGAAAAATGGACTGGTTCCAAAATAAGATCTGGGTTGGTTTTCCTTAAATAATATGGGAATAAATGGGTCAACCTTTGAATACCATATAATAGAAGGTCAATTCATCCATTAACTCTTTCCCTGTTCTATGTTTATTCCAAAATTCCAATACCTACAGAATATGCATGAACAAAATAGTTTTACGGAAAGTGGAACCTTATAGTCATTTAAGAAAGTAAAAAACAGGTTTATCAAATTCCATTTGCAAACAGAACAGACCCTGATCAGACGGCTCCTATAGGATATGGGTCTTCTCTGTTTGCATATGCATGAAAAGGCGTAAATTTATATGAAGAAAAGGGTTAAAACCCATTCAATGTTCATAGATGAGGCGTCCTGCAAAAGAAATATGTTCTAGTGACAACTTCTGATATTGATTTTTAGCCAACAATGCAGACCCTGATCAGATGACTCATTCAGGATCTGAGTCTACACTGTTTGTCTCCGTGTTTCAGATCACGGGTGTTTATGGGTACCGTGTATATGCCTTCTATCATGGTCAATAAGTCAGTGTACATGTACTTTTCAATATCATTTCCCGTAGACAGACTTTGCTCGCCTTACAATGGTTGTTGTGTTTAATTGTCATTGTTCGTTTGGCACGTAAGATCTGCATTGACCAGAAATAAACAGACCGACCATATATCCCTTGTTCAGATGACACTCAATCACCTTCATGTGACAATCATCAATATCACTATCACATCATCATCATTATCATCTACTCATCTTTCTTCGACACTAGACAGCGTTCATACTGCAAGACCATCTGAAATAGTGTAGACCCAGATGAAAGGCTCCTGAGGGAGCTCTGGTCAAGGTCTGCACTGTGTCAAAAACATCAGTTGTTTCGGTAATCATGTTATGTACAAAAGGAAGGGCTAGTCTAACCATTTTCTTTATACAAATGCCTTTTAACACCTTTGTAAACAGAGTGATTTTTATAGTGTAAAAATTAGAAGGGTATTGCTTAGGCAAAAACAATAGAATCAGATCTATATCCGGCCAAAAGCAAACAGAGCAGACCCTGATCAGACAACTCTTATAGGGGTCATATGATCTGGGCCTACTCTGTTGCAAATGCGTGCAAAGTTAATGGTTAAGGGTTTAACCCTTCGCTTGCTATTCACATCAATATACCTACCTGTAAATAGTGAAGACCCAGATGAGACAGCTCCTGCAGGAGCTGTCTCATCAGGGTCTGCACTATTTAAAAGTTGATTGTGCGACAAGTGCACTCCACAGCAGTGATTGCACAGCGAAATACTTGTACACTGTGAAGATATATGTAATTATACAACAGGGCATGGGTAAAGAAGGAGAAATGTATTTTAAAATTCAGCAAGAAAGGGTGTAATTACCATAGGTATTTTTATGTCAGTAGATTACTTACCATGTTATTTATTCTATTTTCTTGCGTCATTTTGTTCACTGTTGATTTGGTTTGCCCACCTACCGCACGGTTACTCACGTCGTTGTCTTCTAATGAACAGACGCTTTCACGCAGTGTGGTGTCAGGGGTTACACTGTCTTGTTTATTAGTACAAGTTCTGAGTATTTTTTTCTAACTCTCTGCTACTGTAACAGCGTTCTAGTCATAAACAGAGGCACCACTTCCTCCACGTCGAAAAAAGCCTGACTGGCAATAATGTTCACATCCTGCAGGGCATTCTATTTCCAACGTGTGATCGCGTGCGTCTTGAATTGAGTATGTTTTTCTATGTATAACTATCTCCGACTCTCTATATAACTGTATCTAGATAAGATCAAAGAAAGAATATAAAAACTATAATATGTAACATTGGTTGCAGTGCTTTTAATTGCTAGTCGCATACTGTCCAGCATCTATTGTAACCCTTTCTCTGATCTACCATCAATATTCATGCAAGGAATAATGACGTGAATATTTATTAGCTGAAGTTTTTTAAGATAGCCTGAGTACACATGATGGTTTTACTCATGCAGAAATTGCAGAATAAGATATATATTACACTATAAGTAAACAGAGCAGACCCTGATTAGATGGCTCCTATATGAACGGTCTGATCCGGATCTATTCTGTTTCCAAATGCGTGAAAAGACCATTATTATGATCGAAAGGATTAAACTGTATAAAATATACATCAACATGAGACAATCACTACTATTGGAGGTCAACTTATATAGAGAACTGAGATAAGAATAATGTCCATGGCTAGGGCATGATATTTGCGTTCGCTATGAAATTTCAAATTCTACAGCAATATTCAGATACATGCCCAGGTGCTTTCAGCATTACTTCCGATAAGCATTTACCCATTTGCTCTCACGATCATGTATGGGACTTAGGCAAACAGTGTAGACTCTAATCAGACGCCGCATAATGCGGCGTCTGATCAGAGTTTACACTGTTTGCTGATAGGAATTTCAATATAACACAAAACGAAATTGAAAAGTTTGACTAGGCACCCCTTAGATTAAACAAATGGACTAATCCAATATATAAGCATGGAATAATTCACTGGGAGCAAATGGGTTAAGCTGTAACATCGAGAAAGTTTCCAAGTTAGAAATCTCCCATCATCGGTTTAGTAATTTGTATGGTCTCTTAAAGTTGGTGATACCGAGGTTTCAATGTATGTACATTCTATATAACACTGTGTGCCACTTTGAACATTATCTAACTCTTTACTCCATGGGTATTCATGTAGAAAACATGGCATTATTAATACTAATTAGATTAGTTTTTACAATGGCATATTAACACAGGATAGTTTGGTTCATACAGGAACTGTAAAATCAGATCTATAGTATAATTATACCATAAGCAAACAGAGCAGCTTCTGATAAGACGGCTCCTATGGAATCCGTTTGATCTTGGTCTATTCTGTTTGCAAAGACATAGAAATTCAAATGCGTATCTATGGAGTAAAGGGTTAACATTGTTGAATAACATTTTCGTAGTTTATAACAATTCACCCCTTACCTACTGTAGAGTCATGTAAGAAACAATGATAGCTTCAATATCTATTGGCTGAAGTTTTAAAGTGAACTGTAAAATAAAGATTGCTATACCCTTTACGTAATGAATATCCATGTAAGAAGCAATGACATTATGAATATTAATTAGATTAATTGTTATAATAGAACATGGACACGGAAAGTTCTGGCAATGACAAAACTAGAATCACATATATCAATAATATCATAAGCAAACCGAGCAGACCCTGGCCAGGCGGCTCCAACAGGAACAGCCTGGTCTGGGTCTACTCTGAAAAGGTGTAGAAAGACGTACTAATGGAGTAAGTGGTAATTAATGCAATTTAATTGGTTTAATGGACGACTGAAAATAGACGACCGGTTGAAGATTTGGAATAGAATCCACTTTAAAAATGTCCGTCATCCATATTACATGTACATGCAAAAAATCTGCCAGGTGTCTTAAGATTTCCACTGCCAATGTACAATTATGAATGTTTAATAAAAGAGGTATAATTCTGGGTGCTAGATGCAGGTGGTAGCTTAATGCAGGACAAAAGTAACGGTATACAGAAAGTTCCTAGAGGAGCTTTCTGCTTTACGTTAGTCCTGCTTTAAGCAACCACCTGCTTATAAAGACACCCATGTTTATTCATTAAATGGTTGCATTAGAGGGGTTCTACTGTAATGACAAATTTTGGTCATGCACTGCAGAATCATATCAGCCGTCTGGTTAGGGCTGCTCTCTTTGTTCATAGAATAATGTAGGTCAGATCGTACAGTTTCTACCAATTAAAGGGGATGTCCCTACATTTGACGCGTTTCATAAACACTTAAAATATACAAAACTCATTTGTTTATATGCTGAAAAGTAGTATATCACAAAAGGCCCCATCCAATTACCGTTTATAATGACATCACATCCATGTGTTTGATATCGCCGATCCCGGTTTTACTCCCCGATGTTTCAGTTTTATTCGGGTTGAGTTTTAGTTTCGTAACTGTTCGCCCTATTCGCGATTCTCCGACCACTTCCGAGAAAGCAATTGCGTGAACAATGGAGGGATCGGGTGATCATCGGCAAAACGCGGAAGAATTTAACGGAAAAGGCCGATAATATTGTGTTGTAGAACAAAAATTATCAGTTATTGATGAAATCGGTTTATTTGTATCACAGGGGCATTTTTCGATATAAGTTGAAATTGGGAACCTTCATAATAATGATAGAGCATAACAAATACCAAGGTTTATGATATTATTGAAAATATGCGATCATTGTAGGGACCTCCTCTTTAAAGCCAATCGCTCCTGTGTTTATATAAGCCATTGTTCAAAGTCTGCTAATTAATAACGATGATGCCACTATTTCTCGCATGAAAATGCATGAGTTAAGCCTAACACCATTATAGACTATTACTTGAAAATAGTTTGTACTACACATAAACCTGAGACACTATCACCGTCGTAAATAGTAAACACGAACTCTCAAAGTATGTTCAAATTCGCTGTTAACGTACTAGTAAACAATCGCGAAGTTTAAAGCTCTTACAGATCTACATCGATATATTTCTGACTTAAATATATAATGAGAAAATCAACAGTAAATAAACAGATTACCCGCAAATGTCCTTTCTTCGATTTCCCTCGTACAACTGCTACATATCTGAAATAAACAATGTAATTTATTCGTCACTGGCTATTTTTAGAATTCTGGGAAAGATGGGCTAAATATAGCTCCGTGGAAAGTCCAATTTAGGTCAACTTTATGCGAAATGGTTTTCGGAAAACATCAATAGAAAACCCAAACTAGATTATATTTAAATCAATTTCATCTTAATCAACATTAAAATAATTTCAATTGGATTTTTGTCAGGGTGAAAATGTACGTAAATTCCTTTAATATCTTTAGCAGACGACATATAGCAATGATGCACTAAACAGTGGCTTGCACCTTTATCGGGCAAATGTAGGTCAGGGAAGGTTTTGAAAATGTTGCAACCAGTGCCAGTTTATAGGGTTAATCCTACACCATGAATATTCATGCAAGAAGAAATGACATCATGCATATTGATTAGCTGTTTTTATAATAAAATATAAACACAGGAATATTTAACCGACGCAGAAAATCTAGAATCACATCTATACAAAAACTATTTCATAAGCCAACAGAGCAGACCCTGATCAGACGGCTCCTATCAGGGTCTACTCTGTTGCAAAGAAGACGAATGATAATCAATGATTATTCACGTACTGTCTGGTCTTGGTCTAATCTGGTTGTAAACGGGTAAAATTTAATACAATATTTTATAATAACCCCTTCAGTACCATGAGGACGGGTCTGTGATATCATATTCAAACATACTGCACACAGATGAGACGCTGAGTAACCCGACGTCTCATCAGGATCCAAACTGTTTGAAACTCTGTTTATTGCTTAATAAAGAAATTGGACAAGCGCCTACTCTAAAACTTGAAGCAGGCGATAATGTATCCAGCAGACGAACGTTGGCACTGAAACGGTAAAAAAACAGGCCTATATAGCGCCCGTTTAAACCATTATCTCATAGGTTATTTTTAGACGAATGTTTGCACTGAAATGGTAAACAAAGACATAGCGCCGTTTATAGGTTAGAGATTGCAAAGATCAATAATGGAAAATATGCATATTTATCAATCGTTCTCCACCACAGTGACTAATGGGGTTTGTTGTATTCTCTAATGCAAAGCAGACAATGTTTGCAGATGAATGAAATTTATCTAGTGTCAAAAGATTTTAAACATACTTTTGATACTAGATGGAACAAAAATAGCAGATGAAAATAAAGTACCTTAAATCTGTATTGGCGATGATTAATTGTTAATGTGTATCAACACGGTCATCGGAAAGCGAATAATAGTGTCTGTTGCAATGGGCGAACATTTACAGACAGTGTGGATCCAGATGAGACGCCGAGTAACTCGGCATCTGATGTGGATCCAAACCGATTGGCATTATTCTTATATTTTTAAGAATTTAAAGAAAATTCCTTTCTGAAACTTAAAGCAGACGACAATATTTGCAGTCCAAAATTATTTGGTGCCAAACTGGGTGTCAAACAGTTTGGATTTTGATGAGACGACGAGTTACTCGGTGTCTATCTGACACCGTGGATATTTAACATTTTCCTTGAGTCTGAAATCATTCTCAGGGATCTGATTTTTCAGATCTTGGGCTTTGTTTACAAGTAGTCTGTGTTTTCGCTGAAACTGAATAGAAAGTGAAAGTAGATTGGTATATCACTCTACTTTAGTCTACGTAAATCGATATTTTCATCTAACTAATGATCCAAACGGCCTGAATGTTCAACCATTAACAATCCTCATTCCCTATAAAATGTTCTTCAGAAATATCCCTGCTAACGCGTCTGCGAACATGGCACACCCAGGTCAGACAGCTCCTGTAAGAACTGCCTGATCAGCGATTTCTGTTTGCTTATACATGTATATATAGACAAATACATATCTGATTCTCTGGTTTCTAGCATAGCCAGACCTTTCTGCATCCATGTGCAATAACATGTATAAGCAATTATCTAATTAATATTCATGATGTCAATATTTCTAACATGGATATTTAAGGAATAACGGGTTGTGTAAACATGGTTTCGTTCGTGCTAGTTTTATTCTGTCTCTTTCACACACGCACAAATAGTCTACAGTAGAACCTTTCATTAGGGGCCATTCATTTATTTAACACACGAGTCTTATAAACAGGAGGCCGCTTAATGCAGGGCAAAATAATATAGAAAGCTCCTATAGGAGCTTTCTGTATTACTAGTAGCCTGCATTAAGTTATCACCTGCCTTACAGACCCAAAACCTGTATTGATGGCCGCTTAAGACAGTCTCTACTGTAATATTCCCCGGAAGAGAGCTTTCTAAGAATAAGACATTTCTAAGAAAACCACCAAAAAAGTATGGGTCTTAAAGCAGGTGGTAGGTTATTATACAGGACGACATTTATGCAGAAAGCTTCCATGGGGAGCTTGTGTATTACTGCCGTCTTGCATAACGAGTTCCTTCATATAAACGCATTTTCACGCCTTTGCAAACAGAGTAGACCCAGATCAGACGGCTCCTATAGGAGCCGTCTGATCAGGGTCTGCTCTGTTTGCTGATGAAATTATATATACCCGACTCTGCAGTGTCTGCCAAAGCCGGAAAGCCCTGTGTTCCTATAGCATTTTAGAAACGCAGGTATTAGGTATTCATGACGTGTTTATTTCTGACACGGATATTGAACAGTGAAAGTGATCAGCAACCATCTACTTTTAAAAGACATGACTGTGATAATTGATAGAGTGGTCGCTTTAAAGAATCCTAATTGTATAATAAATCATTTATCGGAAATTATACATAGTGGAAAATTATTCGTGTAAATATTATGGTTTTATAACACGTATATTCTGCGGTTGAAGCGCGTGGGTGTATATCTGCCACACGTTTTACTTACTTTCGAGAAATGAGAAAATAAATGTCGTCTGCAAACGTTGTCGTCTGCTACAATTTTGAAAACAGTCACAGCAACAAACATGTTGGTGTCTCATCTGGATACAAACTGTTTCCATGGGTATTCACAGATGCGACATTGGCAGCGAAAGAGTTAAAGTGTTAATAGTAGCGAGGCCTAGGCCAACTCGTGAACTTTCATTAACTTATTTTTATTGGCTATAGTTTTTCATGGAAATATTTGGCTTATATAAACAAAAACAGTAATATCATATATGTATACTTTCATAAGCTAAATGAGCAAACCCTGATCAGACAGCTGCTACAGAAATCGTCTGATCTGGGTCTACTCGGTTTACAAACTGAAAGGCATTAAAAAGCATTTATATGAGAGAATTGGTTACAGGCAAGTGGCGACATAATTATGGAGAAAGCTCCCATTGGCATTCGCTGCATCAATATCGTCCTGCATCAACACATTATCTCCTAGTGACGCATGTTTGCACATCTATAGAGGTCACCTTTACAAATGCTCAATTTATCACAATGGTTTCAAACTACAAAATTCTATCTTTTTCCAACCTCTTTGAATAAATCTACCGAAAAGGAGCATTAACTATATAGAAAAGGATAATTTTAGAATTTTGTAGTTTGAAACCATTGTGATAAATAGAGCATTTGTTCCTTTAGGAGCAAATACTCTATTTATCACAATGGTTTCACAGAGTGACTTTTACAGAGTCGTCAAAAGTCGTCAATATGAGGGAATGGGTTAAAGAGGTTCTACTGTACAGTACAGATAACGATGTCACAGTACATTGGAGAACAATGCTAGAGGTGTTTGCATGTTTTGTACTTGAAATAAGCGTGTCCCAAAGTTTGACAAGTCCACTCTAGAAAAATTTATATGCGTTTGTTTTATTATTTATAAGAAAAGGTCATGTGCGATATGTGCTTATTTCAGCTATGGGTTTACTTTTTGGTATACACCTGTATGAATCTCTTTGTCTCTGTCTCTCTCTTTGTCTCTCCTTTGTCTCTGTTTCTCTCGCTCTTTCTCTGTCTGTTTTTCTGTCTGTTTGTCTCTCTCTGTCTCTGCTCCCTCTCGTTATCTTCCTCTCTTTCTCTTTCTCTCACTCTCTCTTATTCTCTCTCCTCTCTCTCTCTCTCTCTCTCTCTCTCTCTCTCTCTCTCTCTCTCTCTCTCTCTCTCCCTCTCTCTCTATCCCTCTCTCTCTCCCTCTCTCTCTATCTCTCTCTCTCTCTGAGTTCGCCCATGTGAGTTCTCTCTCCCTTTCTATGTGTGTGTGTCTCTCTCTCTATCCTTCTCTGTCTCTCTATCTCTCTCCATCTCTCTCTGTCTCTCTGTCTCTCTCTGTTTCTCTGGCTGTCTGTCTCTCTCTTCTTCTGTGTCTATGTCTCTCTGTCTCTGTCTCTCTCTGTCTCTGTCTCTCTCTGTCTTTGTGTCTGTATGTCCGTCTGTCTGTCTGTCTGTCTGTCTCTGTCTCTGTCTCTGTCTCTGTCTCTGCCTCTGTCTCTGTCTCTGTCTCTGTCTGTCTGTCTGTCTGTCTGTCTGTCTCTGTCTCTGTCTCTGTCTCTGTCTCTGTCTCTGTCTCTGTCTCTGTCTCTGTCTGTCTCTGTCTGACTCTGTGTCTCTGTGTCTGTCTGTCTGTCTATCTGCCTCCCTCTCTCTATCTTTCTCACACTCGCTCGCTCTTCTCTGAGTTCGACCGTGTGAATTTTCCTTCCTGTCTCATTCTCCCTTTGTCTATCCAATCTTCTCTTCCTTCTTCTGTACGTTCTCTTAATTTCATTCTTCTATTTCTTCATATATGTTAGTCTATGTAAATCTGAATTTTGTCTATATGTGTGTGTATGTCTCTCTATATGCCTGCCTATATTTATATAGCCATCCACGTCTACAGGAAAATAAATCGTTAATGAAAAACAAAACATTCTGAACCAGGAAGATCAATTAAATGTACTGTAGAATTTGTCTTGAGCGACCATTCATTTATTGAACATAGAAGTCTTAAATGCAAGTGACTGCTTAACGCATGGTAAAGGTAATACAAAAAGCACCTATAGGAGATTTTTGTATTTCTTTCGACCTGTATTAATATACCATCTGTCTTAAAGACTCATATTTTGACCTCTTTATAACGGTCGGTTAAGACAGATTCTAATGCTATCGAATTACTCTCAAAATTATGAAGATTATACCAGCTTACCTTACATCACTGAACTCTTTCTATTGAAGTTCTGTTTATCCGTTAACTCTGCGGTGTTTAAATAGTGTCGTACTGTCCCGTGAAGAATGACTTAATTGTTTATAAACAGACCTGCGTAACTTGTTGTTATAAATAGCCGTCTACATCATTTTGGGAATGTGGTATTCCCATTATTAAATATATGTTATTATTTCTGATTGGCCACAGATATGACAGCACCTAACGCCTATATTTAGAACAGATAGCAGAAACAATTTCTAAAACGAAAGTAAGCTTCATCGCCCAGAGTATAAGGCTGCCAATCCATTAATCGGTCCCAAAATCCAATTTACTTACCATTTCTTTGATATAAACGCCTTTTTGCGCATCTTCAAACAGAAAGACCCAGATCAGACGACTTTTATAGGAGCCGTCTGGTCATGGTGTGTTCTCTTTGCTGATGAAATTATAATAGATCTGACTTTTTAGTTTCTACTAATTTATACCAAAACATCCTATGTCATTATAAAATTCTGCTAATAAATATTCATAATGCCATTATTTCTTAACTGAATATTCAACAGAGAAAGGGTTTAAGGCTGAATCTACTGAAAGTTTTCAAATCCCTCCAGTATTACGCATGACAAGATCCATAAATAACCTGGACGGTTTTGTTTTGTTTTATTCCCCCCTAAAATATATATCCAATAAAAGAAGATATTTAGACAAGTACATAAAGGACCCCCCCCCCCCCCCCAACACACACACACACACACACACACACACACACACACACCACCACCACACCATACACCACATATACTAATTCAATTTATGTATGTCTGTCTCTCTCCCTCTTTCTGTCTCTCCCTCTTTCCTTATGTCTCTCCCTCTCTCTCTCTCTCTCGCTCTCTCTCTCTCTCTCTCTCTCTGCATCTGTCCCTCTGTTTTTCCGTGTTTCTTCCCCGCTCTTAAGCACATGCATGCTTGACTGTCCGTGTCTGTATGTATGTATGTCTGTCTGTCTGTATCTGTCTGTCTGCCTGCCTGATTTTATGTTTAACATCTGCCAAAAAAAACCAATTAATGTGTTCATTGAATTATCTAATGGCATTCATGGTAGTATAACTTCTGACATGAATATTCATAAGGTAAATGGTTTGAGGCTAGCAACTAGACGAGTTCGGTATAGAGATTAATTTACTGCATTATAGGAGTGGCGTTGTCCTGTCTCCGATCACACACACTGCTTACGCAGCAGTTTTATCAGACTTCGTGCCCAACAAGTGTAATGACGACGCTCATTGAATTCTATTGGTGAAAAATCAATCAATGATCATGCTACGCATGTATGTTATTCTGGCCGATATCCAAGAAATTGATCATTTTCAGACAATAGTGTTTACCTGAAATCCTCGCAAATGGGCTACAAACTGGGATCAAAGTGATTAGGTCAAGGTCAAGCTAAAAAAAGTAACTGAGTTGCACGTGGTATTTTCATTACTGTCCTACCCAAACATGTACTTAATTCACACACCGCTGTAAAATAAAATAAAAAGTCTCATTAATTTAGGATCTGGTTCAATTTTGACATTTTCCGATTCGATCAATCGTTTGAGAATTCCAATCTATTTGACCGAATGCCAAACAGAGCGGATCCTGATAAGACGCCGAGTTACTCGTCGTCTCATCTGGATCCAAGCTGTATGCAAATAGGAATCAGGTCGCAGGTAGTGGGATAAAGGTGATCTTTGAACCGATTGTTTGTGACAGAGGATCATGTCATTTAACTCTATAACTCTTTGACTGCTAGTGACAAGAACGTTCAATCAGTTTAGATCCAGATGAAACGTAACGTAAATGGCAGACTCGTCCACAGGGTAATGGACCGCTTCATGGGGGTCTATATGTACTATATAATAAAATGTACTATGTATATATGTTATTATATAGTACATGTAGACCCCCATGAAGCGGTCCAGACCCCTGTGGTCGGGATCAGAACTGCTTGACACATATACTGCATTTTTGAAAATATATGAGACAACTAGTGTATTCACATTGAAAACTAAAGCAGACATATTTATTAGACGACAATAACTTAGTTTATGCACAGCTAAATTCAATGTCTAACTTATGCAGAACTAA